>JAAWVA010001200.1:0-12519 GCA_015227895.2 Colaptes auratus | reverse complement strand
CCCTGCCCAGCTGTGCTTGCTCTGGAGGGGGATCATCCAGTGAGGGAATTGTGTGGCTGGGCGACCTGGAGCTCGAGGAGAGCCGCTTCCCATCGAGCTCCAGGTCACCCAGCTGTGTGATTTCCTCCACTGGGCATCTCTCATCCTGCTCCGAACAACTCGACCACCCTTAAGCTGAGGATTTGGTCCCCCCCAAACCAGCTGCCCTAGGGCGGCTTCCCAGCAGGCAGGGGGTGGGGGTGAAGGGCGGCAGCGGGGGGGGGGGGGAGGCTGAGGAGCTTCCATTCCTTCCCTGGAGCAGATGGTCCCTCGGCAGCAAGCTGCCCCTTCCGCATCGATTACCCGGGCTGGCCGTTTAACGATTGCTTTCCGGGGTTAATTAAACTCTCCTCGCCCAGGGCTGCTGTGCAGCGAGGTCCTACCTGCCTGCAGCTCCATCCCCCTCGCTCCCCGCGCTAAAGATGTGGGGTGGGAGGGGATGAATCCCTTGCTGGAGCCGGGGTTGTTGTTGGTGGGTTGCTTCCAAGCCAAACCTCACCCTTAATACCCATCCTGGGAGGATCGCTGCTGGTTGCTTTGCTCTCCGGGGGCATCCGGAGCAAGGTCAGCAGCCGAGCCCGGCCCGATCCTGCCGCCCGGTGCTGGAGGGGAGGCTGCCCGGCCTCTCCCCTCCTGAGCACTGGGTTGGAGTCGGGTTTGGTTGTTGTTGTTGTTGTTTTGGAAGCCATCCCCACTCCCTGGCTGCTGTGGGGTTTGGGGCTGTGGCTGTCCACGTCTCTATTAGCGATGGGTTTAGGAGACAGGCGTCGAGCGGTTGGCTGGCAGCGGGGGTGGGTGCGGAGCGGGTCGCCAGCCCTGGCCACTGTTGGGATTTGCTGCTTCTTGCATATCTAAATGTGCCCTTTCAGCCGGCGCCCTCGGTCGAAACTGCCATCTTTCGCCTCATTGTCAGCCTCGCCGAGGTTACGCATCGTTTGCTGACTCACAGCCTCCTGCTCTAATTACTCGGCTCCAGCTCCCTCCCTGGAGCCACCCGGCCAGGCGGGGAGGGGACGGGGGGGGCTGGAGTGGAGGCACCCTGTGCAGACTCTCTCCCTGCAGACCCCCTTCTTCGAGCCGAGGCACCCCATGCGTACCCCCTCCCTGCAGACCCCTTGCCATGAGCGGAGACACCCCGTGCAGACCCCCTCCCTTCAGACCCCCTCCCTTCAGTTCCTCTCCCTGCAGCCCCCCTCCCTTGCCCCTGTTCCTGCCCCTAGAGCCAAAGCCGCTCTGCTGGTCACCTCCCCCAGCATCCCCGGGAGGGTTTTGGGGTGCAGCCGGGGGGCGGGTGCTGGCAAGGCAAGCACACGGCGTTGTCAAACCCGTCGTCCAGCCGTGATGCCGGGGCGGAGGGGCTTCAGGGCTGCCTGCCTCACCGCGCGTCCCCCCGGGCATGGCTCCGCTGAGGGATGCTCGCTCCCGCACGCACCCTCCGGACTCCCCGTGCGCGCCCCCATCCCCCGGAGCCCGAGCTGCCCCCTCGGCTCCCCCCTCGGCACTAAACCCGTTAGCTGAGCCCTTTTGATCCCCGTCTGATATGATCAGCGGCCGGTAAGCTCCCGGCCGGGCCCAGCGTGATTGCCAGCGTCGCCGCGACTCCGACAGACGCCGCAATTACCGCCGGGGTCGGGCTGGGCTGGCTGCTGGTTCTGCTCCCCCGCTCCGCCTGGGGCTCCTGGCTGCCCACAGACAAAGCTGCGCAGGGAAGTGCTGCTCTGCCCTTCAGTCTCATTGTTGTTTAGTGGTTTGGGTTTGTTTTTTTAATACCCCCCCCGTCCTGGGCTTGCCATCATGGGGTCTGGACTAAGGACAGGCTGCCTAGAGGGGCGGTGGAGTCTCTGTCTCTGGACACTTTCAAGGTCCACCTGGATGTGTTCCCGTGGGAGCTGCTTTAGGTGATCCTGCTCTGGCAGGGGGCTTGGACTCGAGGTCCCTTCCAAACCTATCACTTCTGAGGTCCTGTGTGTGTGATGCTGGTGGGGAGCCTGCCCTCCTCTCACTGATTCACAGATTGCATCGGGTTGGAAGGGAGCCTCAAAGGGCATCCTGTCCACCCCCCCTGCAGGCAGCAGGGACACCTCCAAGCAGAGCAGGCTGCCCAGGGACACAGCAAGGTTGATCTGCAAGGACGGGGTCCCAACCACCTCCCCGGGCAGCCTGCCCCAGTGTCTCCCCACCCTCACTGTGCAAAACTTCCTCCTGAGATCCAACCCAACCCTGCCCTGCTCCAGTTCCAAACCATTGCCCCTCAGCCTATCCCCACAGCCCCTTCTGACCAGTCCCTCCCCAGCCTTCCTGCAGGGCTCTCCAGCAGTTCTTTTCCCAGAGGCTTTCATCCTTCTGAGGGAAAGGAGACCCAAACCCACTCATCCCAGAGAGCCCAGCTGGCTGCAGGAGCTGAAGTTGGTTTGGATTAATTCAATTTTCTTCTCTCTCTTTCCCCCCCCCCCCCCCCCCTTCCCTGTGTTCTGGTGGTCATATTGGGGCAGAAACAACCTCCTTGCAAATCTTCTTGCTAAGGGAGGTGAAACCAAGGAGGGTAATCCGGTGGTAACCAGAGTGGAGAGATCTCATTTATTTATATATCAAGAGGGAGAGGGGAAAAAAAGCATAAACCCTTCCCCCCCCTCCCCCCAAGCCCCCCCAAGCCCCCCATCTCTGTGTTTGCACAGCCTCCTGCCTGACACAGGATGCTACAACCAGGCATCTTATCTCCTAAAGCCATATTTTGGCCTTCTCCTTTCCCCCCCCCCAAGGAAGGGAATTTTAAGCACCGGGGAGACAGTGATGGTTTCTTTGGAGCTGTTAGGATCTGCCATGTACAATAAATCCCTCTTAGTTTCTGGATTATTGGCCCAATAGACCGTAACAGCTCTGTCAGCCCCTCCTGGCGTGCTGTGTCCGGCCAGCTCAGCCCTGCTCTGCCTTTTCCTCTCTTTTCTGCTCCCCCCTCCCCCCCTCCCCGTTTTCTAGCAGGATTTTCTTCTGTGCCCTCTGTGTGTGCGCAGCAGCTGATAGGGAAAGCACAGCAGCTCCGCTGCCTGCCCAGGCTTTTGGGGGGTTGTGGTTTGGTGGTGGTTGTGGTTTGGTTATTTTTGTTGGGTTTTGTTTGCTCTTAAAATCTATTTCCTCCCTGAAAAAAATGCCCACAGGCACCAGCCCTGCCCCTGCTGGTGTCCAGCTCCTCAAAACAAGCAGGAAGGCAGAGCAGTGGCTTGTGGGAGCTCTGGGAGCTCTCAGCGTGGATCAGGCTTGTCAGGGCTGGGGTTTTGCAGCTTTCCAGCAGGATTTTCCCTGGAACGTCTCACTCCTGCTGGTCGTCGTTCCCAGTCCCCTGTGCCTGATCTGAGGCTGGGAAAAAAAACCCACCAGGATTTCCAAGGGACCGTGTGAGATGGTGTGCTGGCCTCTCTGGGCTGGGCTGTTGGCCTCTCCATCCTCATCAGGCAGGGTGCTGGGTGGCACAGGCTGCTGTCACCCCTCCGAGGAGGTCTGAGTTCCCCAGAGAGGGCACATCCTGCCCCAAAGCCAGGCAGCTCCTGGGCCTGCTGGGTGGGCTCAGCCTGGGTGATGCAGTGGGGTGGGGGGTGGGGTGAAGGGTGGGATGGAGGCATGGGGGAGGGCTATGGGGCGTAGGTGTGGGGGGGGGCAGTGGGGGATGCTTCTTTCTTCATATTCAGAGGGTGCACCAGGTTGGAAGGGACCCTCCAAGGGCATCCTGTCCAACTGCCCCGCAGGCAGCAGGGACACCTCCAACCAGGGCCGGCTGCCCAGGGCCACAGCCAGGCTGATCTGGAATGTCTGCAGGGCTGGGGCCGCAACCACCTCCCTGGGCAACCTCTTCCAGCGCTTCACCACCCCGATGGCCCAGAGCTTCCTCCTCCTTCTCTGGCAGCTGCCATCTCTGCTCTGCCCTGGCGATGCCAGGGGCTGGTGGCCGGGGCTGGGGAGGGATTAGAGCTGCTGTGGGGCCGGGGCAGCTGGAGGGGACAGGCATCCACCTTTGTCCTGAGGGCCGAGCTGGGGCCGCCAGCCCTGGGCAGGGCACGTGGGCTTTGGGAGCAGGCTGAGCGCCGGGTGCCAGCGGTGAGAGCCCGGCCGGGCCGGGGCTGGCAGGTGGCCCTGGCCGTGCCAGGGACGGCCGCTGGCAGCGGGGGGCTGCCGGTGCCTTTAAGCCCCCCCAGCCCCTGCGCTGGGGGAGCCGCTCCGCTCCCGGCAGCTCCCTAAGCCCATTAAGAGCTCAGGGAGCCTTAGGCCTCGGGGGTCTGCAGGAGGGACTTGCACTGCTTCAGCTTAAACCCCTTGAGCCACAGCAGGGCCACCTGCTGCGGGGACCTGAGGATCGTGACCATGGTCTGGAGACACCTCCCCAGGTCCCCCCCAGCGCCAGCCACGTCCCTTGGCTGCCAGGGCTGGGCAGGGCTGCAGCCCTGGCAGCAGCCCATGGCCCCGGGGTCTTGGCTTTGAGGCATCCCTGAGCTGCATGGCTGAGAGGAAGAAACACCTCTTCCTCTGCAAGGTCCTCCTCTGCAGTTGCTCCCCCTCTCCATCAGTGAGGTTCAGCTTCCCAGCATGGAGGAGGAAGGTGTGGGGAGGCAAAGTGTGGCCATGCAGGCTGCAGGAGGATGGAGAACCCACCTGGGTGGGGGGCAACATGGTTAGGTAGTGTTGGGGAATCATTTTCTGCTGGCCAGTCTCTCACCACCCTCAAGGGGGAGAATTTTTTCCTTACACCCAATCTGAATCTACCCATTTCTAGTTTTGTTCCATTCCCCCCGTCCTATCCCTCCCTGACACCCTCAAAAGTCCTCTACCAGCCCCCTTGAGATCCTGCAAGGCCACAAGAAGGTCTCCTCAGAGCCTTCTCTTCTCCACACTGAACAACCCCAGCTCCAGGCCTCTGCTCATCCTCATGGCCCCTCCCCGGACCCCTTCCAGCATGTCCAGATCTTTCTTGTAAGAGAAGTTCCAGAACTGGACACAGTGCTCCAGGTGGGTCTCACCAGAGTGTCCCTGCCCATGGCAGGGGGGTTGGGCCCCTTCCCACCCTAACAAAGCTATGCTTCTATGTGCTCCGTGTCAGATGTGTCAAAAGCTACCACATGAAGAGCCCACCCCCGCCCAGGATGGGTCTTTGTGAAGCCCTTGGGAGGGAGAGGAGCCTTTGCCTGCCTTGTGAGCACAGCATTCCTCTCATCCTCCCCTCAGTCACACCTTGGCCTTTGCTGCCCACCTGCCAGGAGACCGAGGTGCGCACTGGGCACGCTCCCTGAAATGCCAACCACTCATCCTAGCCAGGGGGACGATTTTCCTTCTGCCTGCTCCACCACCTGTAAGGCTGATTCTGCTCACTGGGAGATGGAGGCTGCTGGGGGTCCCTGCCCACCTTGTGCCCACGGCCCCAGGCTCTGCCACCACGGAGCAAGGCACCAAAGGCTTGCTCTGCCAGTCTGTGGTGTGGTGGTGCCAACGTGGGGGGAGGGAGGAGGAGGAGATGGAGTAGGCTGGAGAAAGCAGCAGATGGAGGAGGATGTCCATGGTGGAAGCTGAGAGTGCATGGTGGCTTGGTGCCTCATGCTGTGGAGACCACCTCAGGGGCTTGCCAGTGCTGCAGGAGGACTCCTCTAGAGATGGGGACATGGGTGCTGGGTTTCAGCAGGGCATGGGATCAAACCCTTCTGTATGTCTTAAGGAAGGTGGCTCTCCTGCAGGTGTCTGACCAGTCAACCACCAGCCCCCTGAGAAGACCTTGGGGGCTCTGAAGCCCACCTTGGGCTGGCTGGAGGGGGATCACCACGTAGCAGGTGCTGGATGTGGCATGTCACATCCAGCTTGTTCCCTGCCATTCTGCTTTGCCTCCTTGTTCCTCAGCTTGTGTGTCAAAGGCAGGAGCACTGATGCCCACCCCTGCTTTTAGTTGTAGACCCTCAGAACTTGGGGCCAGGAAAGGGGCAGTGAGGCCTGAAGGATGCTCACACCTTGTGCCCAGCTCTCAAAGCACATCTCCAGCGTGACTGAGCCCTTTCCAGCTCTGTGGGGTGATAATGGCCATCCTGGCTGGGGGTGGGTGACGAAGACCTGCCTGGCTGGGGGCAGTGATGAAGACCTGGCATTGCCTTCCCGCTCAAGGCTCAGCCTTGAGGCTCTTCCTTCTGGAACACCTTCTAGAAGGGTCACACCTGGAGTGAACCCCTCTGTTCCTTACTGTGTGTCCTGCAGCTCTGTCATCTGAGGCTCCCTGTTGTCCTGGTTCGTGCCATGGCTGCTGCTGGTGGTCCCTTCCTTCCTCCCAGGACCTCGCCTCTGCTTTCTGACTGTCTTGTGGCTGCTTGTTGGAGATCTCCAACTTCTCCATCTCACTTTTGCTTTTAAGGCACAGTGCTGCTGGGTCCATTACCATAGGATCACAGAATGGGTTGGAAGGAGCCTTCAAAGACCACCCAGCCAACCCCCTGTCATGGGCAGGGACATCTTGCATTAGAGGGGTAGCTCAAACCCCTCTCCAACCTGACCATGAAGACTTCCAGGGCTGGAGCATCCCCAGCTCCTCTGGGCAGCCTGTCCCAGTGTTTTACCACTCACTGCCCAACATCTCATCCTTAGGTCCAGCCTCACCCTGCTGAAGGCTCTGCCCCCATCTTTCTTACCAGCTCACCCCCTACAGCTTCCAAAGGGGCAGTGCCTTGCCTGTGCTGCTCTGCCCTGCTTGCCCATCTGAAAGCAGTCTGTTGGGTGCAGGCCTTCCTGCCTGAAGGCAGAACTCCTTGTTTATGACAACTCAGCTGCCACAGAAGCACTAGGAGCCACCAAGGGACTGTTCTTGCTCACTCATCCCAGGGTGCCCCAGCTCCAGGGCTTGCTGATGCCCAGGACATGATGCAAACCCTCTCCATGGGTTTGCTTTCCTGCAGAACAAGAGGCTGGTTGTTCCCTGAGCTCCCTCAAGTATGAAAGGCAGGAGCATCAGGTCCTTCTTCATCCTGGGATGGTCCAGATGACCACTGGACGCTGCACCCTGACTGCCCTTGCCCTTGAGTGTGTGGCCAGCTTGGGAGGTCTGGCCTAGTGCTATGACTGCATGGCATGGAGAAGCCAAAAGGGAGGAGAAGGGCAGTGAGGCTCACAGTGCTGCTGAAACCAGTGCCTGTGCTTCCCCAGGCTGAACTGAAAGGACAGAGCACCTGTGGGGCATCAGAAGCCTTGGAGAGGCTGTCCTCTGGCACCACTGGCCTTGCAGCAGCCTCCCTGCTGCCCAGGAGGATTGTGGAGTCTCCCTCTCTAGAGATATTCAAGACCCCCCTGCATACATTCCTGTGTGACCTGCTCTAGGTGACCCTGCTCTGGCAGGGGGGTTGGACTGGATGACTTTTTGAGGTCCTTTCCAGCTCCTACCATGCTGTGGTTCTGTGGTTCCCTCTGCCCAGATATCCATCATGGTCCTCTTGACCGGGGGTTGGGCTCTTCTCCCTAGTCTCAAGTGACAGAAGGAGAGGCTCAGGTTGGAGAGGAGGAAACATGTCGTTGCTGCCAGAGTGGTCAGGGCCTGGCACAGGCTGCCCAGGGAGGTGGTGGAGTGCCCGTGCCTGGAGGTGTTCAGGAACCCTGTGGCCATGGCACTGGGGCCATGGTTTAATGGCCATGGTGGTGCTGGGCTGGCCTGGATGATCCTGGAGGGCTTTTCCAACCCAAAACATTCTGTGCTTCTATGACCTTCCATCCAGGTACCCGGGCTGGGTGGGTTGCCTGTGGGTTTTCCTGGCTCCCCACTTTCCATCCCCACCACCTCCAGCAGGATCCAGCTCAGTGCTGGGGGTCACCTGTGGCCTCCTGGTGGTGTTGGGGAGCAGGCAGCTCCTGGGGCTCCTGGCAGTGACTTTGGGTGAGAGCTTGTGCTAGGGTGTGCCAGGGTTTGCTCCCTGTTCCTCTGGGCTTGGAAGGAAGAGCAGTGGTTGCCGGGCTGCTCTTCCCAGTCCCTGCCTTCCCTGCGAGCTCCCAGCTCCCAGCTTATCTTCAGACAGCCTCAGGGGTATTCCCTGGGAGGTTGGGAGTTTAATCAGGCATGGCTGGGGCATGTGAACGCTGCGTCCAGCCGCCGTTCCCAGGGAGGGGAGCGCCTCGCACGGATATTTGGGTTGGCGAGAGAGGGCTGGGGGCTGGGCTGGGAACCGGCGGCCGGCTGCTGGGGCTGTGACTGGCAATGGCTGCGGGCTGATGACCTGCCTGGCGGGGGGTGCCTGGGGGGTGATAATGGCCATGCTGGCCGGGGGTGGCTGGGGGGTGATGAAGACCAGCCTGGCTGGGGGTGTTGATGACCAGCCTGGCTGGGGGTGGCTGGGGGGTGATGAAGACCACCCTGGCTGGGGGGTGTTGATGACCAGCCTGGCTGGGGGTGGCTGGGGGGTGATGAAGACCATCCTGGCTGGGGGTGTTGATGACCAGCCTGGCTGGGGGTGTCTGTGGGGTGATAATGGCCATCCTGGCTGGGGGTGGGTGACAAAGACCTGCCTGGCTGGGGGCAGTGATGAAGACCTGCCTGGCTGGGGGTGGGTGATGAAGACCTGCCTGACTGGGGGGTGATGAAGACCTGCCTGGCTGGGGATGTCTGTGGGGTGATAATGGCCATCCTGGCTGGGGTGGGTGATGAGACCTGCCTGGCTGGGGATGTCTGTGGGGTGATAATGGCCATCCTGGCTGGGGGTGGGTGATGAGGACCTGCCTGGCTGGGGCGGGGGGGGGGTGATGAGGACCTGCCTGGCTGGGGGTGACTGGGGGGATGCTGATGGCCATCCTGGTTGGGGGTGGCTGGGAGGTGTCGATGACCAGCCTGGCTAGGGGTGGGTTCATGGGCACGATGCTGGCAGTGCCCATGAGCATTGCATTTCTCACTGAGGTTTTCCTGCGTGGTCTGCTTTAGGTGACCCTGCTCTGGCAGGGGGGTGCACTCAGTGATCTCCAGAGGCCCCTTCCAACCCCTGCCATTCTGTGCCCGTTGCAGGGGGGCTGGGGCTGTGCATGGCTGCACCAGTGTGGCAGCGGTGGGAGGAAGCTTTCATCGCCTCCATCCCTACCTCTGCCACCAGCCTCTTTCTGCAAACCCATGGATTGTCCCTGTAGCATCCCAGACGGGGTCCACTGGTTCCCCACCATCCCTCTTGACCCTCCCCGCCCGGGGAGCGGTCGTGGCCCTGACCCAGCAGCGCCGCTTGGCTGCCTGTGGGTGATGCTCTGGGCAGAGAATCAGGACCCAGGTGGGAGCGCCTGATGCTGGGCTCGGCTTGGCCGCCGAAGTGCAGGGCTTTTGTTGCTGCCTTTCCAGCAGGCAGGCTTTCTTTTTTTGGGGGCTGGATGCATTCCTGGCAGGGAGGATGACGGATGCTCTGCTCCGTTTCCAGTGGCAGCGTTTCAGATTCCTTGCTCCAGGGCAGGAGCCGAGCGAACTCCGATTCCGGAGGAGCTCTGGTACCTTGGCAGCCTAAGGGCCATGGGCTTTGCTTGAGTGACAACTGGTGCTGAGCACGGGGTGCTGGTGGGAGGAGAGCCGGGGGGAGGCGGTTTTTAGCAGCCTGGCCTCTGTCTCTTGCAGGAGGGGAAGGCCAGCAAGCGGGGAGGCAGCTTCTTGTTGTCCCCACACTCGCAATGGGAAGTGGGTGAGTCAGAGGATTCATGGACTGGTTTGGGCTGGAAAGGACCTTCAAGACCATCCAGTTCCGACCCCCTGCCTTGGGCAGGGGCACCTCCCACCAGCCCAGGTTGCTCATCCAGCCTGGCCTTGATCAGCTCCCGGGAGGGGGCATCCATCACCTCCCTGTACAACCCGTGGTGCTGCTTCGCTGCACAGCAGGGACGCTCCAGAGATGCTGCTGGGGGGAAGCTCAAGAGCCTTGTGGCACAGCTGTGTGTCTGCTCCAGAGGTGCTCTTTGGATGTGCTTCTTACCCCAGCTCTGCCCACACCTCCCCTTGTACCCAGCTTGGAGGGGTCTCAGCAGCTGGCAGAGCTGCATCCTGCAGCACAGGCAAGGCCAAGCCATCCTGGAGGTGTTCAAGGCCAGGCTGGATGAGGCCTTGAGCAGCCTGGGCTGGTGGGAGGTGTCCCTGCCCATGGCAGGGGGTTGGAACTGGATGATCCTTGAGGTCCCTTCCAACCCAAACCACTCTGTGAGTCTATGAATTGGGGAGGGTAGGACCTGCTGCTGGGGCTTTGCCTGCTGCCTGGGATGCAGGGGATGAGGCAGGGGGGCTGAGGGCCCACAGCCCAGGGGTCAAGGAAGTTGGAGACCTGCCTTTATGAGCCTCCCCAGCCTTTCTTGGCCTATCTGACAGGACCTGAGGTGTATGTGGCGCTGCAGACAGGGCTTGGGATGGTGCTGGCAGAGGGCAGGGTTTGCCCATCCCTGTCAGAGCTCCCCTGCACTTTTGTTTGCTGCTGGAGATGGCCTTGACTGCTGCCTGCACGGCAGGGTGCTGCCAGCTGGGAGCAAGACCTGCTCCCCATAACCCCTGGAGCCTCCCCAGTCCATTGGACTTGATGGGAGCAACTGCCCTGGGCCCCGGGGGAGGCTGAGATACCTGGGCTGGCTCAGCAGGGGCTGTGGGGCTGGGAGGACCCCAACCCAGACTCCCCTCCCAAAGCTCAGCTGTTCTTCTTCTCCCTGCCAAGCCAAGCCCTGGCCCGGCAGCCTTCCTCCCCTTTCTCCTCTTCCTCTCCGTTTCCCTCCTGCTGGAGAGGGCCAAGCAAAACTCAGCGCTGACCAAAAACCAACCCCTGACAGATCCAGACAATGGATAAAGCCCCGGCGAGGGCGACCCGAATCCTGCCGCGGGAGGAGGGGATTATTCCCATCCTCGCCGACATCTGGCCAGGGCGGCCCCGGGCGGGCCCCGGCGGCGCTCCCGCGGCACGGCCACCTCCCTGCCCGCCACAGCGCCCCCCGCAGGGCTCATGCTGCAGCGGGGCTCCGAGGGGGTCCCACTGACGTGGAAGCAGTGAGGACCCAGCCCCGCACGGTGCTTTGGTGTGAGCGGTGGAGATGCTTCTCAGACGGAAGCTGGAGCACCTCTGCTATGGGGACAGGCTGAGGGGGTTGGGGCTGCTCAGCCTGGAGAAGAGAAGGCTTCGGGGAGACCTCAGAGCAGCCTTCCAGTACCTGAAGGGAAGGCTGGGGAGGGACTGCTCAGAAGGGGCTGTGGGGATAGGACGAGGAGCAGTGGTTTGAAACTGGAGCAGGGCAGACTTGGGTTGGACATCAGGAGGGAGTTCTGCACAGTGAGGGTGGGGAGGCACTGGCACAGGCTGCCCAGGGAGGGGGTTGAGGCCCCAGCCCTGCAGACATTCAAGCTCAGCCTGGATGTGTCCCTGGGCAGCCTGCTCTGCTTGGAGGTGTCCCTGCTGCCTGCAGGGGGGTTGGACAAGGTGACCTTGGAGGGTCCCTTCCAACCAGATGCAATCTGTGAAGCTGTGAAATGCCTTCTGCAGCCCTCAGAGGCCTTCCCTGCAGGTGTCCTGCCTTGCTTCCCTGTGCTTGCTTGGTCTGTAGGGCACTGGCATGGGCTGTGAGCTTTGCCCTGCCACACTTGAGTTGGGGTCTCATCATGAAGGACCAGAGCTGGGGGTCTCCACCACCCCTTAATGATTCAACTCAAATACTGTGGTCAGTGGTGCTGATGGATTTGAGCACTGTTGGAAGGGGCAGTAGAGGACTTGGGCTCCACTGGATGGATTTGGGCACCATTGAAGGTGGCACTTTGAGGGGGCACCACTAGAGGTAGCGCTTGAAGGTGGCACCGCTGGGTTTGGGCACGAATGGAGCTGGCACTGATGGGTTTCAGCACCACTGGAGGCGGCACTGGGAGGTGGCACTGATGGATTTTGGGGCTCTTTGGTGTGAAATGCTCCCATGTGGCTGCACCTACTACTTTATGTCCTGTGTTTGATGAAGTCCCCAGAGCTGGGTGCCTGCAGCTGGGTCTCTTGGTGGCCTGGTTCAGGGTCAGACCTCAAGTGACTGATGGGGATCTGTGGCAGGAGCCACTGACACATCTCAGCTTGGCCTTGATGGGCTGTGTGTGGGTGCCCCTGGGACAAAGTCTCACCTGGGCCTCCTGCAGCCCAGGAGCTCTTGGGGCTCCTGATGGGATGCCCATTGGTGCTGGCACCTGTCCTCCCAGACATCCTTGGACCATTCTACCCGCTCTGGACATCACAGCCTTGAAATCACCTTGGCGACCACCACCGGTGGAGGGGACACCAGGAGCAAAGAGGTCCCTCCGGAAGGGTCTGGGTGTGCTTTGTGGGGGGCAGAGGGGTTGTGCTGGGCTGGGAGTGATGTGGCAGCTCGGGGGGGGAAGGAAAGGCGGGGGGAGGGGGCAGCGCTGGGCGCCGTGGTGCCAAGGCAGGGGGGAGTGGGCGAGCGGCAGAGCCGTGCCACGGCGCGTGAATGTCAGCTGCTGCCTGGCTGCGAGCTGGGCTCCTGCGAGCG
>JAAWVA010001199.1:0-12543 GCA_015227895.2 Colaptes auratus | reverse complement strand
CCAGAACTGGACACAGGACTCAAGGTGTGGCCTAAGCAGTGCTGAGCACAGGGCACAATGACCTCCCTGCTCCTGCTGGCCACACTCTTCCTGATGCAGGCCAGGATGCCCTTGGCCTTCTTGGCCCCCTGGGCACACTGCTGGCTCATGTTCAGCCTCCCATCAACCAGCACCCCCAGGTCCCTCTCTGCCTGGCTGCTCTCAGCCACTCTGCCCCCAGCCTGTAGCACTGCCTGGGGTTGCTGTGGCCAATGTGCAGAATCAAGTGACTGCTGACTGGAACATGTTCTGCACAACCAGAGAGTCATCTAGGATGGAAAATCAGAACAGCAGCAGGCACCAGGACAGGTTAGAGGCTGCCCTGCTGCAAAGCAGCTCCATGGAGAAGGACATTGGAGTGCTGGTGGGCAGCAAGTTCTGCATGGGACAGCAATGTGCCCTGGGGGCCAAGAGAGCCAATGGGGTTCTGGGGGGCAGCATGAAAAGTGTGGCCAGCAGGGCCAGGGAGGTTCTGCTCCCCTCTGTTCCACCCTGCTGAGACCACAGCTGCAATCCTGAGTCCAGTTCTGGGCTCCCCAGTTCCAGAGACAGAGACCTGCTGGAGAGAGCCCAAGGGAGAGCCAGGAGGATGCTCAGGGGACTTGAGCATCTCCCCTGGGAAGAGAGACTGAGAGCCCTGGGGCTGTTGAGTCTGGAGAGAGAAGGCTGAGAGGGATCTGATCAATGTCTATCAATAGCTGAGGGCTGGGGGTCAAGTGGAGGGGGCCAAGCTCTTTTTGGTGGTGCACAGTAATAAGCCAAGGAACAGCAGGTACAAGCTGGAACAGAGAAGGTTTCAGCTCAGCCTGAGGAGAAACTTCTTTGGTGTGAGGCTGCTGAGCCCTGGAGCAGGCTGCCCAGAGAGGTTGTGGAGTCTCCTGCTCTGGGTCTTTCAAACCCCACCTGGATGCTTTCCTGTGTGGACTGCCCTACGTGATCCTGCTCCAGCAGGGGGGTTGGACCTGATGACCTCTTGAGGTCCCTTCCAACCTCTGGTAGACTGTGATACTGTGAGAAGACCTCTGAGATCCTCCAGCCCAACTGTGAACCCTGCTCTGTCAAGTCCACCACCAAGCCATAGCCCCAAGCACCACATCTGCACAGCTCTTAAACCCCTGCAGGGATGGTGACTCCACCACCCCCCTGGGCAGCCTGGGACAGTACCTCATGACACTTTTCCTAATCTGCAACCTAAACCTCCCCTGGTGCAGCTTAAAGCCTTCCCTCTTGTTCTTAGTTTATAGTTTCATAGTTTCAGTCAGGCTGGAAGGGACCACAAGGATCATCCAGTTCCAACCCCCCTGCCATGGGCAGGGACACCCCACACTAGAGCAGGCTGGCCAGAGCCTCATCCAGCCTGGGCTTAAACACCTCCAGGGACAGGGCCTCAACCACCTCCCTGCACAACCCATTCCAGGGCTTCACCACTCTCATGGGGAAGAACTTCCTCCTCCCCTCCAGCCTGAATCTCCCCACCTCCCTTCTTCATTCCATTCCCCTAGTCCTATCACTCCCTGAGATCCTGAGCAGTCCTCCCCAGCCTTCTTGTAGGCCCCCTGCAGATCCCGGAAGGCCACAATGAGGTCACCTGGGAGCCTTCTCTTCTCCAGCCTGAACAGCCCCAACTCCTTCAGTCTGTCCTCACAGCAGAGGTGCTCCAGCCCTCTGCTCCTCCTCGTGGCCCTGCTCTGGACACCTTCCAGCACCTCCAGATCCCTCTTGGAATAGGGGCTCCAGACCTGGAGGCAGTACTGCAGGTGGGGCTCAGCAGGGCTGAGCAGAGGGGAGAATCCCTCCTTGCCCTGCTGGCCACACTTCTCCTGCTGCAGCCCAGGCTCTGATTGGCTTTCCGGGCTGCAAGTGCACCCTGAGAGCTCCTGGGGAGCTTCTCCTCCCCCAGCACCCCCAAGGCTCTCTCCTCTGGGCTGCTCCCCAGCCAGTCACTGCCTATCTCTAGTTACTGGGGAGCAGAGCCCAACCCCCACCTCACTGCAGCCTCCTCTCAGGGAGCTGCAGAGAGCAAGGAGGTCTCCCTCAGCCTCCTCTTCTCCACACTGAACACCCCCAGCTCCCTCAGCTGCTCCTCCCCAGCCCTGTTCTCCAGACCCTTCCCCAGCTCTGTTGCCCTTCTCTTGATGCACTCCAGCCCCTCCATGCCCTCCTGGGCTGGGTGGCTTAGCCTGGCCCAAGCCTGGCCCTTGGTAGTGGCTTTGGGGTTTTGCTCAGTTTGAAGCTGGTTTACAGGCAGCTGAATGTGAGCCTGGCTGCTCTGCTCACTGCCTGCGGTCTCAGGCACGTCCCTGCTGTGCTTCCTTCTGTATCTCATTTTGGTGAGGCTGTTGTTAATCCACCTGGGGCTGGAATTATCTCCAAAGGCTTCCTGCAGCCGAGGCAGACGTTTGTTTGCTGCTGCTTGACAATAAGAGAGGCACAGATTGCACTGGGCTGGAAGGGAGCCTCAAAGGTCATCGTGTCCAACCCCCCTGCAGGCAGCAGGGACACCTCCAGCTAGATCACAGAATCACACAGTCAGCCAGGTTGGAAAAGACCTTCAGGATCATCAAGTCCAACCAATCACCCAACCATGTCTAATCAACCAAACCATGGCACCAGGGGCCTCATCCAGGCTCTTCCTAAACACCTCCAGGGACATCAACCCCACCCCCTCCCTGGGCAGCACATCCCAGAGGCCAATCTCACTTGCTGGGAAGAACTTTCTCCTCACCTCCAGCCTAAACCTCCCCTGGCACAGCTTGAGACTGTGTCCTCTTGTTCTGCTGCTGGCTGCCTGGCAGAAGAGACCAACCCCCAGCTGGCTACAACCTCCCTTCAGGGAGTTGGAGAGAGCAATGAGGTCTCCCCTGAGCCTCCTCTTCTGCAGGCAGTAAGATCTGTGCTACCTGAGGCTCAGCTCCTCAGCCTTCTGGCCTGGCTGATTCCAGTAGCGACTCCTGGAGCAGCCTGGATGATCAGAGGGCTGGAGAACCTGCCCTGTGGGGACAGACAGAGACAGCTGGGGCTGTTCAGCCTGGAGAAAAGAAGGCTCCAGGGAGACCTCAGAGCAGCCTTCCAGTACTTGAAGGGGCTCCAGAAGAGCTGGGGAGGGACTTCTGACAGGGGCTGGAAGTGCCAGGGTGAGAAACAATGGCTTTGAGCTGGAAGAGGGGAGACTGAGGCTGGAGATGAGGAAGAAATTCTTTGCAGTGAGGCTGGTGAGGCACTGGCACAGGCTGCCCAGGGAGGCTGTGGCTGCCTCCTCCCTGGAGGTGTTCAGGGCCAGGCTGGATGAGGCCTTGAGCAAGCTGTGCTGGTGGGAGGTGTCCCTGCCCATGGCAGGGGGGTGGAACTCGAGGATCATTCAGGTCCTTTCCAAGCCAACCATTCTAGGACTCCATGAATTATCCAAGAGGTATTCAGTGGGACTTCCCCTGGAGCCTGGCTGCAGTTTGCCCTCTTTGCCTGAAGTTCCCTGGGGCAGCTGAAGAGCACTTGGGCAGCACACAGTGCTCAAGCCAAGCCAGGCGGCGCTCGCTGCAGCAGCTCGCTGTGGCAGACATCTGCTGTCACAACCAGCATTTGGTCACAGCCTGGGCTTTGTTGTGGTTCTTATCATTATTAATCCCTGGGAAATTACATTTTCTGCAAGGCAATAATTAAACAGCCAAGGCAGAGGCAAGATTCAGCTTGGTCAGCAGTGAAGCCTCTCCTCCTGCGTTTGAATTCAGCTCTCGTGGGGAAAATGAGTCCTGTGCCTGCAAGGCACTTACCTGGGCTGCCTGAAGAGCTTCAGTGCTCATGCAAAGGGGTTCTGAAAACAGGGAGCTAAAACTAAGCATCCAGGTTGGGAAAGACCTCAGAGATCATCATCAGCAAGTCCAACCTCTCACCCAGCACCATCTGATCAACTCAACCATGGCAGTGAGGGCCTCATCCAGGCTCTTCCTAAACACCTCCAGGGATGGGGACTCCACCACCTCCCTGGGCAGCACATCCCAGTGGCCAATCTCTCTTGCTGGGAAGAACTTCTTCCTAACATCCAGGTTAAACCTCCCCTGGCACAGCATGAGACTGTGTCCTCTTGTTCTGATGCTGGGTGCCTGGGAGAAGAGACCAACCCCCACCTGGCTACAACCTCCCTGCAGGGAGTTGGAGAGAGCAATGAGGTCTCCCCTGAGCCTCCTCTTCTCCAGGCTAAGCAACCCCAGCTCCCTCAGCCTCTCCTCACAGGGCTGTGCTCCAGACCCCTCCCCAGCTTTGTTGCCCTTCTCTGGACACCTTCAAGTCTCTCAATGTCCTTCTGAAACTGAGGAGCCCAGAGCTGGACACAGGACTCAAGGTGTGGCCTCAGCAGTGCTGAGCACAGGGCACAAGGACTTCCCTGCTCCTGCTGGCCACACTGTTCCTGATGCAGGCCAGGATGCCATTGGCCCTCTTGGCCACCTGGGCACACTGCTGCCTCATGTTCAGCTGCTGTCCACCCACTCCCCCCAGGTCCCTCTCTGCCTGGCAGCTCTCAGCCACTCTGCCCCCAGCCTGTAGCTCTGCCTGGGGTTGCTGTGGCCAGTGTGCAGCCCCTGGCACTTGGATGTGTTAAATGAGATCATGTTGGACCCTGCCCAGCTGTGCAGTTGGTCGAGGTCCTGGTGTTGCTGGTGGTGCATTGTGGCAGTTGTGGTGTTCACCACCTGAGAGCATTGAATCACTGAGTCACAGCTTGCTAGGGCTTGGAAAGGACCTCCAGAGATCATCCAGTCCAACCCCCTGCCAGAGCAGGGCACCCAGGGCAGGGCACCCAGAACACAGCCAGGTGGGGCTGGAAAGGCTCCAGAGCAGGAGACTCCACAACTCTCAGCCACTCTGCCCCCAGCCTGTAGCACTGCCTGGGGTTGCTGTGGCCAATGTGCAGAACCCTCCACCTTGGGGGAATGCTGCTCCCCTTTGCTGTGGTCACTGCCTCCTGGCACTCAGCAGCCTTCCCAGGGCCTCAGTGGACTCAAATAAAAATGTCTGGATGAAGGATGAAGGAAGTGGTCTTGGAGCTGTAGTGAAGCTAAACTCCTCTAGCACCTGTAGAGAATTCAGCATCCCAGGAGGCACTCTCTAGAGGATGTGAGCACCTTGTCTTCTCTCCAGCCAGCAAAGTGCTCTTTAGGACTTCTTGGTGGCCCTGGGAAGAGGACTCCCCTGAGAGCTGAATGAGATGGCACCTCCCTGATTCTCCTGTGGAGCAGTGAGGTGAACACAAAAGATAGGAGGGCTTAGGGCTAATCAGAAGAGCCTCAGAGTCTCACCACAGCCTGGCTCCTACACCTGTGTGCTGCTGCCCACCGCTGCAGGGAGCGCTGCTGCTTGCTCGTCGCAGCACGGCTTGGCTTGGAAGGGACATTAAACATCAGCCAGCTCCAGCCCCTGCCATGGGCAGGGACACCTCCCACCAGCACAGCTTGCTCAAGGCCTCATTCAGCCTGGCCTTGAACACCCCCAGGGAGGAGGCAGCCACAGCCTCCCTGGGCAGCCTGTGCCAGAGTCTCACCAGCCTCACTGCCAAGAATTTCTTCCTCATCTCCAGGCTCAGTCTCCCCTCTCCCAGCTCAAAGCCATTGTTCCTCATCCTGGCACTCCCAGCCTTGTCACAAGTCTCTCCCCAGCTTCTCCTGGAGCCCTTCAGGTACTGGAAGGCTGCTCTGAGGTCTCCCTGGAGCCTTCTCTTCTCCAGGCTGCACAGCCCCAACTCTCCCAGCCTGTCCCCACAGGGCAGGTTCTCCAGCCCTCTGATGATTTTCATGACCTCCTCTGGACCCTCTCCAGCAGCTCCAGGTCCTTCTTGTGCTGGGGGCCCCAGACCATTGACAGAGACATTCAAGAGAACAATCTCACAAAGCCCAGGCTCAGCAGCAAGCTTCCCTGGGAGAGAGCAGCATTGGTGGTATTTAAAAGCTGGGCACAGTGAGGAGGGAGGAGGCTCCTGGCATCCCTTAAAGGGGACACTCCATCTGCTGGAGTTACTGGGTTCTCTGCTGCTGCTGCAGGCTGGGTGCTGTGGGAAGCAGGATGGATCATCTCCAGCCGTGCAGCAGGCTCAGCTCGGCTCCAGCCTGCACACGTGGCTGGCTGGATGTGCCCTGAGCAGCACAGGGCCTGGCTGAGGGAAGGGCTTTGCCTCCACTCTCTCTGAGTGAGCAACAGTGGCTGCTAGCACAGAAGGGTAAGTCAGGGCTCAGCTGAGAGCTGAGGACACGTGGAGGGCAAAACCTGGTCCTGCTTGACTGCCTTGAGTTTGGGCAGGCTTTGTTCTCGCTTTTTTCCAGAGCCAGAAGCGGAGGCCAACGATACCATGCAGGAAGAAAAAGTGATTACCTCTTCAAACCATCTGCTCTGTGCTGAGCTCTCTCCCAGGACCTGTGGAAATGAAGGGGAATGGCTTTGAGAGTCACTTGCCTCCTGTCCAACCCCACGACCCTGAGTGGATTCGGAGCAGGCTGAGTAGAGAGGGAGGAGACAACTATCCCCAGCTCACAGGAGCAGAGGATTCTCATTTCACAGAGGGGGTGAACTGCATGGGCAAGCTGGAAGTAAGCATTTGCCTCCTTCTCCCATTTATAGAAGAGAAGCTGTTGGAGAATTGTGTCCTGGCCAACCCCCTGCTCCCCACAGCTGCCTGGAAGCTATTTTGGGGCTGGTCAGAAGCTTTCGGAGATAGTAACTCCTCACAGGAGTGGAGGCTTCTCCAGATCTCTCCATCCACAGGCATCTGCTCTAGTCAAGAGCCAGCACCTGCAGGACACAGCCAGTGCCTGCAGGACACAGACAGAGCCTCCAGGACACACACAGCATCTCCAGGACTCAGCCAGCACCTGCAGGACACAGACAGAGCCTCCAGGACACAGCCAGTACCTGCAGGACACAGACAGCATCTCCAAGACAGAGAGAGCACCTGCAGGGCACAGCCAGTGCCTGCAGGACACAGACAGCGCCTGCAGGGCACAGACAGCATCTCCAAGACAGAGAGAGCACCTCAAGGGCACAGCCAGTGCCTGCAGGGCACAGACAGCATCTCCAAGACAGAGAGAGCACCTCCAGGGCACAGCCAGTGCCTGCAGGGCACAGACAGCATCTCCAAGACAGAGAGAGCACCTCCAGGGCACAGCCAGCACCTCCAGGGCACAGCCAGTGCCTGCAGGACACAGACAGCATCTCCAAGACAGAGAGAGCACCTCCAGGGCACAGCCATCGCCTGCAGGGCACAGACAGCATCTCCAAGACAGAGAGAGCACCTCCAGGGCACAGCCAGCCCTGCAGGGCACAGCCAGTGCCTGCAGGACACAGACAGCATCTCCAAGACAGAGAGAGCACCTCCAGCGTACAGCCAGCCCTGCAGGGCACAGACAGCATCTCCAAGACAGAGAGAGCACCTGCAGGGCACAGCCAGCACCTCCAGGGCACAGCCAGTGCCTGCAGGACACAGACAGAGCCTCCAGGACACACAGCACCTGCAGGACACAGCCAGTGCCTGCAGGGCACAGCCAGCACCTGCAGGGCACAGACAGAGCCTCCAGGACACACAGCACCTGCAGGGCACAGACAGCATCTCCAAGACAGACAGAGCACCTCCAGGACACAGAAATCTTGTTCTGCTTTTTAAATGCCTTTGTAGGAGTAGGGAAAGAGTTAGTGAGTGAAGTTAGCAGCACCACGGTGTGATGAGAGAGTCTCAGCCAGGCTGAAGAGCCCTTGGAGTTCTTTCATGCTGCTGACCTGGCTGGGCTGATAGCCTTGCATTGTCTTAAGAACATCACAATCCTAGAACCAGAGAACTGTCAAGGCTGGAAGAGACCTCTGAGACCATCAAGTCCAAGCTCTCCCCCAGAGCTCACAGCCCCAGCCCTGCTGCTGAGCCACTGCCACTACCCCACAGCCCTCAGCACCACATCCATGCAGCTCTGAAACCCCTCCAGGGGTGGGGACTGCAGCACCTCCCTGGGCAGCCTGGGCCAGGGCCTGAGAGCCCTTGCTGGGAGGAGATTGTTCCTGATCTCCAACCTGCACCTCCCCTGGCACAGCTTGGGGCTGTTTCTCTTCTCCTGTCCCTTGTTGCAAGTGAGAAGAGGCAAAGCTCCACCTTGCTCCATCCACCTTGATCCAACCTCCTTTGAGCTGGCTGCGAAGGGCACTGAGGTCTCCCTCAGCCTCCTCTTCTGAAGGCAGCTTAGGTACACTGGGAACTTAGTCAAGCTGACAGAAGTTTCCTTTCAGGTAGTCACTCACACCTCCTGCAGAGCCAGGAGCTGACACCACACATGGCTCAGCCATTTGGAAGTGACCTTTGCTGTCAAGTGGAATTGATGGATGTGGCAGTGTCTGGGCTGCTAGCTAAGGACATGAGAAAAGCTGAGCAGTGTCAGGACAGGCAACTCACAGAGCCTGTGGGAACCAGACCATAGGACTATCAGCAAGCTTCCACTTAATCTTACTCTCTTTGATCCCAGGCTTACAGGAGGTTAGGGGTTGGAAGGGACCTCTGGAGAGCTTCCAGTCCAAGCCCCAGCCCCTGCCAGAAGGAGCAAGAGAATCCAGCACATGTCACACACACATCCAGACGGGCTGGGAGGCTCCAGAGAAGGAGACTCCACAACCTCTCTGGGCAGCCTGCTCCAGGGCTCTGGGACCCTTACAGTGCAGAAGTTCCTCCTCCTGTTGAGGTGGAGCCTCCTGTGCTGCAGTTTCCATCCATTGCCTCTTGTCCTATCCCAGGGTGTAAGTGAGCAGAGCCTGTCCCCTCCCTCCTGACCCCCAGCCCTCAGATATTGATAAGCATTGATCAGATCCCCTCTGAGTCTTCCAGCTCAAACCAGGACACCCAACATCGTTGAGGAACTTCTTCACTGTGAGGGCCACAGAGCCCTGGAGCAGGCTGCCCAGAGAGGTTGTGGAGACTCCTGCTCTGGACATGTGGTGGGTTGAAATTCCCCCCCCCCCCCCAAGCATTAAACTGTAGCTACCTATACCTACCAGAGAAGACTTTCCAGCCCTGTCTGGATGCATTTCTCTGTGCCCTGTGCTGGATTCTGTGGCCCTGCTCTGGCAGGGGGTTGGACTGGATGATCTCTGGAGGTCCCTTGCAACCCTAACACCCTGTGAGCTGTGATCCTGTTGAATTTACAGTCATCCCCTTCTGAATTCTCTCCTCCCTCAAGCCTGTGGGCACCACCCCACAGCCCAGAAGGCAGCACTTGCCTTTTGCAGCAGGCAGGAGCCATCTGGTTCTGCTCCTACACAAGTACTGCTGACAAAGGCCAGGCATCACTGCTGCAGCCTCACCTAAAGGGGAAGCGACGTTTGCTTTCCCCAGGGAACACAAATAACATATTGAGGAGTAGATGAACATCCACAGCATGCATGTGGCTGGGGAAGGCTGAAGAGCAGCAGAAACTCAGGTTTCCAGGGGGAGGGACTGAAGTCTCTCTTGCCCTTCCCTTAGCTCTGTCACCACCCTGTGTTTCCTCTGACAGTGACTGTGGGCATGCACAGAATCCCAGAGTGGTAGGGGTTGGAAGGGACCTCCAGAGCTCATCCAGTCCAACCCCCTGCCAGAGCAGGGTCACCCAGGCAGGGCACACAGAACACAGCCAGGTGGGGCTGGAAAGAATCATTGAATCGATCAGGTTAGAAAAGACCTCAAAGATCATCAAGTCCAACCTGGCACCCAACACCTCATGACAGCTAAACCATGGCTCCAAGTGCCACATCCAATCCCCTCTTGAACACCTCCAGGTGTGGTGACTCCACCACCTCCCTGAGCAGCACATTCCAGTGGCCAACAACTCTCTCTGGGAAGAACTTTCTCCTCACCTCCAGTCTAAACCTCCCCTGGCACAGCTTGAGACTGTGTCCTCTTGTTCTGCTGCTGGTGCCTGAGAGAAAGACCAACCCCCACCTGGCTACAACCTCCCTGCAGGGATTGCAGAGCAATGAGGTCTCCCCTGGAGCCAATCCTCTTCTGCAGGCTAAGCAACCCCACAGCTCCCTCAGCCTCTCCTCACAGGGCTGTGCTCCAGACCCCTCCCCCAGCCTTGTTGCCCTCCTCGGACACCTTCAGTCTCTCAATGTCCTTCTAATCAACTGAGGAGCAGAACTGGACACAGGACTCAAGGTGTGGCCTAACCAGTGCGAGCACAGGGCAGAATGACCTCCCTGCTCCTGCTGGCCACACTCTTCCTGATGCAGGCCTGGATGTCTCCAGAGCAGGAGACTCCACAACCTCTCTGGGCAGCCTGCTCCAGGCTCCAGCACCCTCACAGGGACAAAGGTTTCCCTCCTGTTCCCCTGGCAGCTCCTCTGCTCCAGCTTGCCCCCAGTGCCCCTTGTGCTGTCCTTGGCCATCCCTGAGCAGAGCCTGGCTCCAGCCCTGCACATCTTCATCCCCAGCACTGAGGGCAGCCCTCAGGCTCCTCTGCTCCAAGCCCCAGCTCCCTCAGCCTGGCCTCACAGGAGATGTTCCACTGCCTGCAGCAGCTCTGTGCCTCTGGGCTGGACTCTTTCAAGCAGTTCCCTGAGGTCCTTCTTGACCTGAGGGGCCCAGAACTGGACATTCTCCTTCACACCTTTGCAGGCTGTTTCTTTCCTGCAGCTTTCCCACTGCAAGAAAGGCTAAATCATGATTTTTGTCCTGCATAGTTCTCCCTCTCTTGCAGCACCTCTGCTCCTGTCCTTGATGGCCTTCTCCTGGCCACAGTGAGCTCACAAGCCTCAAGCTACAGATTTCCTTTCCACCCAAGAGAATGTGTGCTGCACAACACAGCTCCCTGCATGGGGATGTGGCACCTGGGGACGTGGTCTCGTGGCCATGGTGGTGCTGGGTTGAGAGTTGGGTTGGATGAACTTGGAGGTCTCTTCCAAGCAAAACCATTCCATCCTTCCATGATCTGTTTGTAGAATCCCATCTCTAAGTCCATTTTGTTCTTGGGGGAATGAACAGGGGAAGAAATTTGTTGGGTCCACAGAACTCTCCTCCTGCAAAGACTCAAACCCAAGCACTGATGGTCCTGGCAATGAGGCTAAAGCAGCCACCAGAGGAAGCCCAATGTGCACACAGCAGGATGTGGCTCATGTCTGAGACTGGGTAGAGCAAAGTCCCTTCAGCCAGTTGTGCCTTGGTTTGCTGCATTTAAGTGGGGTGTGTGTGTGCTTTGGGGTTAGGTCCCCTGCAGATACCTGCAGAGATCTCCTGAAAGGAACATTCAAGCCAAGCCTCAGTACCAGTCACAAGGCAGGCAGCCACAGAACAGGGACCTTAACTAGGGCTGCCTGGGCCATGCCTACACCTCTGACTCACCTGCTGCATCGAAACTTAAAGTAGCTGCAGCTGGGCTCAAGGGTTGCTGTTGGGGAGGGACTGGGGTATAAACCTTTGGCATTTCCTTGGTGTGGGCACAACAGCTCTGAGCTGTGGGTAGTGCAAAGCCCAGGGAGCTGTGACTGTGAGGATGCCTTCCCTTTCCTGCCTGAGCATACCAAAAGTCCTGATTCATGCATCTGAAGTGAGCTTAGAGTCACAGAGCTGTCAGGGCTGGAAGGGACCTCAGGAAGGTCTCACCACCCAGGCTCTCACCACCCTCATGGGCAACAACTTCTTCCTCACAGCCAATCTCAGTCTCCCCATTGCTAGTTTTGCTCCATCCCCCCCAGTCCTATCCCTCCCTGACACCCTCAAAAGTCCCTCCCCAGCTTGCTTGGAGCCCCCTGCAGATCCTGCAAGGCCACAATGAGGTCTCCTGGGAGCCTTCTCCTCTCCAGCCTGCACAACCCCAGCTCCCTCAGTCTGTCCTCACAGCAGAGCAGCTCCAGCCCTCTGCTCCTCCTCGGGGCCCTTCTCTGGACACCTTCCAGCACCTCCAGAGCCTTCCTGGCACAGAGGCTCCAGAACTGGACCCAGAGCGCAGCTGTGGTCTCAGCAGAGTGGAGCAGAGGGGCAGACCCCATCCCTGGCCCTGCTGTCTCTGAATCTCTTGCTGCAGCCAGGCTCTGCTTGGCTCTCTGGGCTGCAAGTGCTCCCTGCTGGCTCCTCTGAGCTTCTCCTCCCCCAGCACCCCCCAAGGCCTTCCTTCAGGGCTGCTCTCCAGCCATCCTGCCCACCTGTCTTGGTGCCTGGGCTTGCCCTGCCCCAGCTGCAGGACCTTGCCCTTGGTCCTGTTGAAGCTGCTGAGGTTGTCCTGGGCCCAGCTGTGCAGCCTGTGCAGGTGCCTCTGGATGGATCCTTCCCTGCAGCTGCCAGAGCACACACAGCTTGGTGCCATCAGCAGCCCTGCTGAGGCTGCACTCAGTGCCACTGTCCCCTGGCACCAACACAGCTGTTGAAACAGGACTGGTCCCAGTGCTGATCCTGAGGGACTCTCCACTGTCCCTGGCCTGCACTTGGCCATGGACCATTGACAGCCACACCTTTGGGTGCAGCCCTCAAGCCAGTTCTGTAACCCACTGAATGGTCCCTCCATGGAACCAGCCTGC
>JAAWVA010001198.1:0-12551 GCA_015227895.2 Colaptes auratus | reverse complement strand
GTTTGTACCTGCTGGCCCTTGTGCCACCCCTGGGCACCCCTGGGAAGGGGCTTGCCCCTTTTTGCTTGCCCCCCTCCCCCCCTCAGATCTCTGGAAGCATTGCTCCCCTCTGGGGCTGCTCTTCTCCAGGCTCAACAGCCCCAGGGGCTCTCAGCCTTTGCTCCTCACAGAGCTGCTCCGGGCCCCTCAGCATCCTTGCAGCCTCCACTGGGCTCTCTCCAGCAGTTCCCTGTCCCTCTTGAGCTGGGGAGCCCAGGTCTGGCCCCAGTACTCCAGATGTGGCCTCACCAGGAGCACTGCAAGTCCTCTACTCACCCTTGCAGCCCCTGTCGGCCTCTCTCTAGCCTTTCCCTCTCGAGATCAGGTTGCTCAGGGCCCCATCAAGTTTGACCTCGAGTACCTCCAGCCATGGGGCCTCCACCACCTCTCTGGGCACCCTGGTCCATTGCCAGAGCAGAGCTGGAGCTCCACAGGCACCCTGCATCCCCAGCTTCTCTGCAGCTCCCCACCCCACGGCCTCCCACGCTGCAGGGAGGGAGAGGAGCAGCAGCTCCCAGCACCCAAGCAAGTCCACACAAGAAGCCTCCAGCAAGGCAGGGATGCTGCTGCTGCTGCTGCTTTCCAGCAGCCTCACCCCCTAACCACCAAGCCCAGCACTGCACCACGACTGCTCCCCAGCTGGGCACCTTCCCCAGCCTGGCAGAGGAGCTGCTTCCCGAGCATTCCCCCTCTCCCCTGCTTCCACTGCCCCAAATCCTCTCTGAGGGGCACCAGTGCTGCAGGCAAGCTGCTGGATGGTTCCAAGGGGTGTCTGCCCCTGTGTCCAGGGGAGCTGAGGGGCTGCATAGCTGGCATTCCAGGCTGGCACAGCACAGAATCCACCTGACCGGGGCACATGCCGGAGCAGGTTATGCAAACAGAGCACACTCGGGCTGGGGCAGGGAAAGGGGAAGGAGCTGTCTCTGCCCTCTGCCTTCCCCTGCATGCTTAAGGCTCTCAGGGTTGCAGGAGCTGGAAGGGACCTCTGGAGGCTGAGCCCAACCTCCCTGCTGGCACACAGTGACCCACAGCAGCTTGCCCAGGTGGGCTTGGGAGGAGGCTCCACCACCTCTCTGGGCAGCCCTGCTCCAGGGCTCCAGCACCCTCTCCCCAAAGGAGTTTCTCCTTAAGTTGAAGTGGAACCTCCTAGGTTGCCCCTTGAGCTCTCACTGAAGAGTCTATCCCCATCCTCATGACCTCCCCCCTTCAGCTATTTGTATGCTCTGACCCCTCTCAGGCTGCTCTTCTCCAGCCTAAACAGTCCCAGGGCTCTCAGACTTCTCCTCCTCGGAGTGATGCTGCAGTCTCATCAGCATCCTCAAGCCCAACCCTTCCAGCTGGCTGCAGAGCACTCTGACCCTTCCAGCTCACCCCTGCCGAGTCAGTCAGGATGTGACAGAGGTTTGTCCTGCCTGTGCAGCACAGAGGGAGGAGGAAGGGATTCAGCCTCATCTCCTCATCTTGCCCCTCTCCCCCCGGGGCAGGGGGAGGAAGGGATTCAGCCTCATCTCCTCATCTTGCCCCACTCCCCCCGGGGCAGGAGGAGGAAGGGATTCAGCCTCATCTCCTCATCTTGCCCTCTCCCCCTGGGGCAGGAGGAGGAAGGGATTCAGCCTCATCTCCTCATCTTGCCCCTCTCCCCCTGGGGCAGGAGGAGGAAGGGATTCAGCCTCATCTCCTCATCTTGCCCCTCTCCCCCTGGGGCAGGAGGAGGAAGGGATTCAGCCTCATCTCCTCATCTTGCCCCTCTCCCCCTGGGCAGGAGGAGGAAGGGATTCAGCCTCATCTCCTCATCTTGCCCCTCTCCCCCTGGGGCAGGAGGAGGAAGGGATTCAGCCTCATCTCCTCATCTTGCCCCTCTCCCCCTGGGGCAGGAGGAGGAAGGGATTCAGCCTCATCTCCTCATCGTGCCCCACTCCCCCTGGGGGAGGAGGAGGAAGGGATTCAGCCTCATCTCCTCATCTTGCCCCACTTGCAGCACCAGAGCCATTTCCTCTTGGTCTATCACTTGGTGCTAGGGAGAAGAGACCAACCCCAACCTCCCTGCAGCACCAGAGCCATTTCTTCTTGTCCTGTTGCCAGTTACTTGGGGGGAGAGCCCAACCCCCACCTGGCTGCAACCTCCTTTCAGGTAGCTGCAGAGAGCAAGGAGGTCTCCCCTGAGCCTCCCCTTCTCCAGGCTGCACACCCCCAGCTCCCTCAGCTGCTCCTCAGCCCTGCTCTCCAGACCTTTCCCCAGCTTCCTTGCCCTTCCCTGGCCACAACCAGAGGCAGAGGAAGCACCACCCAGAGAGCTGCCAGAGGCAAAGGCCAGGCTGTGGAGCAGGGGTCCCTGCTCAGCAGGCCCCACGGAGGGACTCTATCTCGGTGCCATTGTTTGCAGGCAACCTCACTGCCCAGGAATGCAGCAGGCTGGCTGGGGGCTGGGAGAGGTGCCTGGGGTGGGAAATGCTTCCTTCCTGCACAGGAGAGCTCACCCCTCAGCACAGCTCTGAAACAAAGCCACCAGGCCACCTGCCTGCACTTATCTGAGGAAGCAGCAAGCAGCCCTGCAGCACAGAGAGGGAGAGAGAGAGAGAGAGCTGCTAGACAAGCACCCAGCTCCAGCCCTGGCTGCAGGAGCTCCCTGGTCTGAGAGCAGCAGGTCACACACAGCTCTTCTGAAGCTTCTCCAGAGCTGAAGAGGGCAGATTGAGAGTGGAGATGAGGAAGAAATTCTTGCCAGAGAGGCTGGGGAGGCCTCTGAACAGGCTGCCCAGGGAGGCTGTGGCTGCTCCATCCCTGGAGGTGTTCAAGGCCAGGCTGGAGGAGGGTTTGAGCAACCTGGGCTGCTGGGAGGTGTCCCTGGAACTGGATGGTCTTTGAAGGTCCCTTCCAACCCAAACCTCTCTGAGAATCCCTGAAATCCACCTCTCACCCCAGCCACTTCCAAGCACTGGGCTGCTGCTGCTGCAGAGGTGCCCTGGGAGGGCCACCTGGGCTTTGTGTTGTGCCTGAGCTTGGCACTGGTGAAGTGCCTTGGAGAAGGTCTTGAGGAGGGCAGCCCTCAGCTCAGGCTTTCATCAGCCTTTAAAAGAGAGAGGAACTTGGTCCCTGCAGAGCAGCAGGGCTGGGGCAAGGGGAAGGCAGTAGCAGGGCACGAGGTGGAAATGGCCTCGAGTTGCACCAGGGGAGGCTGAGGGTGGAGAGGAGGAACAATTTCTTCCCCAGAAGGGTTGTCCAGGTGGGAGTCTCCATCCCTGGAGTGGCTTCAAAGCTGTGTAGGGGTGGTGTTGAGGGCCCTGGTTTGGTGGTGCCCTGGGGGGGTGGCTTGATGGCCTTACAGCTCTCTCCCAACCAAAGCAGCCCAAGGGCCACTTGAGGGGCACAGCCCACGGCCACTGCAGCCTCAGCCCAGGCAGAGGCCACCCCAGGAGCAAAACTCTCTCTCCCCTGGAGGTCTGCAGCCATTCCAACCACAAGGCAAAGGCAGCAAGGAGGATCTCTGCAGGTCTGGGTCTCTCTGCTTAGCTTGAGGCAAGCTGAGGGCAGGCAGCAGCAGCAGCAGCTCACTTAGACCGAGCTCAAAGGGCTCCTCCTGACAGAGCTTCCCCCATGCAACTGCCAGGAGCTTCCACTGATCCCAGTTTATCTCTTAGATAAACAGCAGCAGTGAAAACAATTTGCTCAGGGATTTTATCTCTACATAAACAGAGAGCCCAGAGGTGCAGGGAAAGCTGAGAGGGAGAGAAACTGCCTGCAAGCAGGAGCTGGCTGCACACAACACAGGCAAGGAAGCTCCCCCCTCGAGGACTGGCCCAGGAAGAGCTCTTGGCAGCCCCAAGCCACACACATAGAATCCCTGGATTGAGTTGGAAAGGGCCTCTCAGGTCCCTGAGATCACTCAACCATCAACCCAGCCCCACCAGGGCCACTAAACCCTCTCCCCAGGGGCCAGCTCCACACCTTTCTTGAGCACCTCAAGGGATGGGGACTCCCCCACCACCTCCCTGGGCAGCCTGTGCCCATCCCTGAGAACTCTTTCAGTGGAGAAATTCCCCCTGAGAGCCAACCCAAACCTCCTCTGGGGCAGCCTGAGGCCGTTCCCTCTGGTCCTGTCACTTCTTCCTCGGTGTGGAGTGATGGATTGGTGCTGAACTTCCCAGTAAGGACCTTTCTGGTTTGCTGTGTGGTGCATCCAGCCAGGGCTTTGCCCAGCAATCACAGGCAGGGGGGTGGGTTAGGTGGTAGCATGTCCTCTCCTGCCAGGACAACCAGCAAGGGAAAGGAGGTTTGAGGAGGGAGGACCCAGAGAGGAGACTCCAGCAAGAGAAAGGTCTTAGGAGGAAAGGCTCACAGAGGAGACTCCAGGAAGAGAAAGGAGGTTTGAGGAGGAAGGACCCAAAGAGGAGACTCCAGCAAGAGAAAGGTCTTAGGAGGAAAGGCTCAAAGAGGAGGCACCAGCAAAAGAAAGAAGGTTTGAGGAGGAAGGACCCAAAGAGGAGACTCCAGCAAGAGAAAGGAGGTTTGAGGAGGAAGGACCCAAAGAGGAGACTCCAGCAAGAGAAAGGAGGTTTGAAGAGGAAGGACCCAAAGAGGAGACTCCAGCAAGAGAAAGAAGGCTTTAGAAGGAAGGACCCAAAGAGGAAACTCCACCAAGAGAAAGAAGGTTTGAGGAGCAAGGACACAAAGAGGAGACTCCAGCAAATGAAAGGTTTCAGGAGGAAGGACTCAAAGAGGAGACACCACCAAGAGAAAGAAGGTTTGAGGAGCAAGGACTCAAAGAGGAGACTCCACCAAGAGAAAGAAGGTTTGAGGAGGAAGGACCCAAAGAGGAGACTCCACCAAGAGAAAGAAGGTTTGAGGAGGAAGGACTCAAAGAGGAGACTCCACCAAGAGAAAGGAGGTTTGAGGAGGAAGGACCCAAGAGGAGACTCCAGCAAGAGAAAGGAGGTTTGAGGAGGAAGGACCCAAAGAGGAGACTCCAGCAAGAGAAAGGAGGTTTGAGGAGGAAGGACCCAAAGAGGAGACTCCAGCAAGAGAAAGGAGGTTTGAGGAGGAAGGACCCAAAGAGGAGACTCCAGCAAGAGAAAGGAGGTTTGAAGAGGAAGGACCCAAAGAGGAGACTCCAGCAAGAGAAAGAAGGCTTTAGAAGGAAGGACCCAAAGAGGAAACTCCAGCAAGAGAAAGAAGGCTTTAGAAGGAAGGACCCAAAGAGGAGACTCCAGCAAGAGGAAGGTCTTAGGAGGAAAGGCTCAAGAGGAGGCACCAGCAAAAGAAAGAAGGTTTGAGGAGGAAGGACACAAAGAGGAGACTCCAGCAAGAGGAAGAAGGCTTTAGAAGGAAGGACCCAAAGAGGAGAGTCCAGCAAGAGAAAGGTTTGAGGAGGAAGGACCCAGAGAGGAGACTCCAGCAAGAGGAAGAAGGTTTGAGGAGGAAGGACCCAAAGAGGAGACTCCAGCAAGAGAAAGGAGGTTGAGGAGGAAGGACCCAAAGAGGAGAGACTCCAGCAAGAGGAAGGTCTTAGGAGGAAAGGCTCAAGAGGAGGCACCAGCAAGAGAAAGAAGGCTTTAGAAGGAAGGACCCAAAGAGGAGAGTCCAGCAAGAGAAAGGTTTGAGGAGGAAGGACCCAGAGAGGAGACTCCAGCAAGAGGAAAAGGCGAAGGTCCCAGCTCCTCTGGCAGCACCCTGCTCCCCACAGCCTCCCTCTGCTGCCGGCAGGCCGCTTCTGCCACACCTTGCTCCACAGATCCCACCCAGCAGAGCTTCTCCTGCCAGCCTACCTGCCTGAGCTATGCCTGGAATGCCGTCCCTGGCCGCCTGCCCAGCCTCTGCCCCTTGCAGCAAGAGGGGATGGAGGTTTGGCAGCAGAGAGCTGCGAGGGGGAGGGCTGGCGCTGGCAGCACCCGGCCAAGCACCTCTCTCTTGGGCTGGCTGCAAGGAGGGACAGAGGGAAGGCTGGCTGCATGGAGGGATGGGGGAGAGGGCTGGCTGCATGGAGGGATGGGGGAGAGGGCTGGCTGCATGGAGGGACAGAGGAGAGGGCTGGCTGCATGGAGGGACAGAGGAGAGGGCTGGCTGCATGGAGGGACAGAGGAGAGGGCTGGCTGCATGGAGGGACAGAGGAGAGGGCAGGCTTCCAGGACAGAGAGACTCATGGAAGGGATCCAAAATCACTGCTCCTCAGTATCTGCCTCTGCTCTCAGGGGTGCTGCTTCTCCAGGCTCTCAGCCTTCCCTCCTCCTCACAGAGCTGCTCCACACCCCTCAGCATCCTCCTATCCCCCACTGGACTCTCTCCAGTCCTTCCCTGCCCCTCTCAAGCTGGGGCAGCCCAGAACTGGGCACAACACTGCAGGTGCAGCCTTGCCAGGGCAGAGCTCAGGAGTGCTGCAAGTGCTTTGGGTGCTGCAACTTCCTCAGCCCCTCTGGTTGCCAGAGCTGAGCACCAGGCAGCTTTTCTTTCTGGTAGGAGTTAGCAGGGACCCAGCCAGGCTAGAGGAGCAGCTGCCCCATCCATTCAGAGTCAAGATCACAGCTAGGGGCTGGACTTGCTCTCCAGGGGTCCCTTCCAACCCTGCCATTCTGTGATGCAGTTGCAGCCCAAAGCACTCCTGGACATCTGAGGAAGGTTTTGGGTTGACCTCCATGGCCTGGCCTTAAGCAGAGACCTGACCAGCAGTTTGGAGGAGACCAGTTCCAGCCCAAAGCACTCCTGCAAGTCTTGAGAAGAGCTGTGAGTTGGTTTCCATGGTTCCTGGACATCTGAGGAAGATTTTGGGTTGATCTCCATGGTCTGGCCTCAAGCAGAGACCTTCTGCAGCAGTTTGGATGAGACCAGTTCCAGCTCAAAGCACTCCTGGACATCTGAGGAAGGTTTTGAGTTGATCTCCATGGCCTGGCCTCAATCACAGACCTGAGCAGCAGTTTGGATGAGACCAGTTCCAGCTCAAAGCACTCCTGGACATCTGAGCAAGGTTTGGGTTGATCTCCATGGTCTGGCCTCAAGCAGAGACCTTCTGCAGCAGTTTGGATGAGACCAGTTCCAGCTCAAAGCACTCCTGGACATCTGAGCAAGGTTTTGAGTTGATCTCCATGGTCTGGCCTCAAGGAGAGACCTTCTGCAGCAGTTTGGATGAGACCAGTTGCAGCTCAAAGCACTCCTGGACATCAGAGGAAGGTTTTGGGTTGATCTCCATGGCCTGGCCTCAAGCACAGACCTGAGCAGCAGTTTGGATGAGACCAGTTCCAGCCCAAAGCACTCCTGGATGTCTTGAGGAGAGCTGTGAGTTGGTTTCCATAGTTCCTGGACATCTGAGGAAGGTTTTGGGTGGATCTCCATGGCCTGGCCTCAAACACAGACCTGAGCAGCAGCTTGGATCAGACCAGTTGCAGCTCAAAGCACTCCTGGACATCAGAGGAAAGTTTTGGGTTGATCTCCATGGTCTGGCCTCAAGCAGAGACCTTCTGCAGCAGTTTGGATGAGACCAGTTGCAGCCCAAAGCACTCCTGGATGTCTTGAGGAAGGTTTTGGGTTGATCTCCATGGCCTGGCCTCAATCACAGACCTGAGCAGCAGTTTGGATGAGACCAGTTCCAAGCCAAAGCACTCCTGCAAGTCTTGGAGAGAGCTGTGAGTTGGTTTCTATAGTTCCTGGACATCTGAGGAAGGTTTTGGGTTGATCTCCATGGCCTGGCCTCAAGCAGAGACCTGAGCAGCAGTTTGGATGTGACCAGTTGCAGCTCAAAGCACTCCTGGACATTTGAGGAAGGTTTTGAGTTGATCTCCATGGCCTGGCCTCAAACACAGACCTGAGCAGCAGTTTGGATGTGACCAGTTGCAGCCCAAAGCACTCCTGGACATCAGAGGAAGGGTTTGGGTTGATCTCCATGGCCTGGCCTCAATCAGACCTGAGCAGCAGTTTGAAGGAGATCAGTTGCAGCTCAAAGCACTCCTGGATGTCTTGAGGAAGGTTTTGGGTTGACCTCCATGGCCTGGCCCTAAGCAGAGGCCCGAGGGCTGACCAGCCAGAGAGAAGCACTGCCTGCAGAAGTGCAGAGCTCAGCCAAAGCTCCCTCAGCTTTCCCCTCTTCCCCTCTTTCTTTTAATTGAGTCTCACCCACAAATCAAAGCTGCTGAAGCACAGCCAGTCCTCCAGGTCACTTAAGCTAATTAAGGGGGAGAGACAGCCCAGGGGGCTAATATTAGCTAGGAGATGCACTTAGAGCCCATCAAGATGAGACAGCATCCTCTGGGAGCCTGCAGCTCCCTTCCAACATCCACTGCTGCAGAGGGGGGAAAAGAATGGAGGCTAGGAAGAGGCCTTGGAAGATGTGGAGGTTGGTCTCCTGGAGCTGGAGAGGGGCAGCAGAGCCCTTGGAAGCTGCTTCCCTTCTGCAGAGGCAACTCAGGAGCAAGCACCAGGGCAAGGCCAGGAGCAAAGCCCAGCTGGGGAAGAGCATCACTGCTCCCTAAAGAGTGCAGAGTCACTGGGGTTGGAAGGAGACCTTTGAGGCTGAATTCACAACCCTTCTCCAACTCCACCAAGCTGGGTGCTTTGTGGTCCCTCAGCACCACATCTCTGCAGCTGCTCACCACTTCCAGGGCTGGCAGTCCGAGGATGGTTTCAGCCGGGGGAGACCTCCGGGAGGAAGTCCAACCATCAGCCTACCACCACCAGGGTGCCACTCAGTCCTCTCTGAGGGCAGGAGGGACTCAGCTGTAGCTGCTGGACACCAGGAAGAAGCAGGGGAGGGGAAACCAGAGGGAAGCCAGCAGAGGTGGCTGGGAGCCTCTCCTCTTCCCAGTCGTTCACTTTGTAGCGGTCCCTGCCGCAGCCAGGCTGAAATTAGCCCGATGGGGTGTGAATTATTGAAGAGAGTCCCATTTCCTCTGCTAATCAAAGGAAATCATGCTGGGGAGCTGGAAAGGAGGGGGAGAGAAGCAGCTCTTCAAGGCAGAAAAGGGCCGGGGCGAGGAGGGAGCAGCCGGCCGAGCCCCGCTGGCCGCTGCCAGCCCAGCGCCGCCGCTCGGCGTGCGGCGGGGGAGAGCAGCCCCCTCCCGGGCACTGAGGCCACTCTGCCCCCCTCCCCCTGGCCACACAGGACATCAAAGAGCTCCCAGAAGTCATCCCAAAGGAATGCAGGACCTTCGCGGGGTGGTTAATAAGATAAGCAGGGCCCAGGCCCGCCGCCGGGGCGGCTGAGCAGGGAGCGAGCCCGGGCAGGCGGTGGCAGCGGCTCGGACGGCGCAGCCCCGGGGGGGTCCTGGGCAGAGGTTGGCTTGCCCGGTGCTGCCCAGCTCTGGACTGCTGGTGGACGAGAAGCTCCCCAGGAGCTCTCAGGGTGCACTTGCAGCCCGGAAAGCCAAGCAGAGCCTGGGCTGCAGCAGGAGAAGTGTGGCCAGCAGGGCAAGGGAAGGGATCCAGCCAGAAGGAGCTGGGCAGGCTGGAGAGGTGGGCACAAGCCAAGCTCAGGAGCTTCACAAGACCAAGGGCAGGGTCCTGCAGCTGGGTGGAGGCAATCCCAGGCACCAATCCAGGCTGGGCAGGGACTGGCTGGGGAGCAGCCCTGAGGAGAGAGCCTTGGAGGTGCTGGGGGAGGAGAAGCTCCCCAGGAGCTCTCAGGGTGCACTTGCAGCCCGGAAAGCCAAGCAGAGCCTGGGCTGCAGCAGGAGAAGTGTGGCCAGCAGGGCAAGGGAGGGGATTCTCCCCCTCTGCTCACCCTGCTGAGACCCCACCTGGAGTACTGCTCCAGGTCTGGAGCCCCTATGACAGAGGGATCTGGAGGGGCTGGAAGGTGTCCAGAGCAGGGCCAGGAGGATGAGCAGAGGGCTGGAGCAGCTCTGCTGTGAGGACAGACTGAAGGAGTTGGGGCTGTTCAGGCTGGAGAAGAGAAGGCTCTGAGGTGACCTCATTGTGGCCTTCCAGGATCTGCAGGGGGCTCCAGGAAGGCTGGGGAGGGACTGCTCAGGATCTCAGGGAGTGATAGGACTAGGGGGAATGGACTGAAGCTGGAGGTGGGGAGATTCAGGCTGGAGGTGAGGAGGAAGTTCTTCCCCATGAGAGTGGTGAAGCCCTGGAATGGGTTGTGCAGGGAGGTGGTTGAGCCCAGGAGGTGTTTAAGCCCAGGCTGGATGAGGCTGTGGCCAGCCTGATCTAGTGTGGGGTGTCCCTGCCCAGGGCAGGGGGGTTGGAACTGGCTGCTCCTTGTGGTCCCTTCCAACCCTGACTGAAACTATGAAACTAAACTATGACTGGGGGGCAGGCCAGCTCTGTCCTCCTCAGAGCCCAGCTCAGCTGTGCCAGGGGAGGTTTAGGCTGGAGGTGAGGAAGAAGTTCTTCATAGAGAGAGAGAGAGAGATTGGCCCTTGGGCTGTGCTGCCCAGGGAGGTGCTGGAGTCCCCAGCCCTGGAGGTGTTCAGGAGGAGCCTGGATGGGGAGCTTGGTGCCCTGGGGTGGTGACTGCACCACATCCTGCCTGCACAGCCCTGCTCCCTGCTTCCCAGAAGCCAAACCCACCCCAGCAGGGGCTTGCTGCTGGGCTGCAGATTGTTTTCCACCCTGCTTCCTTCTCTCTGCTGCCTGTTGTGCACCACGTGAAGGATGAGCTGGATGATGTCCAGCTGCAGATACCTGGGAGAGGCTCTCTGGGCAGGCTGAGATAAGGCTGGGGGGGAAGCTGCCTGGCCCCAGAGCATCCCTGCAGGGAGCAGCTTTGTTTGGATGACTGCTTTGGGCTGGGGTTGCTCAGCCTGGGGAAGAGGAGGCTCAGGGGAGACCTTCTTGCAGGGTGGTTGGAGCCAGCTGGGGGTTGGTCTCTCCTCCCAGGCAAGCAGCACCAGAACAAGAGGACACAGTCTCAAGCTGTGCCAGGGGAGGTTTAGGCTGGAGGGGAGGAGAAAGTTCTTCCCAGCAGAGAGATTGGCCCTTGGAATGTGCTGCCCAGGGAGGTGGTGGAGTCCCCATCCCTGGAGGTGTTCAGGAGGGGCTTGGATGTGGCCCTTGGAGCCATGGTTTAGCTGTCAGGAGGTGCTGGGTGCCAGCTTGGACTTGCTGAGCTCTGAGGTCTTTTCCAACCTTATTGATTCTCTGATTCTAACACCCAGGCCAAGCCAATTCTTCCCAGCAAGAGGGAATGGCCATGGGAACGTGCTGCCCAGGGAGGTGGTGGAGTCCCCATCCCTGGAGGTGTGGTTAGGAAGAGCCTGGCTGGGGAGCTGGGTGCCATGGTTGAGCTGATCAGATGGTGCTGGGTGAGAGGTTGGACTGGATGATCTGAAAGGTCTTTTCCAGCCTGGTTTATCCTCTCCCACCCTCGTCTCCCATCCTGTCCTGCCCTACCCTACCTTTCCCTGTCCTGTCCTGTCCTGCCCTTTTCCTGCAGCCCCACCACAGGGCTTAAATGTGTCCAGAGAAGGGCAACAAAGCTGGGGAGAGGCCTTGAGCACAGCCCTGGGAGGAGAGGCTGAGGGAGCTGGGGTTGCTTAGCCTGCAGAAGAGGAGGCTCAGGGGAGACCTTCTTGCTCTTTGCAACTCCCTGCAGGGAGGTTGTAGTCAGGAAGGGGTTGGCCTCTTCTCTCTAGCAACCAGCACCAGAACAAGAGGACACAGTCTCAAGTTGTGCCAGGGGAGGTTCAGGCTGGAGGTGAGGAAGAAGTTCTTCATAGAGAGAGAGATTGGCCCTTGGGATGTGCTGCCCAGGGAGGTGGTGGAGTCCCTACCCCTGGAGGTGTTCAGGAGGGGACTGGAGGTGGCACTGGGTGCCATGGTCTAGTCATGGGCTCTGTGGTGCCAGGTTGGACTGGATGATCTTTGAGGTCCCTTCCAGCCTTGGTGCTGCTGTGCTGTGGGGCTGGGCTGGAAGAGCAGCCCTGCACATCTCCAGGGCTCTCTGTGGGGCCAAAAAGCCCCAGGGCCTTGCCTGCTTTCAGCTGGCTGTCCCAGCAGGCTGGGCAAAGGGATGTGGTCAGGAGGTGACCCTTTCCCTCTGCAGGTGGAAGTGAAGCTGGTGGGGGCCAGGCAGAGCTCAGGTTTGCTGGGGGGGAGCGATTTGGTTGCCTGGGAGCATCTCTGCTCTGGGGCCAAGCACAGGAGAGGTGAATCTGCCAAGTGCCTCCTGAACTCTGCCTCAGTCCCAGGCTTCCTCCTGGCACCGGCTGCTCTGCTGCATGCTCCTGTGCCTCATGAGAACCTTTGCCTGCTGAGCTCAGAGCTGCTGGCTGGGACCCAGTTCCCAGGCAGTGGAGCAGGAGGGAGGCTAAAGGAAAGGCAGGGCTGCAATTGTTTCTCTAGACTGATAACTTCTGCCAGACAGCTCTCCCTTCGACTCCTGGCCGGCTGGACTTGCACTTTCTTTGCCCAGGGGCAGCCTGCTCTAGACTCTCTGAAGTCCTGGCTCCCTGGGGGCTGTGAGTGATGCTTCAGCAAGACCCAGCCTGCTCCTCTGCTCATGGCATCTGCATTTCAATGCCATGGAGCCAGAAGGGAGCAGGGCAGGGCTGAGGGGAGAAGCTGGCTGGAGGGGAGCAGGGCTG
>JAAWVA010001197.1:0-12573 GCA_015227895.2 Colaptes auratus | reverse complement strand
ACAGTGGACCATTTCCCAATTAACTCATACACACCATGTTAACCTGTCCTAATAACAACCACTTTGATTGTCTGAGTGGCCAAGAGAGTAATAGCAAAAGCAATCACAATTCATAAACAAATCCCACAAAACAAATAAAGGTTGCCCAAGTTGGGTTTTGGGTTTCTTACACAAACATCATGAAGATACTGGGAATCTTTAATGTATCTGATTTCATCCAGCCTCTTTTCACTAGCAAAGACAGGACATGTATTTAAAAGACAAATCATCGTTTCAAGGTGTTTGCACTTGTGATACTCAAGTCACCTAATACACAGCAATTCTGGCTCATTGCCCAAACTGCTCTGAGAGACCTTTCCAGACCTGTTAGGTTTTTGCAGAAAGTCACATAGGTAAAGCTGGAAAGATGATCTTCAAAAAGAGCCCTTTCTCTGCAGTGGTTTAATACATTATGTATTAGCAGAGTTTAAATCAGATTCACTTCTTTTCTTCTCTCACTCAAGACATGATTAGGATTTTTTTTTTCCCTTTCTTCTATCAGTTGAATTTTCTTGCCTTACAAGTGAGGGAATGTGCCTGCGCTGTGTCTTCTTCAGGAAAGTTAAACTTGTGTAAAATGAGTATTCCACCTACTGATTGTTGACTCAGCCCGTTACTTTAGCAGTTCCTGTGGAGGAATTCTCAAAATAAGGCTGCCTTGGCCCAGTGAAGTAATCCCAGTCCCACTAACAACCATGGTCATCAGAGTCCCCTGAGGAAGACAGCTGTAATGTAGATATTTGCAGTTTTCTGCTGCTGCCTATTTCAGTTTTCTTAGAGCGTGGCTTTTCTGGGAAGTTAACCATCTTGGCATCAGGTTAAGAGTCTAGCTGGACCTAGCCTGGCTGCTACTCTTCGCATTCCTTGAGCCATTTACTGGCATCTGGAAGAGTTGGCAAGCGGATCTGAGCTTGAAGCAGCGTGCACTCACTGCTCTTAGTAAAGTCTTTGAAAGCAAGCTGCTCCAATCTCTGCTTTTCTACCTGCCTGTTCCTCTTCAGAACATGTCTGTACACAGGCATTCTAGATGGTGCCTGTAGTAGCACTTGCTTTAGCAAAGTACCAAAGAGTTACAACAGCCTTTTACAGAATGGTTAGAATAGAAGAGAAGAAATTAACCAGGTTGGGAAACACCTCGAGATTATCAAGTCCAACCTATCGCCCAACACCATCTAATCAACTAAACCATGGCACCAAGTGCCTCATCCAGGCTCTTCCTAAACACCTCCAGTGATGGTGACTCCACCACTTCCCTAGGCAGCACATTCCAATGACCAAACCCTCTTGCTGGGAAGAACTTCTTTAACATCCAGCTGAACCTCCCTGGCACAGCTTGAGACTGTGCGTCACTAGTGGTGTCCCCCAGGATCAGTGCTGGCCCCATCCTCTTCAATGTCTTCACTGACGATCTGGATGAGGGGATTGAGACAGTCATCAGCAAATTTGCAGATGACACCAAGCTGGGAGCAGATATTGGTCAGTTAGAGGGTAGGAGGGACCTGCAGAGGGACCTTGACTGACTGGACAGATGGGCAGAGTCCAACAGGATGGCATTCAACAAGTCCAAGTGCCAGGTGCTGCACTTGGCCACAACAACCCCATGCAGAGCTACAGCTGGTTCAGAGTGGCTGGAGAGCAGCCAAACAGAGAGGGACCTGGGGTGCTGATTGACAACTGCCTGACATGAGCCAGCAGTGTGCCCAGTGGCCAAGAAGGCCAACGGCATCCTGGCCTGCATTAGGAATAGTGTGGCCAGTGTCTTGAGTTCTGTGTCCAGTTCTGGGCCCCTCAGTTTAAGAAGGACATCAAGACACTTGAACATGTCCCAGAGAAGGCAACAAGGCTGGGGAGAGGCCTGAGCACAGCCCTGTAAGGGAGAGGCTGAGGGAGCTGGGGTTGTTTAGCCTGGAGAAGAGGAGGCTCAGGGGCGACCTCATTGCTCTCTACACTACCTGAAAGGTGGTTGTAGCCAGGAAAGGGTTGGCCTCTTCTCTCTAGCAACACACCCAGAACAATAGGACACAGTCTCAAGCTGCACCAGGGAAGTTTAGCTGGAGGTGAGGGAAAGTTCTTCACTGAGAGAGTCATTCGCCATTGGAATGTGCTGCTCAGGGAGGTGGTGGAGTCACCATTCCCGGAGGTGTTCAAGAGGGGATTGGATGTGGCACTTGGTGCCATGGTCTAGTCATGGGGTCTGTGGTGACAGGTTGCACTCGATGATTTTTGAGGTCTCTTCCAACCTTTGTGATACTGTGTGTCCTCTTGTTCTGTCACAGGGTGTCTGGGAAAAGAGCCCAACCCCCATCTAGCTACAACCTTTCTTCGGGTAGTTGTAGAGAGCAATAAGGTCTCCCCTGAGCCTCCTCTTCTCCAGGCTAAGCAACCCCAGCTCCCTCAGCCCCTCCTCACAGGGCTGTGTTCCAAACCCCTCCCCAGCTTTGTTGCCCTTCTCTGGACACCTTCCAGCAACTCAACATCTTTCCTAAACTGAGGGACCCAGAACTGGACACAGGACTCAAGGTGTGGCCTAACCAGTGCTGAACACAGGGCACAATGACTTCCCTGCTCCTGCTGGCCACACTGTTCCTGATGCAGCCCAGGATGCCATTGGCCTTCTTGGCCTCCTGGTTGTTGGAGAAGGTCCAATGCTTTAGATTTCAGAAGGATTTCTTTCACAAAAACTCTGGTCTGGTGTGCCAGGGATGTACTGTTTGCATCTGGCATGCAGTAGGTGCATTTTCATCTTTGGTTTCATCCAGTTCCCTGAGACTTCTCTATGGTGCTTGCTGAACTGCAGTTAGTGGTGGACACTTCTCATCCCTACTACAGTGCTAATGTAGACACACCCTATGGTGCTGTGAAAGTCATAAGGTGTTCCTCCAGGTCTGGGTGGGAAAGAGATCCAACCACATCTTTCCAGTGAAAGAAGACTTGAAAGGTGCTGTGCTCTCCATTGTTTCATCTTCCTTCTCTTCAGCAATCCTTCTCCTCTAATACACGCGGTAATTTGAGTCTTAGTTTTGCAATCTTCTCCTTTCCCATTCCTGCATGTTTAGTGCTCAGGAAGTCCACATGTCAGGCTTGGGATCTGTAGTATCAGACATAGCATCCCCAGGTAACTGAAGAGATTCACTTACATTTAGAGTTGAGCATAACTCCACAGTGAAGAACTTACTAAGATCTAACTAAGACATTTATGCAGCTGAGCCATTTGGATTTTGCAGGCAATGGTTCCTAGGATGTCATCACTTACCAGAAGATGCTGAGAGAGACTCTCAGTTCTGTGCTCCAAATTTAGAGCACAGAATTTACGGGCATTTCGATTCAGGAACAGAGACTCCACGTGGTGACTGGCCTCATAAAATAACTCTGGGCGCTGCTCCAGCATTTGCGTGCATCCCTGCCTCAGACAACTGCAGTCTGTGTGCATTGGACATTGTACTGCATTTGGTTTCTGACTTTTAAAGATGTGCTTGAAGTATACTTAGTTTTCCAACACTGTGATCTGGGTTCTCATGTTCTCCAGAAGGCCTTATGCAGAGTTCTGGGTGAGTATGTGTTAATCTGCAAACGTTAGATGTTGAACCTCACAGCTGGCTGAGAATAGAATAGAATAAATTAGGATAGGATAGGATAGGATAGGATAGGATAGGATAGATAGGATAGGATAGGATAGGATAGGATAGGATAGGATAGAATAGAATAGGTCTTTATTGATGAGCTGGATGAGGGATTGATCCATCATCAGTAAAATTGCAGAAGACACCAAGCTGGGGGCAGGAGTTGGTCTGTTAGAGGTAGAAGAGCTCTGCAGAGGACCCTTGACAGCTGGACAGATGGGCAGAGTCCAACAGGATGGCATTCAACAAGTCCAAGTGCTGGGTGCTGCACTTTGGCCACAACAACCCATGCAGAGCTACAGGCTGGGGTCAGAGTGGCTGGAGAGCAGCCAGGCAGAAAGGGACCTTATTGCTCTCTACATTACCTGAAGGGAGTTGTAGCCAGGAGGGGGCTGGTCTCTTCTCCCATGCAATCAGCACCAGAACAAGAGGACACAGTCTCAAGCTGTGCCAGGGGAAGTTTAGGCTGCAGGTGAGGAGAAAGTTCTTCCCAGCAAGAGAGATTGGCCATTGGAATGTGGTACCCAGGAGGTGGTGGATTCACCATCGCTGGAGGTGTTTAGGAAGAGCCTGGATGAGGCACTTGGTGCCATGGTTTAGTTCATTAGATGGTGGTGGATGATAGGTTGGACTTGATGATCTTTGAGGTCTTTTCCAACTTTATTGATTCTATGATTAGAATAGAATAGAATAGAATAGAATAGAATAGAATAGAAATAGAATAGAATAGAATAGAATAGAATAGAAGAGAATGGGGTGGGGAGGGGAGGGGAGGGGAGTGGAGTGGAGTGGAGTGGAGTGGAGTGGAGTGGAGTGGAGTAGAATTAACCAGGTTGGAAAAGACCTTTGAGATCATCAAGTCCAACCTATCACCCAACACATTCCAGCACATTCCAATGGCCAATCTCTCTTGCTGGGAAGAATTTCTTCCTAACATCCAGCCTAAACCTCCCCTGGCACAGCTTGAGACTGTGTCCTCTTGTTCTGGTGCTGCTTGCCTAGGAGAAAAACCAACCCCCACCTGGCTACAACCTCCCTGCAGGGAGTTGTAGAACCAGTGGTGTGCCAGGTGGCCAAGACAACAGTATCAGGATTGTGTTGCCTGCAGGACCAGGGAATGATCATCCTCCTGTACTCAGCACTGGTGAGGCCAGTGGACTTGAATCATCCTGTGTTCAGTCTTGGGGCCCTCCCTACAAGGAAGACATTTTGGTGCTGAAGTGGGTACAGAGAAAGACAGCTGGTGAAGGGTAGGGAGAAGAGGTCCTCTGATGGAGTGGCTGAATGGGGGTTGTTTTAGTGCTGGAAGAAGAGGAGCTGGGGGAAGATCTTACTGCTCTCTTCAACTCCACAGAAGGTTGGAGCCAGGTGGGTGTTGGTTTTTTCTCCTTAGGAACAATGGTATAGAGAGGAAATGGCTTCAATTGCAGCAGGAAGAAAGGTTTAGATAGGATATTGACATGAAACTTCTTTCCTAAAAGCTTTCTCAAACCCTGTAACAGGGTCCCCAGGGAGGTGGTTGAATTCCAGCCCTGGAGGTGTTTAAGAAACACGAAGTGTGGGGCTGAGGGAGAAGGTTTGCACCACGCTTGGTAGGTCAAGTAGATTGAGATCTGGACTCAATGATTTTAAAGGTCTCTTCTTACCAAAATGATTAATGATTTCAAGCAGAACTCCTTTCAAGGGTTATGGTTGCCTCCATTCAAGGTTAGGTAGTTCATATGAGTGAGCACTGGGAAAGGACAGTGCAATGGGTGCCTTAAGGACTGGCCTGTAGCTAAAGGTTCTAGGACTATACACTATCAGAGTAAGTGTTTCTTATCCTTGGCTAGGCCAACACACCCTGACAACAGTGCCTGTAAATGCTGCTCCTGCAAGCCTTTCTGTCAGCTGATGTAGGACTCTGCTTATGATTGTTGATGATTGGACTATATATGACATTTTGACTCTTCTGGTCTGTGCAGTTTGCTAGACTATTATGTCAGCAGAAACCTGTTTGGAAACCATTAGCCAAAGCCAAATCTAATCCTCAGATCAAAAGCCTTTGAATGTTACTCCAAAAGGAGGATTTCCCCAAACAGCTTGGGATTGATAAGCTGCAGTACCAATTTCAGTGGTGACTGTAGGGTAGGTAAAGCCAGAGGTCCATTCTGAATGATTCATTTATATACTTCATGTCTGCTCTGATGCGTGTTCTCCTCACGCCATATGGCTTGAGCAGCATGACAAGATTGGCAATCAACAATATGGCCCCGGTGGTTTGGTTCTTGCACCTAATGAAGGTGCTCTTTTAGTACTCCATCTTGGGTAGATGTATCTTCAGAGCAGCAGATTAGATCAATCACTGATGTTGCCATAGCTGAGTTCCTACAGGAGCAGGGAAGTCATTGTGCCCCTGTATTCAGCCACTGGTTAGGCCACACCTTGAGTCCTGTGTCCACTGCCTCTGTGCCTTTCAATTTAAGAAGGCATTGAGACTCTTGAACGTGTCCAGAGAAGGGCAACAAAGCTGGGGAGGGGTCTGGAGCACAGCCCTGTGGAGGCTGAGGGAGCTGGGGTTGCTTAGCCTGGAGAAGAGGAGGCTCAGGGAGACCTCTCTTGCTGTCTACAACTCCATGAAGGGAGTTTGTAGCCAGGTGGTTGTGTCTCTCTCTCCCAGGCAACCAGCACCAGACAAAGAGGACACAGTCTCAAGTGTGCCAGGGAGGTTTTAGGCTGGAGGTGAGGAGAAAGTTCTTCCCAGAGAGAGTTGTTAGCCATTGGAATGTGCTGCCCCGGGAGGTGGTGGAGATGGTGGTGAACACCATCCCTAGAGGTGTTCAAATTGGACTGGCACTTGGTGCCATGGTTTAGTAGTCATGGTTTAGAGGCGTTGGGTGATACGGACTTGAATGATCTCTGAGATCTTCCAACCTTGTTGATTCTATGATTCTTTCAGGGAGTTGTAGAGAGGGAGAAGGGCTCCCCTCCAGCCCCCTTTCTTTCTACAGACTAAACAAACCCCAGTTCCTCTCACACACTCCTCACAAGACCTGTTCTCCAGACCCTTTACCAGCTTTGTTGCCCTTCTCTGGACCTGCTTTAGCACCTCAATATCTTTCTTGTAGTGAGGGCTCCAGAACTGAAACCAGTATTTAAGGGGTGGTCTCATCAGTCCCAAGTCCAGGGATGCCATCCCCACCCTGGTCCTGCTGGTCACACTATTCCTGACACAGGCCAGGATACTGTTAGCCTTCTTGGCCACCTGAGCACATGCTAGCTCATCTTCAGCTGGCTGCCAATCAGCACCCTCAGGGCTTGCTCTGCTGCACAGCTTTCCAGCTACTCATAGTTTCATAGTTTTATAGTTTCATAGTTTCAGTTAGGGTTGGAAGGGACCACAAGGATCAGCTAGTTCCAACCCCCTCTACACTAGATCAGGCTGGCCACAGCCTCATCCAGCCTGGGCTTAACACTCCAGGTGGGGCCTCAACCCCTCCTGACAACCCATTCCAGGGCCTCACCACCCTCATGGGGAAGAACTTCCTCCTCACCTCCAGCCTGAATCTCCCCACCTCCAGCTTCATTCATTCCCCCTAGTCCTATCACTCCCTGATAGCCTGAGAACTCCCTCCCCAGCCTTCTTGTAGGCCCCCTTCAGGTACTGGATGGCCACAATGAGGTCCTCACCCCAAGCCTGGAGCATTCAGGACCTGGCACTTAGCCTTGCGAATCAATGAAATGTGCTTTTTGCAGAAGGCCTATTTCTAATTGCTTAACTCCTACAAAGTGTTACTGAAACAGATTTCAGAGTTACAACATACCTCAATAAGAATAGCTAATTTAATCCCTTTTACTCACCAGCATCACGCTGCTAGGAAGAGAACTCAGCTTTGTTCCTTCATTAAGACGTGAAGTCCTGACCCAGGCTTCACTCTGCTCTCTGCTTGCCTTTGAGGAGATGGATTAGCTGAAGTGTGAATGTCACCTATTGTGTTTATGAGGATGTCAGTAAATATGAGTAGGTGTTGAGGAGATCTCTGGTGGCCTGAGAGATGTAGTTGGGGTGCTAGAAGATCTGCATTGGTTTAGTTCTCTTTAGTTAAAAACAAACAAAAATCTGTATCTTGCAGCTAAAGATCAGGAGCTGAGAGTTTCATAGTTTCATAGTTTCAGTTAGGGTTTGGAAGGGACCACAAGGATCAGTAGTTCCAACCCCCCTGCCATGGGGCAGGGACACCCCCCACTAGATCAGGCTGGCCACAGCCTCATCCACACCTGGCTTAACACCTCCAGGACAGGGCCTCACCACCTCCCTGGACAACCCTTCAGGGCTTCACCACCCTCACGGTGAGAACTTCCTCTTCACATTCCAGCCTGAATCTCCCCACCTCCAGCTTCATCCCATTTCCCCCTAGTCTATCACTCCCTGATAGTCCTGAAAAGTCCCTCCCCAGCCTTCTTGTAGGCCCCCTTCAGATACTGGAAGGCCACAATGAGGTCACCTCGGAGCCTTCTTCTTCTCCAGACTGAACAGCCCCAACTCCTTCATTCTGTCCTCACAGGAGAGGTGCTCCAGCCCTCTGCTCATCCTCGTGGCCCTTCTCTGGACACCTTCCGCACCTCCAGATCCCTCTTGGAATAGGGCTCCAGAACTGGAGGCAGTACTCCAGGTGGGGTTCTCAGCAGAGCTGAGTAGAGGGAGAATCACCTCCCTTGCCTGCTGGCCACACTTCTCCTGATGCAGCCCAGGCTCCTGATTGGCTGTTCCGGGCTGCAAGTGCACACTGAAGCCCTGGTGAGCTTCTCCTCCCCCAGCACCCCCAAGTCTCTCCCTCAGGGCTGCTCCCCAGCCAGTCCTGCCCAGCCTGTTTGTGCCTGGGATTGCCTGGACCCGCTGCAGGACCCCTGCCCTTGGTCTTGTTGAAGCTCCTGAGGTTGGCTTGTGCCCACTCTCCAGCCTGTCCAGGTCCCTCTGATGGTCCCTTCCCTCCACTGTCTGCTGCACCACACACTTGTGTGCATCAGCAAAACTTGCTGAGGGTGCACTCAAGCCACTGTCCATGGCACCCACAAAGGTGTTGAACAAGCCTGGTCCCAGACTGATCCCTTAGGGACTTCTTGCTTGCCCTGCCCCCACTGGGACATGGACCCATTGACAGCCACTCTTGGGTGCAGCCATCAAGCCAGTTCCTTATCATCTAGTGGTCCATCCTCAAACCCATGTGTCACCAGCTTGGAGACCAGGATGTGGTGTGGGACAGTGTCAAAGGCTTTGCTCAGGTCCAGGTAAACGACATCATTTGCTCGCCCCTCAGCTATTAATGCTGTCACTTTGTTCATAGAACCACCAGGTGTGTCAGGAGGATTTGCCCTTGGCAAAGCCATGCTGACTGCTCCCAATCACCTCTTCACTACTCTTCTGAGTCAGTAGTGCCTGCAGGAGGATCTGCTCCATGATCTTCTGGGCACAGAGGTGAGACTGACCGGCCTGTAGTTCCCTGGTTCCTCCTTCTTACCCTTTTCAAATCAATAGAGAAGATTTTCCTGACACTTCATATCTCACAGAATAATTTTGGTTTGTAAAAGGCCTTTAAGCTCATGAGTCCAATGGTCCAACTGTTTTGCTTCAGCTTTGTAGAAAAACAATGAAAATAACTCAGCAAGGCCATTGCGGTCTGTGGGTTGTTTATTGATGTGGGTCCTTGCTGGCTGCCTTACAGTCCTCTGTTCCTTTAGCAGTGTTTCTGCAGGAGGAGTTTTCTAGTTGGCTGAGCAAAGAAAATTCAAAACTGCACAGGACCTTTGAGCAAGCTGCTTAACGTGCTGGATTAAGTCCTTTTCCTTATAAAATGTAGGAGACCTTGTTACACAGTACAGGAGGCTAGGCTAATCTGCATGAGGGACTGAGTCCATCATCAGTAAATTTGCAGATGACACCAAACTGGGGGCAGGAGTTGATCTGTTAGAGGGTAGGAGAGCTCTGCAGAGGGACCTTGCCAGGCTGGACAGATGGACAGAGTCCAAGGGCAGGAGATTGAACACATCTAAGTGCCAGGTTCTACACATTGGCCACAGCAACCCCCTGCAGTGCTACAGGCTGGGGTCAGAGGGCTGGAGAGCACCAGGCAGAAAGGCCCTGGGGGTGCTGGTTGACAGTAGGCTGAACATGAGCCCTGCAGTGTGCCCAGGCAGCCATGAAGGCCAATGGCATTCTGGCCTGCATCAGGAACAGTGTGGCCAGCAGGAGCAGGGAAGTCATTGTGCCCTGTGCTCAGCAGTGGTTAGGCCACACCTTGAGTCCTGTGTCCAGTTCTGAGCTCCTCAGTTTAGGAAGGATGTTGAGTTGCTGGAAGGTGTCCAGAGAAGGGCAACAAAGCTGGGGAGGGGTCTGGAGCACAGCCCTGTGAGGAGGGCTGAGGGAGCTGGGGTTCTTAACCTGGAGAAGAGGAGACTCAGGGAGACCTTATTGCTCTCTACAATTCCCTGAAGGGAGGTTGTAGCCAGGTGGGGGTGGTCTCTTCTCCTCCCAGGCAAGCCAGCACCAGAACAAGAGGAACACAGTCTCAAGCTGTGCCAGGGGAGGTTCAGGCTGGATGTTAGGAAGAAATTCTTCATAGAGAGAGCGATGGCCATTGGAATGTGCTGCCCAGGGAGGTGGTGGATCACCATCCCTGGAGGTGTTTCGGAAGAGCCTGGATGAGGCACTTGGTGTCATGGTTTAGTTGATTAGATGGTGCTGGGTTGGACTTGATGATCTCGAAGGTCTTTTCCAACCTGGTTAATTCTATTCTATTCTATTCTATCCTATATCCTAATATTTGCTAAGTATTTTAAGCATTTCAGTTACGATGCCTTCACTTGGCATTAATTCCGTAGAATCACTTAGGTTGGAAAAGTCCTTTAAGGTTACTGAGTCCAACCATTATCTAGCTGTATCAAGGCTGGTGCAAACCATTGCAGTATTTCATCCTGAGAGCTCTATTAGCAGTGAACAAATGTAGTGACCTGTGCTGAGGGTGCAGACATTTCAATCCAGAGTCATGAGTGATGGTCAAACTCATCAGCTTCACAGAAACCTGCAGGCTCTCACTTTCTAACTGAATACTTTCTGCTCCACTGTGAAATGCCTGGAAATGTCCTTTAAAAAACTGGTGCTAGAGTCTCTACAGCCTCCTGAACCTTCATCTCCTCCTCCCTGCTGCCTGAAAGCCAGGCCTCCAGCAAGGATCTAATATCAAAAGAAGGGTAATGCCCCTGCAGGGTGGGGGGGGGGAAAGTCATTACTGAATTCCTGAATAGTAAACTGTTTGGGTTGTTTTGGGTTTGTTTTGGCGTTTTTCAAGAGTTTGTTCCCTCTCTCTCCTGGTGGATGTCACTGGGGGTGGGATGCCCCTGTCTGCCTGTGTTGCAAAGCCTCCTCCCACCCGGAAAACGACCAGTGGGAAAAACAGTTGATGGGGCAATGGTGTCAAAGGGTCAGACAGCAGGGAAGGCGCTTTCCCTTCGCTAGGGGAAAACCCGCATCCCGGGTTGGACCCCCAAGACAGGCAGCCGCCCGGTGCAGTGCTGGCGGTAGCCACCAGGCGGCAGCCACGGGCCGGGAGGTGGCTCCGGCAGGGAGCGCAGCCATACCTCCGCCCCATCTCCATCCCCTCCATCTCCCCCGCTCACAGCAAGGCCCCCCTAGCCTAGGAACATGGTTTGCAGAGGCTGCTTCTGCACCTGTCCTGCTGTTCTATCTGTGTTGAGAGGGGCGTAGGAGATGAAGCTCTGGGCACCCACCAGCCTCCCCCAAGCCTCACAAAAAACGCACGGGAGCTATCTTAATGCTTAAGCTGTGTTCGCTTTTCCAAGCCCCTTGGCCTCTTCCTCCCTTCCCTCTGGAACGATGCTTTTGCTCACTGCATGGAATAGAATCCCAGCACTGAAAGTCATCCTGACATCCTAGCATCCTGAGGGGATCGGTCCTCGCCTTCCCATAGATTTGAGCGGGGAAACAGGGCAGACCCTGTCCAATTCAGGGAAGTTGTAGAATCATAGAATCATTTGGGTTAGAAAAGACCTTTAAGATCATTGAGTCCAACCATTATCTAACTCTCCCAAGCCTGGTGCTAAACCAATGTCCCTCAACACTACCCCTCTGCCTCTTTGAAACACCTCTAGGGATGGGGATCCAACCCTCCCTGGGGATCTATTCAGTGGGTGAGAACCCTTCAGTGAGAATTTGCTTCTAATACCCAACCTAGACCTCTCCCCTGCTGCACCTGAGGCCATTTCCTCTCCTATCATTTGTTCCTAAGGAGAAGGGACCAACAACCCCCTGGCTCCAGCCTCCTTTCAGGGAGTTATAGAAAGCAGTGAGGTCTTCCCTCAGCCCTCTCCTCAGGCCCACTCCCTCCTCCACTCCTCTAAGACCTGCTCTCCAAACCCTTCATCAACTTCACTGCCCTTCTCTGGATCAACTCCACATTTCAATGTGTCCTAGTAATGAGGGCCCAAAACTGAACTCAGGACTCAAGGTGTGACCCCGCCAGTGCTGAATACAGGGGATAATCACTTCTCTAGCCCTGCTAGTCACCATCCCCTGACACAGTCCAGATGCTGTTTACCTTGGCCACCTCAAGCTCATCCTGGCTCATGTTCAGACAGCTGTTGATCAACTCCAGGTCTTTCTCTGCTAGGCAGCCTTTCCAGCCACTCTACCCCCAAGCTGCAGCATTTGTGGTATTGTTGTGACCCAGTCACAACAATCTGGTACTTGCCTTGTTGAATCTCATGCACTGGGCCTCAGCCCATCAATCCATCTTGTGCCAGGTTTCTCTCTCTCAGGGCCTTCCTACCCACAGGTGGATCAACACTCCTTCCCAACTTAGTGTCATCTGCAAAGTTACTAAGGGTGCCAAAATCACCTCATCCAGATCACTGATAAAGA
>JAAWVA010001196.1:0-12575 GCA_015227895.2 Colaptes auratus | reverse complement strand
AACTCATACCACCATGTTACCTGTCCTAATAACAACCCGCTTTGAGTTGTCTGAGTGGCCAGAGAGTAAGAGCAAAAGCAATCACAATTCATAAACAAATCCCACAAAACAGATATAAGGTTGCCCAAGGGGTTTTGGGTTTCTTACACAAACATTCATGAAGATACTGGGAATCTTTAATGTATCTGATTTCTATCCAGTCCTCTTTTCACTAGCAAAGACAGGAGATGTATTTAAAAGACAAATCATCGTTTCAAGGTGTTTGCACTTGTGATACTCAAGTCACCTAATACACAGCAATTCTGGCTCATGCCCAAACTGCTCTGAGACCTTTCCAGACCTGTTAGGTTTTTGCAGAAAGTCACATAGGTAAAGCTGGAAAGATGATCTTCAAAAAGAGCCCTTTCTCTGCTGCAGTGGTTTAATACATTATGTGTTAGCAGAGTTTAAATCAGATTCACTCTTTTCTCTCACTCAAGACATGATTAGGATTTTTCCCTTTTTCTATCAGTTGAATGTCTCTTGCCTTACAAGTGAGGGAATGTGCTGCGCTGTGTCTTCTTCAGGAAAGTTAAACTTGTGTAAAATGAGTATGTCCACCTACTGATTGTTGACTCAGCCCTGTTACTTTAGCAGTTCCTGTGGAGAATCTCAAAATAAGGCTGCCTTGGCCCAGTGAAGTAATCCCAGTCCCACTAACAACCATGGTCATCAGAGTCCCCTGAGAGAAGACAGCTGAATGTAGATATTTGCAGGTTTCTGCTGCCTATTTCAGTTTCTTAGAGCGTGGCTTTTCTGGGAATTAACCATCTTGGCATCAGGTTAAGAGTCTAGCTGGACCTAGCTGGCTGCTACCTTCGCATTCCTTGAGCCATTTACTTGGCATCGGAAGAGTTGGCAAGCAGGATCTGAGCTTGAAGCAGCGTGCACTCACTGCTCTTAGTAAAGTTCTTTGAAAGCAAGCTGCTCCAATCTCTGCTTTCTACCTGCCTGTTTCCTCTTCAGAACATGTCTGTACACAGCATTCTAGATGGGCACTGTAGTAGCACTTGCTTTAGCAAAGTAACACAGAAGAGTTACAACAGCCTTTTACAGAATGGTTAGAATAGAAGAGAAGAGAATTAACCAGGTTGGGAAACACCTCGAGATTATCAAGTCCAACCTATCGCCCAACACCATCTAATCAACTAAACCATGCACCAAGTGCTCATCCAGGCTCTTCCTAAAACACCTCCAGTGATGTGACTACCACTTCCCTAGGCAGCACATTCCAATGACCAAACCTCTTGCTGGGAAGAACTTCTCTTAACATCCAGCCGAACCTCCCCTGGCACAGCTTGAGACTGTGCGTCACTAGTGGGGTCCCCAGGGATCAGTGCTGGCCCCATCCTCTCAATGTGTCTCACTGACGATCGGATGAGGGATTGAGACAGTCATCAGCAAAATTTGCAGAGATGACACCAAGCTGGGAGCAGATATGGTCAGTTAGAGGGTAGGAGGGACCTGCAGAGGGACCTTGACTGACGGACAGATGGGCAGAGTCCAACAGGATGGCATTCAACAAGTCCAAGTGCCAGGGCTGCACTTGGCCACAACAACCCCATGCAGAGCTACAGGCTGGTTCAGAGTGGCTGGAGAGCAGCCAAACAGAGAGGGACCTGGGGGTGCTGATTGACAACTGCCTGAACAGAGCCAGCAGTGTGCCCAGGTGGCCAAGAAGGCCAACGGCATCTGGCCTGCATTAGGAATAGGTGGCCGTGTCTGAGTTCTGTGTCCAGTTCTGTCAGGTCTGGGCCCCTCAGTTTAAGAAGGACATCAAGACACTTGAACATGTCCAGAGAAGGGGCAACAAGGCTGGGGAGAGGCCTTGAGCACAGCCCTGTAAGGAGAGGCTGGGAGCTGGGGTTGTTTAGCCTGGAGAGAGGAGGAGGCTCAGGGGCGACCTCATTGCTCTCTAAACTACCTGAAGGTTGGTTGTAGCCAGGAAAGGGTTGGCCTCTTCTCTCTAGCAACCAGCACCAGAACAAGAGGACACAGTCTCAAGCGTGCACCAGGGGAAGTTTAGCTGGAGGTGAGGAGAAAGTTCTTCCACTGAGAGAGTCATTCGCCATTGGATGTGCTGCTCAGGGGAGGTGGTGGAGTCACCATTCCGGAGGTGTTCAAGAGGGGGATTGGATGGCACTTGGTGCCATGGTCTAGTCATGGGTCTGTGGTGACAGGTTGCACTCGATGATTTTTGAGGTCTCTTCCAACCTTTGTGATACTGGTGTGTCTTTGTTCGTCACAGGGGTGTCTGGGAAAAGAGCCCAACCCCATCTAGCTAAACCTTTCTTCGGGTAGTTGTAGAGAGCAATAAGGTCTCCCCTGAGCCTCCTCTTCTCCAGGCTAGCAACCCAGCTCCTCAGCCCCTCCTCACAGGGCTGTGTTCCAAACCCCTCCCCAGCTTTGTTGCCTTCTCTGGACACCTTCCGCAACTCCACATCTTTCCTAAACTGAGGGGACCCAGAACTGGACAAGGACTCAAGGTGGGGCTAACCAGTGCTGAACACAGGGCACAATGACTTCCCTGCTCCTGCTGGCCACACTGTCCTGATGCAGCCCAGGATGCCATTGGCTTCTTGGCTCCTGGTTGTTGGAGAAGGTCCAATGCTTTAGATTTCAGAAGGATTTCTTTCACAAAAACTCTGGTCTGGTGTGCCAGGGATGTACTGTTGCATCTGGCATGCAGTAGGTGCATTTTCATCTTTGGTTTCATCAGTTCCCTGAGACTTTCTCTATGGTGCTTGCTGAACTGCAGTTAGTGGTGGACACTTCTCATCCCTACTACAGGGCTAATGTAGACACACCCTATGGTGCTGTGAAAGTCATAAGGTGTTCCTCCAGGTCGGGTGGGAAAGAGATCAACCACATCTTTCCAGTGAAAGAAGACTTGAAAGGTGCTGTGCTCTCCATTGTTTCATCTTCCTTCTCTTCAGCAATCCTTCTCCTCTAATACACGCGGTAATTTGAGTCTTAGTTTTGCAATCTTCTCCTTTCCCATTCCTGCATGTTTAGTGCTCAGGAAGTCCACATGTCAGGCTTGGGATCTGTAGTATCGACATAGCATCCCAGGTAATGAAGAGATTCACTTACATTTAGAGTTGAGCATAACTCCACAGTGAAGAACTTACTAAGATCTAACTAAGACATTTATGCAGCTGAGCCATTGGATTTTGCAGGCAATGGTTCCTAGGATGTCATCACTTACCAGAAGATGCTGAGAGAGACTCTAGTTCTGTGCTCCAATTTAGAGCACAGAATTTACTGGCATTTCGATTCAGGAACAGAGACTCCACGGGTGGTGACTGGCCTCATAAAATAACTCTGGCGCTGCTCCAGCATTTGCGTGCATCCCTGCCTCAGACAACTGCAGTCTGTGTGCATTGGACATGTACTGCATTTGGTTTCTGACTTTTAAAGATGTGCTTGAAGTATACTTAGTTTTCCAACACTGTGATCTGGGTTCTCATGTTCTCAGAAGGCTTATGCAGAGTTCTGGGTGAGTATGTGTTAATCTGCAAACGTTAGATGTTGAACCTCAACAGCTGGCTGAGAATAGAATAGAATAAATTAGGATAGGATAGGATAGGATAGGATAGGATAGGATAGGATAGGATAGGATAGGATAGGATAGGATAGGATAGGATAGAATAGAATAGGTCTTTATTGATGAGCTGGATGAGGGGATTGAGTCCATCATCAGTAAATTTGCAGAAGACACCAAGCTGGGGGCAGGAGTTGGTCTGTTAGAGGGTTAGAAGAGCTCTGCAGAGGGACCCTTGACAGGCTGGACAGATGGGCAGAGTCCAACAGGATGGCATTCAACAAGTCCAAGTGCTGGGTGCTGCACTTTGGCCCAACAACCCATGCAGAGCTACAGGCTGGGGTCAGAGTGGCTGGAGAGCAGCCAGGCAGAAAGGGACCTTATTGCTCTCTACATTACCTGAAGGGAGGTTGTAGCCAGGAGGGGGCTGGTCTCTTCTCCCAGCAATCAGCACCAGAACAAGAGGACACAGTCTCAAGCTGTGCCGGGGAAGTTTAGGCTGCAGGTGAGGAGAAAGTTCTTCCCAGCAAGAGAGATTGGCCATTGGAATGTGGTACCCAGGGAGGTGGTGGATTCACCATCGCTGGAGGTGTTTAGGAAGAGCCTGGATGAGGCACTTGGTGCCATGGTTTAGTTCATTAGATGGTGGTGGATGATAGGTTGGACTTGATGATCTTTGAGGTCTTTTCCAACTTTATTGATTCTATGATTCGAATAGAATAGAATAGAATAGAATAGAAAGATAGAATAGAATAGCATAGAATAGAATAGAATAGAAAGAATAGGGGGGGGGGGGGTGGGGAGGGGAGGGGAGGGGAGTGGAGTGGAGTGGAGTGGAGTGGAGTGGAGTGGAGTGGAGTAGAATTAACCAGGTTGGAAAAGACCTTTGAGATCATCAAGTCCAACCTATCACCCAACACATTCCAGCACATTCCAATGGCCAATCTCTTGCTGGGAAGAATTTTTCCTAACATCCAGCCTAAACCTCCCCTGGCACAGCTTGAGACTGTGTCCTCTTGTTCTGGTGCTGCTTGCCTAGGAGAAAAACCAACCCCCACCTGGCTACAACCTCCCTGCAGGGAGTTGTAGAACCAGTGGTGTGCCCAGGTGGCCAAGGACAACAGTATCAGGGATTGTGTTGCCTGCAGGACCAGGGAAATGATCATCCTCCTGTACTCAGCACTGGTGAGGCCAGTGGACCTTGAATCCTGTGTTCAGTCTTGGGGCCCTCCCTACAAGGAAGACATTTTGGTGCTGAAGTGGGTACAGAGAAAGACAGCTGGTGAAGGGTATGGAGAAGAGGTCCTCTGAGGAGTGGCTGGCGAAGGGGTGTTTAGTCTGGAGAAGAGGAGGCTGGGGGAAGATCTTACTGCTCTCTTCAACTCCACAGAAGGTTGGAGCCAGGTGGGTGTTGGTTTTTTCTCCTTAGGAACAAATGGTAGGAGAGGAAATGGCTTCAAGTTGCAGCAGGAAAGGTTTAGATAGGATATTGACATGAAACTTCTTTCCTAAAAGCTTTCTCAAACCCTGTAACAGGGTCCCCAGGGAGGTGGTTGAATTCCCATCCCTGGAGGTGTTTAGAAGACACAGAAGTGTGGGGCTGAGGGAGAAGGTTTGCACCAGCCTTGGTAGAGTTAGAGAATGGTTGGACTCAATGATTTTAAAGGTCTCTTCTTACCAAAATGATTAATGATTTCAAGCAGAACCTTTCACAGGGTTATGGTTTGCCTCCATTCAAGGTTAGGTAGTTCATGAGTGAGCATGGGAAAGGACAGGCAATGGTGCCTTAAGGACTGGCCTGTAGCTAAAGGTTCTAGGAATTACACTATCAGAGTAAGTGTTTCTTATCCTTGGCTAGGGCAACACAACCTGACACACATGCGAGCTGTAAATGCTGCTCCTGCAAGCTTTCTGTCAGCTGATTGTAGGACTCTGCTTATATTGGTGATGATGATTGGACTATATATGACATTTTGACTCTTCTGGTCTGTGCAGTTTGCTAGACTATTATGTCAGCAGAAACCTGTTTGGAAACCATTAGCCAAAGGCAAATCTAATCCTCAGATCAAAAGCCTTTGAATGTTACTCCAAAAGGAGGATTTCCCCAAACAGCTTGGGATTGATAAGCTGCAGTACCAATTTCAGTGGTGACTGTAGGGTAGGTAAAAGCCAGAGGTCCATTCTGAATGATTCATTTATATACTTCATGTCTGCTCTGATGCGTGTTCTCCTCACCCATATGGCTTGAGCAGCATGACAAGATTGGCAATAGCAACAATATGGCCCCGGTGGTTTGGTTCTTGCACCTATGAAGGGCTCTTTTAGTACTCCATCTTGGGTAGATGTATCTTCAGAGCAGCAGATTAGATCAATCACTGATGTTGCCATAGCTGAGTTCCTACAGGAGCAGGGAAGTCATTGTGCCCCTGTATTCAGCACTGGTTAGGCCACACCTTGAGTCCTGTGTCCACTTCTGTGCCTTTCAATTTAAGAAGGACATTGAGACTCTTGAACGTGTCAGAGAAGGCAACAAAGCTGGGGAGGGGTCTGGAGCACAGCCCTGTGAGGAGAGGCTGAGGAGAGCTGGGGTTGCTTAGCCTGGAGAAGAGGAGGCTCAGGGGAGACCTTCTTGCTGTCTACAACTCCATGAAGGGGTTGTAGCCAGGTGGGGGGGGTTGGTCTCTTCTCCCAGGCAAACCAGCACCCAGAACAGAGGACACAGTCTCAAGCTGTGCCAGGGAGGTTTAGCTGGAGGTGAGGAGAAAGTTCTTCCAGAGAGAGTTGTTAGCCATTGGAATGTGCTGCCAAGGGGGAGGTGGTGGAGATGGTGGTGAACACATCCTAGAGGTGTTCAAGGAGTGGACGTGGCACTTGGTGCCATGGTTTAGTAGTCATGGTTTAGAGGCGTTGGGTGATAGGCTGGACTTGATGATCTCTGAGATCTTTTCCAACCTTGTTGATTCTATGATTCTTTCAGGGAGTTGTAGAGAGGGAGAAGGGTGTCCCTCCCCTCAGCTCCTTTTCTACAGAGCTAAACAAACCCCAGTTCCCTCACACACTCCTCACAAGACCTGTTCTCCAGACCCTTTACCAGCTTTGTGCCCTTCTCTGGAACTGCTTTAGCACCTCCAATATCTTTCTTGTGTGCAGTGAGAGGCTCCAGAACTGAAACCAGTATTTAAGGGGGTGGTCTCATCAGTCCCAAGTCAGGGATGCCATCCCCACCCTGGTCCTGCTGGTCACACTATTCTGACACAGGCCAGGGACTGTTAGCCTTCTTGGCCACCTGAGCACATGCTAGCTCCATCTTCAGCTGGCTGCCAATCAGCACCCTCAGGGCTTGACTCTGCTGCACAGTTCCAGCTACTCATAGTTTCATAGTTATAGTTAATAGTTTCAGTTAGGGTTGGAAGGGACCACAAGGATCACTAGTTCCAAACCCCTCTACATAGATCAGGCTGTGCCACAGCCTCATCCAGCCTGGGCTAAACACCTCCAGGGATGGGGGCCTCAACCACCTCCCTGGACAACCCATTCCAGGGCCTCACCACCCTCAGGGGAAGAACTTCCTCCTCAACCTCCAGCCTGATCTCCCCACCTCCAGCATTCATTCCCCCTAGTCCTATCACTCCCTGATAGCCTGAGAACTCCCTCCCCAGCCTTCTTGTAGGCCCCCTTCAGGTACTGGTGGCCACAATGGGTCACTCATTCCCCAAGCCTGGAGCATTCAGGGACCTGGCCTTAGCCTTGCGAATCAATGAAATGGCTTCTTGGCAGAAGGCCTATTTAATTGGCTTAACTCCTACAAAGTGTTACTGAAACAGATTTCAGAGTTACAACATACCTCAATAAAGAATAGCTAATTTAATCCTTTTACTCACCAGCATCACATGCTGGCAGGAAGAGAACTCAGCTTTGTTCCTTCATTAAGACCGTGAAGTCCTGACCCAGGGCTTCACTCTGCTCTCTGCTTGCCTTTGAGGAGATGGATTAGCAAGTGTGAATGCACCTATTGTGTTTATGAGGATGTTTCAGTAAAATATGAGTAGGTGTTGAGGGAGATCTCTGGGTGGCGCTTGAGGAGAGGTAGGGGTGCTAGAAGATTGCATGGTTTAGTTCTCTTTAGTTAAAAACAAACAAAAATCTGTATCGCAGCTAAAGATCAGGAGCTGAGAGTTTCATAGTTTCATAGTTTCAGTTAGGTCTGGAAGGGACCACAAGGATCAGTAGTTCCAACCCCCCTGCCATGGGCAGGGAAACCCCACACTAGATCAGGCTGGCCCAGCCTCATCCAGCCTGGCTTAAACACCTCCAGGACAGGGCCTCAACCACCTCCTGGACACACCCATCCAGGGCTTCACCACCCTCACGGTGAGAACTTCCTCTTCACTTCCAGCCTGAATCTCCCCACCTCCAGCTTAATCCCATCCCCCTAGTCTATCACTCCCTGATAGTCTGAAAAGTCCCTCCCCAGCCTTCTTGTAGGCCCCCTTCAGATACTGGAAGGCCACAATGAGGTCACCTCGGAGCCTTCTCTTCTCCAGACTGAACAGCCCAACTCCTTCAGTCTGTCCTCACAGAGAGGTGCTCCAGCCCTCTGCTCATCCTCGTGGCCCTTTCTGGACACCTTCCAGCACCTCCAGATCCTCTTGGAATGGGGCTCCAGAACTGGAGGCAGTACTCCAGGTGGGGTCTCAGCAGAGTGAGTAGAGGGGGAGAATCACCTGCCCTTGCCCTGCTGGCAACACTTCTCTGATGCAGCCCAGGCTCTGATGGCTTTCCGGGCTGCAAGTGCACACTGAAGCTCTGGTGAGCTTCTCCTCCCCCAGCACCCCCAAGTCTCTCCTCAGGGCTGCTCCCCAGCCAGTCCTGCCCAGCCTGGTTGTGCCTGGGATTGCCTGGACCCAGCTGCAGGACCCTGCCCTTGGTCTTGTTGAAGCTCCTGAGGTTGGCTTGTGCCCACCTCTCCAGCCTGTCCAGGTCCCTCTGGATGGATCCCTTCCCTCCAAGCTGTCTGCTGCACCACACAGCTTGGTGTCATCAGCAAACTGCTGAGGGTGCACTCAATGCCACTGTCCATGGCACCCACAAAGGTGTTGAACAAGCTGGTCCCAGACTGATCCCTTAGGGAATGTTGTCCTGGCCCCACTGGGACATGGACCCATTGACAGCCACTCTTGGGTGCAGCCATCAAGCCAGTTCCTTATCATCTAGTGGTCCATCATCAAACCATGTGTCACCAGCTTGGAGACCAGGATGTGGTTGGGACAGTGTCAAAGGCTTTGCTCAGGTCCAGGTAAACGACATCAGTTGCTCGCCCCTCAGCTATTAATGCTGTCACTTGTTCATAGAAGGCACCAGGTGTGTCAGGAAGGATTTGCCCTTGGCAAAGCCATGCTGACTGCTCCCAATCACCTCTTCACTACTCTTCTGATCAGTAGTGCCTGCAGGAGGATCTGCTCCATGATCTTTCTGGGCACAGAGGTGAGACTGACCGGCCTGTAGTTCCCTGGTTCCTCCTTCTAACCCTTTTCAAAGCAATAGAGAAGATTTCCTGACACTTCATATCTCACAGAATAATGTTGGTTTTGTTTAAAGGCCTTAAGCTCATTGAGCCCAATGTCCAACTGTTTTGCTTCAGCTTTGTAGAAACAATGAAAATACACTCAGCAAGGCCATTGCGGTCTGTGGGGTTGTTTATCTGATGTGGGTCCTTGCTGGTGCCTTACAGTCCTCTGTCCTTAGCAGTGTTTCTGCAGGAGGAGTTTTCTAGTTGGCTGAGCAAAGAAAATTCAAAACTGCACAGACCTTTGAGCAAGCTGCTTAACTTGCTTGGATTAAGTCCTTTTCTTATAAAATGTAGGGACCTTGTTACACAGGTACAGGGAGGCTAGGCTAATCTGCATGAGGTGACTGAGTCCATCATCATGTAAATTGCAGATGACACCAAACTGGGGGGCAGGAGTGATCTGTAGAGGGTAGGAGAGCTCTGCAGAGGGACCTTGCCCGGGCTGGACAGATGACAGAGTCCAAGGGCAGGAGATTGAAACACATAAGTGCCAGGTTCTACACATGGCCACAGCAACCCCAGGCAGTGCTACAGGCTGGGGTCAGAGTGGCTGGAGAGCAGCCAGGCAGAAAGGGGACCGGGGGTGCTGGTTGACAGTAGGCTGAACATGAGCCTGCTGAGTGTGCCCAGGCAGCCATGAAGGCCAATGGCATTCTGGCCTGCATCAGGAACAGTGTGGCCAGAGGAGCAGGGAAGTCATTGTGCCCTGTGCTCAGCAGTGTTAGGCCACACCTTGAGTCCTGTGTCCAGTTCTGAGCTCCTCAGTTTAGGAGGATGTTGAGTTGCTGGAAGGTGTCCAGAGAAGGGCAACAAAGCTGGGGAGGGGTTGGAGACAGCCCTGGGAGGAGAGGCTGAGGGAGCTGGGGTTGCTTAACCTGGAGAAGAGGGACTCAGGGGAGACCTTATTGCTCTCTACAATTCCCTGAAGGAGGTTGTAGCCAGGGGGGGTTGGTTCTTCTCCCAGGCAAGCAGCACCAGAACCAAGAGGACACAGTCTCAAGCTGTGCCAGGGGAGGTTTCAGTGGATGTTAGGAAGAAATTCTTCATAGAGGAGCGATGGCCATTGGAATGTGCTGCCCAGGGAGGTGGTGGAGTCACCATCCCTGGAGGTGTTTCGGAAGAGCCTGGATGAGGCACTTGGTGTCATGGTTAGTTGATTAGATGGTGCTGGGTTGGACTTGATGATCTCGAAGGTCTTTTCCAACCTGGTTAATTCTATTCTATTCTATTCTATCCTATCCTAATATGCTAAGTATTTAAGCATTTCAGTTACGATGCCTTCACTTGGCATTAAGTATAGAATCACTTAGGTTGAAAAGTCCTTTAAGGTTACTGAGTCCAACCATTATCTAGCTGTATCAAGGCTGGTGCTAAACCATTGCAGTATTTCATCCTGAGATGCTCTATTAGCAGTGAACAAATGTAGTGACATGTGCTGAGGGTGCAGACATTTCAATCCAGAGTCATGAGTGATGGGTCAAACTCATCAGCTTCACAGAAACCTGCAGGCTCTCACTTTCTAACTGAATATTTCTGCTCCACTGTGAAATGCCTGGAAATGTCCTTTAAAAAACTGGTGCTAGAGTCTCACAGCAGCCTGAACCTTCATCTCCTCCTCCCTGCTGCCTGAAAGCCAGGGCCTCCAGCAAGGATCTAATATCAAAAGAAGGGTAATGCCCCTGCAGGGTGGGGGGGGGGGAAAGTCATTACGGAATTTCCTGAATAGTAAACTGTTTGTTGTTGGGGGTTTGTTTGCGTTTTCAAGGAGTTGGTCCCTCTGCTCTCCTGGTGGATGTCACTGGGGTGGGATGCCCCTGTCTGCCTGTGTTGCAAAGCTCCTCCCACCCGGAAAAACGACCAGTGGAAAAACAGGTGATGGGGAATGGTGTCAAAGGGGTCAGACAGCAGGGAAGGCGCTTTCCCTTCGCTAGGGGAAAACCGATCCCGGGTTGGACCCCCAAGACAGGCAGCCGCCGGGCAGTGCTGGCGGTAGCCACCAGGCGGCAGCACGGGGCCGGGAGGTGGCTCCGGCAGGAGCGCAGCCATACCTCCGCCCCCATCTCACCCCTCCATCTCCCCCGCCTCAGCAAGGCCCCCTAGCCTAGGAACATGTTTGCAGAGGCTGCTTCTGCACCTGTCCTGCTGTTCTATCTGTGTTGAGAGGGGCGATAGGAGATGAAGCTCTGGGCACCCACCAAGCCTCCCCCAAGCCTCACAAAAAACGCACGGGGAGCCTATCTTAATGCTTAAGCGTGCGTCGCTTTTCCAAGCCCCTTGGCCTCTTCCTCCCTTCCCTCTGGAACGATGGCTTGCTCACTGCAGGAATAGAATCCCAGCACTGAAAGTCATCCTGACATCCTAGCATCCTGAGGGGATCGGTCCTCGCCTTCCCATAGATTCTGAGAGGGAAAACAGGGCAGACCCTGTCCAATTCAGGGAAGTTGGAATCATAGAATCATTTGGGTTAGAAAAGACCTTTAAGATCATTGAGTCCACCATTATCTAACCTCCCAAGCCGGTGCTAAACCATGTCCCTCAACACTACCCCTCTGCCTCTTGAAACACCTCTAGGGATGGGGATCCAACCACTCCCTGGGGATCTATTCAGTGGGTGAGAACCCTTTCAGTGAAGAATTTGCTTCTAATACCCACCTAGACCTCTCCCCTGCTGCAACCTGAGGCCATTTCCTCTCCTATCATTTGTTCCTAAGGAGAAGGGACCAACACCACCTGCTCCAGCCTCCTTTCAGGGAGTTATAGAAAGCAGTGAGGTCTTCCCTCGCCTCCTCTCCTCAAGACCCACTTCCTCAGCCACTGTCATAAGACCTGCTCTCCAAACCCTTCATCAACTTCACTGCCCTTCTCTGGATCAACTCCAGCATTTCATGTCCTATAATGAGGGCCCCAAAACTGAACTCAGGACTCAAGTGTGACCCCGCCAGTGCTGAATACAGGGGATAATCACTTCTCTAGCCCTGCTAGTCACACTATCCCTGACACAGGCAGGATGCTGTGACCTTGGCCACCTCAGCTCATCCGGGCTCATGTTCAGACAGCTGTTGATCAACTCCAGGTCTTTCTCTGCTAGGCAGCCTTTCCAGCCACCTCTACCCAAGCCTGCAGCATTTGTGGGATTGTTGTGACCCAAGTCACAACAATCTGGTACTGGCCTTGTTGAATCTCATGCAGCTGCCTCAGCCCATCAATCCATCTTGTCCAGGTTCTTCAGGGGCCTTCCTACCCACAGGTGGATCAACACTTCCTTCCCAACTTAGTGTCATCTGCAAAGTTACTAAGGGTGCCAAAATCACCTCATCCAGATCACTGATAAAGACATGAAATAAGAATGACCCCAAAGTTGTTGTGTTGAGGCCAGGGGAGTAAATCTGTGAGCTGCTGAGCCCCCCAAAATGTAACATTCCC
>JAAWVA010001195.1:0-12578 GCA_015227895.2 Colaptes auratus | reverse complement strand
GGGGCGGGGAATGGGCGGGGAAGGGCGGGGCGGGGGGGAAGAGGAGGGTGAGAGGCGAGCCTGTGCCCACGGGGCAGGTGGCGGACGGGCTGGAGGAGCAGCGGCAGAGGACAGACATCCACTACCGCTCGCTGCGGGGCGACGCCGCCTTCAACTGGCGCTTGGTCTTCAGCTTCCACTACCTGCCGGCCGAGCAGCTCTGCGTCCTGCCCCGCAAGGTGCGGGGGGAGGGAGGGAGGGAGGCACACCCCGGGAGGGGAGGTGCGGACAAGTGGTGAAGGGCGGGAAAAGAACCACAGAATCACCCCGGTTGGAAAAGACTTCGGGGATCATCAGGTCCGACCTGCCACCTCCCCCCTGGCGCCTCCTGACAACCAGACCACGGCTCCAAGGGCCACATCCAAAGCCTCTCCTGGCTCTCCAAGGGTCACCCCCAAACCAGAGCCCCAAGCACCACATCCAAACCACCTTTAAACGCCTGCAGGGCTGGGGACCTCCACCTCTGCCTGGGCAGCGCATCCCAGTGGCCGATTCCTCTTCTGGGAAGAACTTTCTCTCACCTCCAGCCTAAACCTCCCCTGGCACAGCTTGAGACTGTGTCCTCTTGTTCTGGTGCTGGGTGCCTGGGAGAAGAGCCCAACCCCCACCTGGCTACAACCTCCCTGCAGGGAGTTGGAGAGAGCAATGAGGTCTCCCCTGAGCCTCCTCTTCTGCAGGCTAAGCAACCCCAGCTCCCTCAGCCTCTCCTCACAGGGCTGTGCCCCAGACCCCTCCCCAGCCACGTTGCCCTTCTCTGGACACCTTCAAGTCTCTCAATGTCCTTCTTAACCTCCTTCTGAGGAGCCCAGAGCTGGACACAGGACTCCAGGTGTGGCCTAACCAGTGCTGAGCACAGGGCACAATGACCTCCCTGCTCCTGCTGGCCACACTGCTCCTGCTGCAGGCCAGGATGCCTTTGGCCTTCTTGGCCACCTGGGCACACTGCTGGCTCCTGTTCAGCTGCTGCCAACCAGCACCCCCAGGTGCCTCTCTGCCTGGCAGAGGGAATGGCCTCCAGCTGTGCCTGGGTAGGTTTAGACTGGAGAGTGGGAAAAGAGAGCTCAGGGACTGGGATGTGCTGCCCAGGGAGGTGGTGGAGTCCCCAGCCCTGGATGTGGTGCTTGGGGGGGGACCCTTGCAGAGTGGGGTTCTGGGTTGGACTTGGGGGTCCTGAGGGTCCTGACCAAGCTGAATGTCTCTGTGATTCCCTTCCCCCCCCCCCCCCCCCCCCCGGCAGGAGCACTTCTGGAGCCTGGACGAGACAGTGCTGAAGGTTCCCCCCAAGCTCATCCTCCAAGTGTGGGACAACGACAAGTTCTCAGCTGATGATTTCCTGGGTGAGGCCCGGGGGGCACTGCCAGCCTGGGGCCCTGGCAGGGGAGGGGCACAGCCATAGGGGCACCCAAGAGTGACAAAGAGCAGCCGTGGGTAACGGGAGAGGCACCCAGGAGACACCCACGAGTGATGGGGGCACCCGTGGGTGACAGGGAGCACCCACGAGTGATGGGGAACAACCACGGGTGACACCCATGAGTGATGGGAACAATCACAGGTGACACCCACGAGTGATGGGGGGGCACCCGTGGGTGACAGGGAGCACCCACGAGTGATGGGGAACAACCACAGGTGACACCCACGAGTGATGGGGGCACCCGTGGGTGACAGGGAGCGCCCACGAGTGATGGGAACAATCACAGGTGACACCCAGGAGTGATGGGGCATCCGTGGGTGATGGGGAGCACCCACGAGTGATGGGGAACAACCACGGGTGACACCCACGAGTGATGGGGGCACCCGTGGGTGACAGGGAGCACCCACGAGTGATGGGGAACAACTACAGGTGACACCCACGAGTGATGGGGGGGCACCTGTGGGTGACAGGGAGCACCCACGAGTGATGGGGAACAACCACAGGTGACACCCAGGAGTGATGGGGCACCCGTGGGTGACAGGGAGCACCCACGAGTGATGGGGAACAATCACAGGTGACACCCACGAGTGATGGGGGGCACCCATGGGTGACAGGGAGCACCCACATGTGATGGGGAACTCCCACAGGTGACACCCACGAGAGATGTGGCATCCGTGGGTGACATGGAGCACCCACAAGTGATGGGGAACAACCACAGGTGACACCCACGAGTGATGGGGGGGCACCCGTGGGTGACAGGGAGCACCCACGAGTGATGGGGAACAACCACAGGTGACACCCACGAGTGATGTGGCATCCGTGGGTGACAGGGAGCACCCACGAGTGATGGGGAACAACCACAGGTGACACCCACGAGTGATGGGGCATCCGTGGGTGACAGGGAGCACCCACGAGTGATGGGGAACAATCACAGGTGACACCCATGAGTGATGGGAACAATCACAGGTGACACCCACGAGTGATGGGGGGGCACCCGTGGGTGACAGGGAGCACCCACATGTGATGGGGAACTCCCACAGGTGACACCCACGAGTGATGAGGGCACTCGTGGGTGACAGGGAGCACCCAGGGGTGACACCCACGAGTGATAGGGGGCACCAGTGGGTGATAGGAAGCACCCACAAGTGATGGAGGGCACCCATGACTAATGGGGAGGACCCTAAAGTGGCACCCCCCAGGAGACGGGGATCACCCGTGGGTGCCAGGGAGCACCCCCAGGTCATGGGGGCACCCATGGGTGATGGGGAGCACCACTAAGGGACACCCACAGGTGATAGGGACCAGCCATGGGTGACACCCAGGAGTGATGAGAAGCACCCGTGGGTGGTGGAGACCACCCTTAGGTGACACCCACAAGTGACAGGGGTGATGGGGAGGACCCCCACGTGACAGCCACAAGTGATGGGGGGCACCCATGGGTGCCAGGGAGCACCCCAAAGTGAACCCCCAAGTAATGGGGGCACCTATTGGTGATGGGAAGGACCCACGGGTGCCAGGGAGCAGCCCCAGGTGATGGGGGGCACCCACGGGTGACAGGGAGCACGCAAAGTGGCACCCCCAGGTGATGGGGGGCACCCACAGGTGCCAGGGAGCAGCCCCAGGTGACAGCCCCAGGTGATGGGGGGCACCCACGGGTGCCAGGGAGCACACAAAGTGGCACCCCCAGGTGATGGGGGGCACCCACGGGTGCCAGGGAGCACCCCCAGGTGACACCCCCAGGTGATGGGGGGCACCCACGGGTGCCAGGGAGCACGCAAAGTGGCACCCCCAGGTGATGGGGGGCACCCACGGGTGCCAGGAAGCACCCCCAGGTGACCCTCCCCCCCCCCGACTTTTCGCCGCAGGTGTCCTGGAGTTGGAGCTCACCAGGCTGCCACGGCCGGCCCAGCGCCCCCGGGACTGCGCCCCCGAGCCGCAGGGCACCCCCCGGAGCTCCTGGCCCTGGCAGGGGGCGAGAGCCCCCCCGCGGCTCTCTCTCTTCCGGCACAGACGTGCCAGGGGCTGGTGGCCCTGCACGGTGCAGGACGGGGCGCGGCGGCGCCTCTCGGTGGGCTGGGGGGGGACAGCAGGATGGGGGGGGGGGGGAAGACACCGGGATCGGGGGGGGGGAAGACACTGGGATCGTGAGTGGGACACCTGGGGGGGGAACACCAGGATGGGGGGGAGGGATGACACTGGGATCATGGAGGGGGGACACTGGGGGGGGGGGGGGAGGGACACTGGGATGGTGAGGGAAAGTGGGATCATGGGGGGAACATCAGGATGGGGGGGTGGGACACTGGGATCATGGGGGGGACACTCGGGGGGGAACACCTGGATGGGGGGCGTGGGGGGGGGGGACACTGGGATCATGGGGGGACACCAGGATGCGGGGGGGGGGGGACACACACACTGGGATAGTGAGGGGACCCTGGGTTGATGGGGAGGACACTGGGATCATGAGTGGGACACTGGGGGGGGAACACTGGGATGGTGAGGGGACCCTGGGATGGTGGGGGACACACCAACGATGGGAATCGCGGGGGGGGAGGGGAGGGAGGGACACATCCTGCTCCCCTCCCCCCCCCGCAGGGTAAGCTGGAGCTGAGCCTGGAGCTGCTGACGGCAAAGGAGGCTGAAGAGCGACCCGCAGGGAAGGGTCGGAAGGAGCCCAACATGCACCCCACGCTGCCAGAGCCTCCGTGAGCCCTGGGTGGGGGGGACCCCGGGCAGGGGGGACAGAGGGAGGGTGGCACAGGTGGCACCGAACCGCTGAGGCTGGCGAAGGAACCACCTCGGCCACCAGACCGCAGCCCCAGGTGCCGCGGCCGCAGGGCTTCCAGCGCAGCTCCGGGGATGGGGACTCCGCCGCCGCCTCCCCGGGCGGCCCGGGCCGGGCCCTAAGCGCCCTGGCAGGGGAGAGGTTTCTCCTCGGGGCCAACCTAAACCTCCCCTGGGGCAACCTGAGGCCATTTCCTCCTCCTCTCTCTCCTCACACTGGGCAGAAGAGACCTTCTGGGCTCTCTCCAGCTCCCTGAGAGGAGGCTGGAGCCAGGTGGAACCTGGCCTCAGCCTCCTCTCAGGGAGCTGGAGAGAGCCCAGAAGGTCTCCCTTCAGCCGCCTTCTCCCAACCCTCTTCTCCAGACCCTTCCTCACCTTATGCCCTTCTCTGGCCCTGCTCCAGCCCTCAAAGTCCTCCTGGCACCGAGGAGCCCAACCCTGAGCCCAGCCCTCAAGCTGTGCTCCCCGCCCAGGACCCTCCCTTGGGGTTGCTGTGCCCCGAGGGCAGGACCCAGCCCTTGCCCCACGGCTCCGGGTCCCTCCCCGCAGAGCCTCCACCCCCTCCAGCAGCTCCAGCGGGGTGCCAGCTGGAGCCCTGGAGGGTGCTGAGCGCTGTTGCCCCGGCAGGCGGCCGGATTGGTCCTTCCTGTGGCTGCAGGCTCCGCTGCGCGCCCTGCGCTACAGCCTCTGGCAGCGGCACCGCTGCCGGCTCAGCCTGGCGCTGGCCCTGCTGCTGCTGCTCGCCCTGCTCCTCGCCTTCGTCTATGCCGCCCCGGTGAGCACCCAGGGTGCAAGGGGGGGGGGAGGGACCCCTCCTCACGTGCTGGATTCCCCTTCCCTCCCCAACTCCTGCCCTCCCAAGAGCTCCCTTTCCTCACCCCCTGGACCCTCCATCCCACCCCAGATCTCTCCCTTCTCACCCCTTAGACGTTCCTCCTTTGATCTCCCCCTCCTCACTCCCTGGACCTCCTCCAGATCGCCCCCTTCTCACCCCCTGGACCCTCTCTAGATCTCTCTCCTCACCCCTGGACCCCTTCCAGATCTCTCTCTCTCCCCTCACCCCCTGAACCCCCTCCAGATCTCCCCCTCCTCACCCCCTAGATCTTCCCCTCCTCACTCCCTGGACCACCCCCTGCCCAAATTTCCCCCAGACCCCCCCAAATCTCCCCCTCCTCATCCCTGGACCTCTCCAAATCGCCCCCTCCTCACCTCCTGGACACCCCATGCCCCTGTTTCCCCCTCCACACCCTCTGGACGCCCCCCAGCTCCTCTCTCCTCTCCCCACAGGGTTACTTGGCCATGAAGTTGGTGAACCCCATCCCCAGCCTGCAGCTCGCTGCTGGGGAGCACCAGGGGCAGGCTGTGGGCAAGCCCTGAGGCAGCACCACCAGGGATGCCACCCACCCAGCCCTGGCACCTCTGCAATAAAGCCACAGCTGATGGTGGGCAAAGTGCCCCCAGCTCTGTGGGCTGGGGATGCCTCTTTTGGGGGGGCATGAGGGGGACAGCCCCAACCTGCTGGTGTCCTGGGAGAGGAAATGCTGCACCCAGGTGCCCAGGGGCATAGCAGTGCCAAGGGGTAGTGCCAGGGCGTCACACACACACACCACTGTTTATTCCAGGCCCCCACTTACAGCTCCAGGGAGGCTCCTGGGTATCAGGCAAAGAAAAAGCAACCAAACAAGAGGCAAAGAAGCCCTCACAGAGTCTCCTTCCAGGCCACAGCTGGCACCTCCCTTGGTGCCCCCCAAAATGCAGCCATGTGCCCCCCTCCGCCTGGGCACAGCCAGGACGCCTCCTTCCAGGCATCCAGCCTGGCTGCAGCACCAGGAGACAGCTGCCCAGGCCAGCACTGGGAGGGTGCTGGGAGAGGAGGAGGTGGCAAAGTTGCCCCCAAGAACCCAACACCGGGGCAAAGTGACCTCAGGGCTGCTGCAGACCACCCTGTGGGCACCAGGCTGGGGGTGCAGGGCGGGGGAGGGGGGAGGTGGCTGTGCCAAGAAGCCACCGAAGCAAAGCGATCCCTGAGGTAGGAACAAAGGACTCCCTGAAAGGCAGCATGGGGGCAGGGGGGAGGGAAGCATCCCATGGGATCATCTCCTCTTCCTCAGAGGAAGCACCGAGGGGAAGGGGTTGGGGGGAGGGGAAGCTGCCAGAAGCCACAGACACACAGAGCATGCAGGGGGCAGCGGCATGTAGGGGGGTGGCACCCGCAGGGCAGGTGGCACAGGGCCCAGCAGGCAGGCAGGAGCCCAGCTTGGCACTGGGCAGGCTGGCAGCAGAGCCTGCTCCAGGACACCCAGCCTGCAGGACACCGGGGGGTGCTCCAAGGAGGGAGGGAGGGACCCCACGGAGTGAGGGGACCCCCAAGGAGGGGAGAAGCAGCCTCCGAGAAGGGAGGGGAAGGGAGGGGGAGAAAGCTCCCGAGGAGCAGGGGGAGGGGGGCGAGGACACTCCCGAGGAGCAGGGGGAGGGGGGCGAGGACACTCCCGAGGAGCAGGGGGAGGGGGGCGAGGACACTCCCGAGGAGCAGGGGGAGGGGGGCGAGGACACTCCCGAGGAGCAGGGGGAGGGGGCGAGGACACTCCCGAGGAGCAGGGGGAGGGGGGCGAGGACACGCCGAGGCCAGGCCAGGGTGGGAAGCAGCCAGAGCAGGGTGAGCAGCTTGGGAAGTTCCTCCTGGAAGTGAAGTGGTGCAGACCAAGGGGCCGTGGGAAAGCTGCCAGGGCAGGAACTCACTGGGTGCCACAGCCCAGGTGGTGCCACCTGCCTCTGCTCAGGGCTCCTCGGGGGGCAGAGTCAGCTCAGCGCCGCCGGCAGAGCTCATCCTGGACCCTGCCGGGCAGAGCTCCTCCAGGGAACCGCAGCAAGGCCCCAGCAGAGCTCCACCAGACGCCGCGCTAGGATCCCACCTGCAGTGCTGCAGCCCAGCAAGGAGCAGTGACTGAGTCCCCACCGGGTAGCTCGGGAGCCTGGCTGTCCCCACCGGGGGCCTGGCTGTCCCCACGGGGCAGCTCGGGAGCCTGGCTGTCCCCACCGGGGGCCTGGCTGGCCCCACCGGGCAGCTCGGGAGCCTGGCAGTCCCCATGGGGCAGCTCTGGAGCCTGGCAGTCCCCACCGGGGGCCTGGCTGTCCCCACGGGGCAGCTCGGGAGCCTGGCAGTCCCCACGGGGCAGCTCTGGGGACACACACACATGTGAGGGTCCACACACACACATGTGAGGGTCCCTCACTCTCTGGCCACCCTGGGGTGGGGGGGAGTCAGGATGTGGCTAGCCAGGACCCAGCCACGGGGCTCCCCCGCGGGTCTCCCCGTCAGTAGAAGTGTTTCCTGCTCTGCTCCTGCCACTTGTTGTAGACGATGACTCCGATGACGATGGCGAAGACCAAGGCCACCAGGGAGAAGAAGACAATCAGGAAGAGAGCCAAGCCACTCATGGGCTCCAGCGGGGCCTCCACTGCCAGGGGAGGAAGGAAAACAGCCCCTGAGACCCCTCCAGAGCCCCAGCTCCCCGCCCCAGCAACCCCCAGCCACATCCCCAGCCCCAGCAGCAACCCGCAGCCCACCCCAGCAAGCCCCAGCCGAGGTTCCAGCCTCCACCAGGTGGGGAGAAGGCACCACTGAGGTTCCAGCCTCCAAGGGACCTCAGGAAGCATCACCAAGGCTTCCAACCTCCAGCAGACTTCAGGTGGGGAGATGACACCACCAAGGCTGCAACCTCCACAAGCTGGCAGGGCCCAGCACAGCCCATTTAGGTCATGGCCTGAGCCAAGTGGAGCAGAACACACTGAGGGGGGCAGGCTAAGGACCTCCAGGAGCTTCTCTGAGGGCAAGCAGTGTGCACCAGGGCCAGGTGGTGCCACACAGAGGGTGAGAAGGACCAGCAGTGGGAGGAACAGGGCCATGGACCCCAGCTGGAGCTCAGGGAGGCTGTGGATTACCCCTCCCTAGAGGTGCTCAAGGCCAGGCTGGATGAGGCCTGGAGCAAGCTGGGCTGGTGGAAGGTGTCCCTGCCCATGGCAGGGGCTTGGCACTGGATGAGCTTGAGAAGGTCTCTTCCAAGCCAGCTCCTACTCACTTCCTGGCAGCTTCAGGTTGTCCACCACTGGCAGATAAACTTCTCTGTCCTCTTCTCCTCCTCTGGTGTCTCTCCACTGTCAGCTGGTAAAGCTTCAGAGAGATGATGTCGTGGTTGTCTGGAAGCAGAGACACAGCCCTGAGGTGCCACCCCCAAGGGCACTAAAAGGGTTCTCAAAGCCTGGCCCAGGCTGCCCAGGGAGGTGGTGGAGTCCTGGAGGTGTTTGAAAGCCTCAGAGCCGCGGTGCTGAGGGCCACGGCTCAGCCCCAGCCCTGCTACAGCCAGAGAAGGGCTGGGCTGGATGACCTGGGAGGGCTTCCCCGGCCAAACCCACGCCATGGCTCCATGGCTCCAGCCATGCCAAGGTGTGCAGGAGCCACTTGGGCAGCCAAGCAGCGGGGCAGTACCTGAGAGGTCTCCAGTGACAGAGGAAGTGCCAAAGTAGTAGCCGCGGGGCAGGCGCACGCCCGGCACGTCGATGCACTCCCTCCACTCGTGCTTGCCCTCGATGTCGATCAGCACCTGCCAGCACAGCAACCTCCTCCTGAAGCTGCTCCTCTACAACCTCCCCTAGAAGCAGCTCCCCCTCCAGAAGCAGCTCCCCCAGAAGATATTGAAGCTCTTCCAGAAGCAGCTCCCTAGAAGCTGAAGCTCCTTCAGAAAAAGCTCCCCCAGAAGGTGAAGCTTCACTAGAAGCTCCCCTAGGAGCTGAAGCTCCTCTAGAAGCTCTTCCAAAAGCAGCCTCCTCCAGAAGCAGCTCCCCTAGAAGGAACTGAAGCTCCCCTAGAACCTGAAGCTCCCCTAGAACCTGAAGCTCCCCTAGAACCTGAAGCTCCCCTAGAACCTGAAGCTCCCCTAGAACCTGAAGCTCCTCTAGAACCTGAAGCTCCCCCAGGAGCTGCTCAAGCTGCTCTAGAAGAGGCTCCCCCAGCAGCAGCTCCCCTAGAAGCTGAAGCTCCCCCAGCAGCAGCTCCTGCTCCTCAAGCCAAAGCTCCCCTAGAAGCCAAATCTCACCCCAAAGCTGCTGAAGCTCCTCCAGAAGCTGAACCTCCCCCAGCAGCCACTGAACTTCCCCCAGAAGCAGCTGAAGCTCCACCAGAAGCGGAATCTCCCCCAGCCCGGCTCCCCCAGGAGCTGCTGAAGCTCCCCCAGCCCCTGAAGCCCCCCCGTGCCGAGCCCCTCACCGTCAGCCTCCTCTGACGTAGCGAATGACCAGGAAGGTGTCGTGGTTGAGGTCTGACCATGGCTGTGCAGCATCCCCAGATCGGTGGGGCGCCCGTCCGGTCGCGTGGTGTAGGTCAGGGAGCCGTGTTGACCATGGCGAGATGTAGGGGAAGACACGCTGCCAGGGGCGGGGGGGAGGCTGCTGTCAGCTCTGGGGGTCCCCACGCCGTGCCCACCCGCCCCAGCGCGGCTCCAGGCAGCCCTGGACGACCCCAAAACTCCCTTCAAGCCTTGTGGACCTCGAGTCTTCCTTGGCAAGAGAGCAGCAGGAGCCTGCCCCAGCCCCTGCCTCCCCCCGGCTCCCTTCGGCTCCCCCTAGCTCCCCCCGGCTCCCAGCGCACCCCCTGGCTCCCTCTGCCCCCCCCAGATCCCTCCGGCTCCCTCCACACTCCCTGGCTTCCTCAGCGCCCCCTGGATACCTCCAGCTCCCCCTGGCTCCCTCCACGCTCCCTGGCTCCCTCCAGCTTCCCCTGGCTCCCTCCGGCTTCCCCTGGCTCCCTCCATGCTCCCTGGATCCTTCCTGCTCCCCCGGCTCCCTCCGCGCCCCCCTGCTCACCCCCGGCTCCCAGCGCACCCACTGGCTCCCTCTGCCCCCCCCGGATCCCTCCGGCTCCCTCCACACTCCCTGGCTCCATCTGCGCCCCCTGCTCCCAGCACACCCCCTGGCTCCCTCTGCCCCCACCCCGGATCCCTCCAGCTCCCTCCACGCCCCCTGGATACCTCCAGCTCCCCCTGGCTCCCTCCACGCTCCCTGGATCCCTCCGGCTCCCCCTGCACCCCTCTGGCCCCCCCCCCGCAACCCCCTGGCCCCCAGCCACACAGGGTGGAGGACAAAGGGTGGCCAGGAAGCTGGGCTGGCTCCCATTGGGATGTTTGGGCTCACACTGGGATCTGGGAGGATCCCATTAGGATCTGTGAGGCTCACACTGGGATCTGGGAGGATCCCATTAGGATGTGAGGGGCCCACATTGGGATCTGTGAGGATCACATCAGGGTTTATGGGGCTCACACTGGGATCTGGGAGGCTCACACTGGGATCTATGGGGCCTTGTCAGAGATTTCAGGGGCCACATCAGGATTTGGGCGCTCACATCAGGATGTGGGAGGCTCACTGAGGGATTTTGGGGCTCACACGGGGATCTGTGAGGAACACATCAGGGCTTATGGGGTTCACACTAGGATGTGGGAGGCTCACACTGGGATCTCTGGGGCCTATCCAGAGATTTCAGGGCCCACCTCAGCAACTTTGGGGCTCACATGGCATTCCTGGGGCCCACTCAGCCTCTTGGGGCTCCATTGGCATTCCTGGGGCCCACCTCAGCTCTTGGGGCTCCCCTTGGCATTCCTGGGGCCCACCTCAGGCCTCTTGGGCTCCCATGGCATCCTGGGGCCACCTCAGCCTTGGGGCTCCACTGGCATCCTGGGGCCTATCCCAAGACTCCAGGGGCTCAGCCTAGGACCTGTGAGGCTGACTCTGGGATTTCTGGGCTCACCCCAGGATTTGGGGCTATCCAGAGATGTCTGGGCTCACACTGGGGTTTCTGAGACTCACCCCAGGAATTCTGGAGCGCACCCAAGGGTGTTTTTGAGGCCTACCCAAGGTTTCTGGGGCTCACACTGAGATTTCTGAGCTTCTCCACAGCCTTTGGCCTCACCCTGGGACCTGTAAGACTCACACCAGGAATCCGGGCTCAAACCCTTTGGGGCTCACCCCATGGCAACTCCTGGGAGCTGGAAAAAGGCAATTCCATGCCAGTGACCCCCCAAGAAGATGCGGGGGGGCTGCACCCTGGCTGGGTCAGTACTGGTTTCCAGGGCTGTACCTCCTCTTCTGAGCCTGTCCGGTTATGACAAAGCAAGAAAGAGCACAGACAGAAGCAAGAGGGTCACAGATTGGACTTTAGTGTCACCTGCAACCGGGGAGGTGGCCTCTCTGGGGGGCTCAGAGGTAGCAGAAGCGAAGCAGGAGGAGGTTCAGGTGTTAGGTGCTGAACCCCCCTCCCCAACACAAGACAACACAGCAAGAAAAGGCCACTGGCAGGTGGCAGCCACCCCAGGAGCTGACACCTGCAGCACTTCTCCTCCCACCAGAGCCGAACCCAAAGAGGGGACACAGAGGGCAGGGCAGCTCCTTGGGGACCCACAACTATCTGTCCCTCATTCTCTCTTTTTTTGCTCCTAAAGGGGAGAGAAGAGGCAGCTGTGGAGCCAGGCAGCAGAGTGGGGAAAGAAAAGGAGCAAAGAAGTCGTGGGAGGAGCCAAGCCTAGTAGTGGTCAGAGCCAGCTGTGAGGGGCCTGGAGCAAGATGGGCTGGGAGGAGATGTCCTTGCTCATGGCATGGGGTTGGAATGAAGACCTTGGAAGGTCCTTTCCAAGCCAAACCATTCCAGGATTCCTCCACCTTACCTTTTCTGGGTGCTCCCTCCAGCTGCGACTGCACCAAGAGCCACAGCCCAAGCTTCGACTCCTGATTTAGGACCTGTAGGGAGCTGGCAGTGCTGAGGGACAGGAAGGTGCCAAGAGAGCAGCAATGTGCCCTGGGGCCAAGAAAGCCTCAAGGGTGTCCTGGGGGGCATCAAGAGAGTGTGGGCAGCAGTAGGTCAAAGGAGGTTTTCCTCATCCTCTTCTCAGCCCTGCTGAGGCCACAGCCACAGCCCTGGGTCCAGTTCTGGGCTCCCCAGCTGCAGAGGGCCAGGGAAGTGCTGGAGAGAGTCCAGGGCAGGCTGGAAGCTGTGAGGGCCTGGAGCAGCTCTGGCAGCAGCAAAGGCTGAGAGCCCTGGGGCTGAGAGCCTGCAGCAGAGCAGCCCCAGAGGGCAGCTGAGCAATGCTCAGCAAGAGTGAAGGAGTGTGGGGGCAAGAGGCTGGGGCAGGCTCTGCTGAGTGGTGCCAGGGCCAGGCCAAGGGGGAAAGGGCACAAAGTGGCAGCCAGGAGGTTCTGTTTGCCCCTGAGGAGCAAGTTGTTTGTTGTGAGGGTGCTGGAGGCCTGGAGCAGGCTGCCCAGAGAGGTTGTGGAGGGTATGGTGTGGGAGAGCTTCCAACCCCCC
>JAAWVA010001194.1:0-12581 GCA_015227895.2 Colaptes auratus | reverse complement strand
GGTTCAGCTGCAGGTTTGTTTTCTAAACTGAGTCACTGAAGCAAGCTTCTGGAAGCTGCATCTGAGTTAGCAGCTACTACGCCGGCATGGATCTGACAGGTGTGGTGATGCATCAACACGGCCCTGTGAGCTTAAGAGAAATTATAGTAGTTTGTATCAAGCAGCAAACTGCAGTGGCATATTGCACAGAGCTCAGTGTGTTCAGCCACCAGGCATTTGTGCCTGTTGCTTAAAATAGAACCTCTTCCTGTGATGGGTTAATCCCTCTTTGGCTCTGATCCTGGCTAGCTTACTAGTTACAGCATGCTATGAAAGACTGCTGTGTAAGGCAAGGATTTCACCCCAGTCACCACATTCTCTGCACACCAGCAGTCTCTTCTGCATCTGCTAGCAATGTGGGAAATCATTTCATTGCCTTTGATGATGCTTCCTATATAATAATTCATAATTATTCTTATAATAATTAATAATTTTTAAATAATAGCTAATAACTCCATCCAGAGGAACCTTGACAGGCTGAGGAGGTGAGCCCTTAAGGACCTCATGAGGTTCAGCAAGACCAAGTGCAAGGTCCTGCAGCTGGGTTGGAACAATCCCAAGCACCAATATAGGCTGGGCAGGGACTGGCTTGAGAGCAGCCCTGAAGAAAAGGACCTGGGGGTGCTGGGGGAGGAGAAGCTCAACATGAGCCAGCAGTGAGCACTTGCAGCCCAGAAAGCCAATCACATCCTGGGTTGCATCAGGAGAAGCACAATGAGCAGGGTAAGGGAGGTGATTCTCCTCCTCTACTCCACTCTCCACACTGGAGTACTGTATCCAGTTCTGGAGCCCCTAGTCCAGGAAGGATCTGGAGGTGCTGGAAGGTGTCCAGAGAAGGGCCACGAGGATGAGCAGAGGGCTGGAGCTGCTCTCCTATGAGGACAGACTGAGGGAGTTGGGGCTGTTCAGTCTGGAGAGAAGGCAGCTCCAAGGAGACCTAATTGTGGCCTTCCAGTATTTGAAGAGGGCTACAGGAAAGCTGGGGAGGGACTTTTGAGGGTGTCAGGGAGTGATAGGACTGGGGGGAATGGAGCAAAACTAGAAATGGGTAGATTCAGGTTGGATATTAGGAAGAAGTTCTTCCCCATGAGAGTGGCAAGACACTGGCACAGGTTGCCCAGGGAGGTGGTGGAAGCCTCATCCCTGGAGGTTTTTGCAGCCAGGCTGGATGTGGCTGTGAGCAACCTGCTGTGGTGTGAGGTGTCCCTGCCCTTGGCAGAGGAGTTGGAACTGGCTGATCCTTGAGGTCCCTTCCAACCCTGACAAATCTATGATTCTATTAGAATGGAATGGAATCAACCAGGTTAGAAAAGACCTCAGAAGTCATCAAGTCCAACCTATTACCTAACACCTAACACCTCATGACAACTAAACCATGGCATCAGGTGCCACATCCAATCCTTTTTTGAACACCTTGAGTGATGGGGACTCCACCACCTCCCTGGGGCAGCACATTCCCATGGGCAATCTCTCTTGCTGGGAAGAATTTTCTCCTAACATCCAGCCTAAACCTCCCCTGGCACAGCTTGAGACTGTGTCCTCTTGTTCTGGTGCTGTTTGCCTGGGAGAAGAGACCAACCCTCACCTGGCTACAACCTCCCTTCAGGTAGTTGTAGAGAGCAAGAAGGTCTGCCCTGAGCCTCCTCTTCTCCAGGCTAAGCAACCCCAGCTCCCTCAGCCTCTTCTCATAGGGCTGTGCTCCAGCCCCCTCCCCAGCCTTGTTGCCCTTCTCTGGACACCTTCAAGTATCTCAATGTCCTTCTTCTACGAGTCTAAGCTTCATGGCAAGACTGCAGTGAGAGCTGTGGTCTACTTTACGCTCACCTGGAGGTCAGTGAGTATCAGAAGTTGGCAAAGGAGAAAGGATACTCCTCAAACATTTCCCTGTAAGACAAATGAGTTCAGTTCCTCCAAGTTTATGTCCTCATTTGAAGGAACACTTTACTGACACTCAATTAATTGAATTTTCCTGAAATGAATGTGTCTAGAAGCCAAGTTATAAACTTTAGGAGGTTTAACTTTCCTGTCCCTTAGAGTTAGTGCCAAGTGGGGATACACATAAAGTGCTTGGGTTGTAAGATTTATTAAACACTGCTCTTTATCACAGCAGCTCATTTTGAAATGCTCAGCCTTGGTGTCCAAATCCCTGCCCTTATGTGCAAGTCAGCACAGTTTTGTGGACCACAAATGTTTAAGCTGCCAGAGCTTGACACTGGGTCAGAGAATGGAAATGGCATTGTGCAGTGACCAGGAATTAAATGTGCTCCCAGGTGTGGGAGCTTCAGGTGGAAATTCTGAAACATTAGAACATTGCTCAGCAGGGAAGAAAATGTTACCCCAAAGGTCCTGAGTTAAGTATGAATAAAGATAATGCTTGAGGAAATTAATTTGTCAACATTCACACAGGCTCCCAGGATGTTAAGGGTTGGAAGGGATCTCCAAAGATCCTTGAGTCCAACCACCCTGTGAGAGCAGGACCATAGAATCCAGCACAGGTCACACAGGAACACATCCAGATGGCTCTTGAAAGTCTCCAGAGAAGGAGACTCCACAACCTCTCTGGGCAGCCTGTTCCAGGGCTCTGGGATCCTCACAGTGAAGAAGTTCTTCCTCATGTTGGGGTGGAACCTCCTGTGCTGTAGTTTCTATCCATTACCCTCTGTCCTATCCCAGGGTGCATCTGAGCAGAGCCTGTCCCCTCCTTCCTGACCCCCAGCCCTCAGATAAAGACATTTATGAAATCCCCTCTCAGTCTTCTCCTCTCCAGACCAAACAGCCCCAGGGCTCTCAGCCTTTCCTCATAGGGCAGTGCTCCAGTACCTCAATCACCCCGGTAACTCTTCACTGGACTCTCTCCAGCAGATCCCTTCATCTCCTGAATTGAGGTGCCCAGAACTGGATGCAATACTCCAGGTGAGGTCTCACCAGGGCAGAGTAGAAGGGGAGGAGAACTTCCCTGGCTCTGCTGGACACACTCCTCTGCATGTCCCCCAGGACCCCTTGGCCTTCTTGGCCCCCAGGGCACATTGCTGCCCCATGCAGAACTTGTTCTCCAGCAGCACTCCCAGCTGCTTCTCCCCAGGGCTGCTCTCCAGCAGATCCCCTCCCAGCCTGTCCTGCTGCAGTTTATTCCTTCCCACATGCAGGACTCTGCACTTATCCTTTCTCATGAACAAAAAGCAGAAAAGCCTGTGAGTAAAGACTGATGGTACTTGCAATAGATGTGGATAACCAGAAGGAGTGGGAAGTGGTTGGGTTTGGGTTTGAGTTTTTGTTTGGTTGCTTCTGTTTTATTTTCTTTTCAAATTTGATCTCTGTTATTGTTATGTTTTCTTTTTCTTTCTTTGTTCTCCCCCCCCCCATTTTATTCTATTTTGGGTTTTAGCTCAAAACAGGGACAGACTGATCTAGAATATTTGTCAAAATTGCATAAACACAACGAGAAGCTGAATCCATCTGTAAATCCGAGCTGCCCTGTCAGTGTGGCTTTGGTGCATCTGCCCAAGCTCACTGTGCCAGAAAAATGTTCAAGTCAGATAAAAGTGCCCTTTGACCCTGAACATATGGGATCCTGCAGGACTAATTCCTGCTGAAGGATGAGGTGTGGAGCTTGCAGAACTTTCATAGAATCAAGGTTGGAAAGGACTTCAAGGATCATCCTGCTCCAACCCCCCTGCCATGGGCAGGGACACCTCACACTGCAGCAGGTTGCTCACAGCCACATCCAGCCTGGCTGCAAACACCTCCAGGGATGAGGCTTCCACCACCTCCCTGGGCAACCTGTGCCAGGCTCTCACCACCCTCATGGGGAAGAACTTCTTCCTAACATCCAATCTCAATCTCCCCACTTCTAGTTTTGCTCCATTCCCCCCAGTCCTATCACTCCCTGACACCCTCAAAAGTCCCTCCCCAGCTTTCTGGTAGCCCCCTTCAGATACTGGAAGGTCACAATTAGGTCTCCTCATAGCCTTCCTTTCTCCAGACTGAACAGCCCCAACTCTCTCAGTCTGTCCTCATAGGAGAGCAGCTCCAGCCCTCTCCTCATCCTTGTGGCCCTTCTCTGGACACCTTCCAACGTGTCCACATCCTCCCTCACATGGAGGGAGCTCAGACTTTGGGTGTGGTATGACTCGTTAAAACCATGCTCAAAATGGATCCCCTTCTGCTTGGGTACTTTTTGTGGATGATTAACTGTGGCAATCCCCAGGTCCCTTAGAGACATGAGAAAGGGGGTTCTATAAAGCAAGGCAGTCTGCAAAAGTTTATATCATCAACTATTCTGGGGAAGATGCAACAAAAATTATCAATGAAATCAGGTAAATCAGAGACTTTATTTATTCATTTGTTCAGTATTGAGCAGAAGGAATAAGGTTCAGTGTCTCAAAGAAGAGAAGATTCAGTATCAGGGCCACAGTTGTGTATGCAAACATTGGACAGGCACCAGAACAGGTTAGGAGAAACTTGGAGAAAGACCTTGGAGTGCTGGTGGACAGAAAGTTCTGCATGGGACAGCAGAACTGGAATACTTTGTCCAGTTTTAGGCCCCCCAGTTCAAGACAGACAGAGACCTGCTGGAGAGAGTCCAACAGAGAGCTGTGAGGATGATTAGGGGACTTGAGCATCTCCCCAGCCCTGGGCCTGTTTAGTCTGGAGAAGACTGTGAGGGGATTTGATCATTGTCTATCAATATCTGAGGTATGGGTGTCAAGTGGAGGGGGACAACCTCTTTTTGGTGGTGTGCAGTAATAAGCCAAGGAACAATGGATGCAAACTTGAACACAGAAGATTTCATCTCAACATGAGGAGAAGCTTCTATACAGTGAGGGTGACCGAGCCCTGGGACAGGCTTCCCAGGCAAATTGTGGAGTCTCCTTCTCTGGAGACTTTCTAATCCCACCTGGATGCATTCCTGTGTGGCCTGCCCTGGGTGATCCTGCTTTTGGCAGGGGGGTTGGTCTGGATGATCCCTGGAGGTCCCTTCCAACCTCTAATACACTGTAATACTATGATCTGATTTTTCAAGCTCCACTGGATGTGTTGTGTTAGAGATACCTGCCAAAATCCACAGTGCCACATCACACCTGTCAGAACCTACTACATAATTGCCCTGGAGTAAGTGTTAGCATCCAAGTGCTCAGCAAACCAAACAAAGAGGTCTCTGCTCCCCCTGCCCATCATTATAGTCATAGGTTTGATTGGCTGCTTTGCCTCGGTGCTAGTTAATGTCACTTACAAGCGCTTAGTGCACACTGGAAAGATGAAGGAGAGAAGTGACTCTGCTGAGGGTCTGGGCAGCTGGCCAAGAACTCCAACTCTGTTGTGACAGACAAAATTGGGTCTGACTCACAGGAAAGAGTGCAGGATTACAGGGAGGGATGCTGCTAGCTGCCGGGGAAACAACCACCTACTTTTTCCGGAGCACGCCAGCAAATGCTTCCCCTAAGTTGCTGACTCTGCTAACACATGACCAAAGATCTCACTTTCAGCAGCCTAGTTTGCAACGTGCATGGCTGCAGCAATTAGAAACATAACAATCAGGAAAAAAAAAAACTATTAGGAAGCAATTAGGAAAAGAAATAGGAAAAAATAGGAAAAAAAACAATTAGAAAAAACAGGAAAAAAATGAGAAAAAACAATTAGAAAAAACCAATCAGAAAAAACAATTAGGAAAAAACAATTAGGAAAAAAAAGTAGGAAAAAAAATTAGGAAAAACATATTAAAAATAGAAAAAAACAACTGGAAAAATAACAATTAGAAAAAATAAAATAAAAAAACCCAAATAAAAACTATTAAAAACCTTAGAAAAAATAGAAAAAATAGGGGAAAAAGTAGAAAAAAAAATCAGAAAAAATATCAATTAGAAAAAAAACAAATAGAAAAACAATTAAAAAAAAAAGATAACAATTAGAAAAATAACAATTGGGAAAAAAATTTAGAAAAAACAATTAGAAAAATAATTCATAAAAATAGCAATTAGAAAAATAGGTTAGAAAAAACAGAAAAAATAACAGTTAAAAACTATTAAAAAACGATAAAAATAGAAAAAATAGGGGAAAAGTAGAAAAAAATAGAAAAATATCAATTAGGAAAAAACAATTAGAAAAACCTAGAAAAAACTAGGAAAATGTTTAGAAAAACAATTAAAATATTTTTAAAACTTTAAAAATAGAGAAAAGCAATTAGAAAAAAGCAGGAAAATAACAATTAGAAAAATATCAATTGGGAAAAAAATTAGAAAAAACAGTTAGAAAAATAGCAATTGCCAAACAATTAGGAAAAAAGAGAAAAAAAACTATTTAAAACTATTCAAAAATCTTTACAAAAAGGAAAAATATAAAAAATAGGAAAAAAGTAGAAAAATAACAATTAGAAAAAAAACTATTAGCAAAACTTAGAAAAACAATTAGAAAAACAATTTTAAATATTTTAAAAATTTAATAATAGACAAAAAATAGAAAAAAAAAGAAAACCAACAGTGAGAAAAATAACAAATTGGGTAAAAAACAATTAGAAAAACAATTAGATGAAAAAAAAAGAAAAATAACAATTAGGAAAAAAATAGAAAAAACAATTAGAAAAAACAATTAGTAAAATAATTAGAAAAACAATTAGTAAAATAATTAGAAAAAACATTAGAAAAATAATTAGAAAAAAATTAGAAAAATAATTAGAAAAAAATTAGAAAAATAATTAGAAAAAAGCAGCAATTAGAAAAATAACAATTAGGAAAAATATAGAAAAAAAACAATTAGAAAAAACAATTAGAAAAATAATTAGAAAAAATTTAGAAAAATAATTAGAAAACCCCAGCAATTAGAAAAATAACAATTAGGGAAAAAAAATAGAAAAAATATAGAAAAATACAAAAAATAGAAAAAATAATTAGAAAAAAAGCAATTAGCACAGACAATTAGAAAAATAACAATGAGGAAAATCCCTCTTCACCTCGGTGTGTTTTAGTGGCAAAGAGGCAAATTTCCTTCTTGTGAGCTTGGTCACCTTTGTCTTCAGCCAGCAGCCAGGTGCTGACTTAGGTTTTGTGAAGAGCAGATGTTCCAAAGACTCGGAAGGCAGAAGCTGGCCAAGGAAGCTGCCTCGGTAGCAGTGCAGGTTATAAATTCAGCACAGGCAATCTGCTCTCCAGAACAGAGCTAAAGTGATTTAAAAGGTTCATCAAGGTCAATGAAGAAGACTGTACAGGAGTGCTCCAAAGCACCAGCTGTCAAGACTGTCAAGGCTTGCTAATGAACTGTGGAATCCATAGAAAACAAAACTAATGCTAGCTGAAGCCTGAAAAGCTTGGAAGCCTTTAGTGGGTGGCAGCTATTGATTGATCTGCTGTGATAATATCAGCTGTGCAGCAGAGGACAATGCCTGCCTGCCTATAGCAGTAGCTGATACATTGCTGATGCCATTCATCACTGGCTTGAAAGCAACCCTGAAGAAAAGGACTTGAGGGTGCTGGTGGAGAAGAAGCTCAACAGGAGCCAGCAGTGAGCACTTGCAGCCCAGAAAGCCAATCACAACCTGGGCTGCATCAAGAGAAGCACAGCCAGCAAGGCCAGGGAGGTGATTCTCTCCCTCTACTCCACTTTACTGAGACCCCACCTGGAGTACTGCATCCAGTTCTGGAGCCCCTAGTCCAGGAAGGATCTGGAGGTGCTGGAAGGTGTTCAGAGAAGGGCCACGAGGATGAGCAGGGGGGCTGGAGCTGCTCTCCTATGAGGATAGACTGAGAGAGTTGAGGCTGTTCAATCTGGAGAAGGCTCCCAGGAGACCTTCTTGTAGCCTTCCAGTACCTGAAGGGGGCTACAAGAAAGCTGGGGAGGGACTTTTTAGGATGTCAGGGGGTGATAGGACTAGGTGGGGATGGACAAAACTAGAAGTGGGTAGATTGAGATTGGATGTTAGGAAGAAGTTCTTCCCCATGAGGGTGGTGAGAGCCTGGCACAGGTTGCCCAGGGAGGTGGTGGAAGCCTCATCCCTGGAGGTTTTTAAGGCCAGTTTGGATGTAGCTGTGAGCACCCTGCTGTAGTGTGAGGTGTCCCTGCCCATGGCAGGGGGAGTTGGGACTAGATGATGCTTGGGGTCCCTTCCAACCCTGACAGTTCCATGGCTCATACAAATACCTAGCAGGTTTGAAGCACTCTCATGAGCAAAGTGCTTCCTACATCCTTCACTTTATTTTTTTTCTCTGCTTTCCGAATAAATCCTGTGGTTTAGCATCAAAGAAAGTGTACAGACTGCTCCTGAGCCCAGGAGGAGTTAGGGCTTTGTCTCTGGGCTAGTGTGGGTGTGAACAATCTCAGCTAGAATTGATCTCTCTCACAACCTGAGTGTCTGCTTTGGGGGAAGAGGGGGAGGTCTTTTTTGAACAGAACGTGCTATCTGATACTGCATTTTGTAGGGAGCCTAACACCACTTTTGTCTTGGTTGTGTGAAAGGATGCTAACAGAATCAAGTTCCTCCCTGAAGACAAAGGAGAGATGCAGAAATTTTAGAGCTTCAGGGGATTTGGATTTGAGGTAAGCATTAAGCTTCCTGTCCCTATAGAGACTCAGGATTTGTAATCACAGCAACACAGAAAGTTAAGGGTTGGAAGGGACCTCCAGAGATCATCAAGTCCAAGTCCCCTGCCAAAGCAGGATCACTTAGGGCAGGCCACACAGGAACACATCCAGGCTGACTTTGAAAGTCTCCAGAAAATGAGAATGCAGAAGTTGAACTCAGAGCACAGACTGTGTTTAATCACTGCAAAGTAGGCAAATGTTATCTGCACTGCAAGTGGTGTCCACAGGCAGCAGCAGCTGAACTGGGGCTGTGGAGAAAGGCAGGTTGGAACTTAAGCATTAAATTTCCCTGAAGTAGGGCACTAGGTCTCAAGCTGTGCCAGGGGAAGTTCAGGCTCGAGAAGAGGAGGAAGTTCTTCCCAGAAAGAGACTGACCATTGGAATGTGCTGCCCAGGGAGGTGGTGGAGCCACTGTCCCTGGAGGTGTTGAAAAAAGGATTGGCTGTGGCACTTGTGGTTTAATTGTCATGAGGTGTTGGGTGACAGGTTAGACCTGCTGATCTCTGAGGTCTTGTCCAACCTTATTGATTCTATGGTTATGCAGCCACACTCATGTCTTGCATGGGAGAACAGCTCAGAACTCCACCTAGCTCCAGAGCCTGACATGGTCACTGATCTCAGTCTGCACTCTGAGCCACTGAGCACTGCCTCTGGATGCAGCCAGCCACCCAATTCCTTATCCACTGATCTGTGAGATCTGTGCTTTGTTGGAACATTCCCCATGGCAACTACTTGTCCATATTTTCCAATTTAGCCTCTTAAGTAAAACTCTGGGGTTTTGACTTGCAATTACTTTTGCTTAGCAAGGCTGGGGAGAGGCCTGAGCACAAGCCCTACCAGGAGAGGCTGAGGGAGCTGGGATTGTTTAGCCTGGAGAGGAGGAGGCTCAGGGGGGAACCTCATTGCTGTCTACAACTACCTTAAGGGGGGTTGTATCCAAGAAGGAGTTGTTCTCCTCTCTCAAGCAACCAGCACCAGCACAAGAGGACACAGTCTCAAGCTGTGCCAGGGGAAGGTTAGGCTGGAGGTGAGGAGAAAGTTCTTCACTGAGAGAGTCATTCATCATTGGAATGTGCTGCCCAGGGAGGTGGTGGAGTCACCGTCCCTGGAGGTGTTCAAGAGGAGACTGGATGTGGCACTCAGTGCCATGGTCTAGTCATGAGGTCTGTGGTGACAGGTTGGACTCGATGATCTTTGAGGTCTCTTCCACCCTTGGTGATACTGTGATAAAAATACTGCTTGCTGAGTGTCCCAGCTGCATTTGTGCTCTTCAGGTTTTGTTTCACACAGTGACGTTTGCAAAGATTTGTTTGCCCATCAGATCTTGAATCTGAGAGGGCTGAGAGAGTTTTATTCGTTTCCTGTGTCCAGGAAAAACTTTTCTGATGTGTCAATACCAAACTTACACAGGCTGGAGAGCTGGGCAGGGAGAAATGGAATGAAATTCAACAAGGGTAAGGGAGAGTCTTACACGTGAGAAAGAACAACCCCAGGGATCAGTATAGGTTGGGGAATGACCTGTTGGAGAGCAGTGAAGGGAAAGGGGACTGGGGAGGTCCTAGTGGATGGAATGATGAGCATGAGCCAGCATTGTGCCCTTGTGACCAAGAAGACCAATGGTATTCTGGGGTGGATTAGGAGTGCGGTCAGTAGGTCAAGAGAGGTTCTTCTCTCCCTCTTCTGGCCTCACCAGGGCAATACAATACAATACAATACAATACACCAGGTTGGAAGAGACCTTCAAGATCATCACGTCCAACCCATCAACCAATCCAACCCACCTAAAATACAATACAGTACCATACAGTACAATACAGTACAAAAGAGTACAATACAGTACAATGCAGTACAATACAAGGCAGAGTAAGGACCTCAAAGGATCATCCAGTCCAACCTGCCTGCCAGAGCAGGATCACCTGGAGTAAGTCTCACAGGTGGGTTGTGAATATCTCCAGACAGTGAGACTCCACAACCCCACGGGCAGCCTCTTACACTCTTCTGTCACCCTCAAAATGAAATAATTCTTCCTCATGTTTCCATGGGACTTCCTATGCCTCAGCTTCCACCATTGCCCCTTGTGCTGGCATTGGGCATCACCCAGCAGAGCCTGGCTCCAGCCTCTGGGCACTCACCCTGCACATCTTTATCAACATGCATGAGGTCTCCCCTTAGTCTCCTCCTCTTCAAGCTCAAGAGCCCACAGCTCCCTCAGTCTCTCCTCATAAGGAAGATGTTCCACTCTCTTTATCATTTCTGTGGCTCTGCCCTGGACTCTCTCAAGCAGTCCCCTGAAGTCCTTCTTGAACTGAGAGGCTCAGAACTGGACACAATATTCCAGATGTAGCCTCACCAGGGCAGAGAAAGAGAGGAGAACCTCTCTCAACCTCCTAACCACACCCCTTCCAGTATACCCCAGACCCCCTTATGCACCAGCCAGGAGTAGAATTTAGTGGTTTTGTAGTGTGTTCTAAGAGTGGTTTGTTGTAAGAATATCATCTCAGCTAAACCTTCACAATGGGAATCAAAATTACTTGGCCTTACTTCATCTTGCAGATATCAGCATGTTCAAAGACTATTTGACCATAGCTTAGCAGGGAAGAAATCCTGTTAAGCAGTTGAAGCAAAATCCTAAATCATGCCTATGTGACCTCTTTTTTTCCCCCCCCTGCCTTGAAATGAGTTTAATGACTCACTAGCTAGCACAGTGGCAGTTCTTCCCTCCTTCTGGCAAAAGAAAAATGCCACAAATGTAAGAGGATTATTATCATCATTAGGATTCTCTCTACATTAATAAGTTTAAGTGGAACCTTAGAAGATAGAAGATAATTTCCTGTAGAATACACTGCACTCTACCTTGACTCTAGCTTGGTTTCCCTCCCTGCAGCCAGCCCAGATGATGCAGATGAAAAGACCCCAGAGCTGATCAGGCAAGGCTTGATTTAGGCAAATGTAATGCTGTTACTAAGGAGCAAAATGGAATCCTGGCTGGGATTAGAAACGCTCTGTCCAGAAGGAGCAGGGAGGGGATTGTCCCCTGGGACTCAGTGCTGGTGAGGCCACACCTGGAGCATTGAGTCCAGTTTTGGGCACCTCAATACAAGAGAGATGTGGAGGTGCTGGAGACAGGAGGGCAAGGAAGCTGGGAAGGGCCTGGAGAATAAATCTGATGAAGAGTGACTTTAGGAGCTGGGGATGGTTAGTTTGGAAAAGAGGAGGCTGAGGGGAGACCTCGTTGCTCTCTACAACTACCTGAAAGGAGGCTGTGGAGAGGCTGCTGCTGGTCTCTTCTCCCAGGTAATTAGTGACAGAACAAGAGGGAATGGCCTCAAGCTGCAGCTGGGTAGGTTCAGACTGGACAGTAGGAAAGTTTTTTTCAGGACAAGAGGGTCAGGGATTGAAATGAGCTGTCCAGGGAGGTGGTTGAGTCCCCAAGCCTGGCTGTGTTTCAAGGTGGTTTGGATGCGGTGCTTGGAGGGGCTATGGCGTAGAGGTGACCCTTGTAGAGTAGGGTTGTGGGTTGGACTTAGTGATCCTGAGGCTCTTTTCCAACCTGAATGTTTCTGTGTGAGATCAGAATATCTGCCTTCATCTGCTGCTAAGAATATGTTCTTAGAATCAGTAAGGTTGGAAGATCATAAATTCCAATCTACCACCCAAGGCTTCATGGCTACTTCAGGCAGCATTCTTAAATCCTACTGCTTTCCAGTGTTGTTTATGAGTGTATCTCCCCATGAGTAACTGCTTGCAGTTAGAGCAGATTCTTAGGCAAGAAATAGTACTCACTATAGAGATCTGCTTTGCAATGGCTGAAGAAAGTCACTCAGTCTGAAGCATGGCTCTCAAGAAGGGCCTAGAAGCTTTAATGATTTTATTCAGTTCCTTCCTGATGAAGGAAACTAACAATCACCCAGCCTGCATGGATGGACTGGGAAAGGTTTCTTCTGGACAAACAACTCTTTTGTGGGACTTAA
>JAAWVA010001193.1:0-12609 GCA_015227895.2 Colaptes auratus | reverse complement strand
CCCTGCTATGACATACACACTCACAGCATCATTCAGGCTGGAAAAGACCCTCAGGATCACCAAGTCCAACCATTAACCCTACTCTGAAAGGTTCACCCCTAAACCATAGCCCCAAGCACCACATCCAACCACCTTCAAACACACCCAGCTTGGAGACTCCACCACCTCCCTGGGCAGCTCATCCATTGACCTGACCACTCTTGATGGGAAAAACTTCTTCCTACTGTCCAGTCTAAACCTCCCCACTCACAGCTTGAGGCCATTCCCTCTTGTTCTATCACTAATTACCTGTGAGAAGAGACCAGCACCAACCTCTCCACAAGGTCCTTTCAGGGAGCTGCAGAGAGCCATGAGGTCTCTCCCTCAGCCTCCTCTGTTCCACACTAACCATCCCCAGCTCCTTCAGTTGCTCTTCAGCACATTTCTTCTCCAGGCCCTTCACAGCTTCCTTGCCCTCCTCTGCACTGCCTCCAGCACCTCCACAGCTCTTCTGTGTTGAGGTGCCCAGAACTGGACACAAGACTCCAGCTGGTGCCCTCCCCAGAGCTGAGTCCAAGAGGACAATCCCCACTCCCTGCTGCTCTGCTGGACACAGCATTGCTGATGCCAGCCAGATGCCTTTGGCTTTCTTGGCCACTTGGGCACCTGCTGGCTCCTCTTCAGCCCTTGTCCATTAGCATCCCCAGGTCCCTTTCTGCCAGGCAGTTTCCAGCCACCCTGCCCCAGGCCTGGAGCATTGCTTGGGGTTGCTGTGCCCCAAGTGCAGGACCTGGCACTTGGCCTTGCTGAAGCTCATCCTGTTAACATTGGCCATGGATCCAACCTATCCAAGTCTCTCTGTGGAGCCTGCCTACCCTCATGCAGATCAACACCTCCAGACATACTACCACCAAACATTACCTGCACTGAAATCTCAGGATGAACTCCTACAGACATAAGCACAGAAGTTGCTGCTTCTGTAGCTTTGAAGTTGTGGCACAAACTTTTGTAGCAGAAAGAAACAGGGAGGGAAATCCATTTGACAGAGTCAAGGGCTGGGCTCTGCATTGTGTTGAGCATCCAAGCCTGAAGCTTGAGATGAAGGCTTTAGCACCATGCTGACTTCTAGGTGCCTGACACAGGCTGATTTGGGTAGGACACTTTGCATTTCCTGGAAACACACAATTCCTGCCTCTTTAATAGGGAAGCTGCTCTCTGCTGTGGAGGTTCCAACACTTCTGTGCCTGCAGGATATTTGAGGATGCTTCCCCACCGGCCTGTCACAGCAGTGCTTGCTCCTGACAGGAAGGGGTCCACAAACCTCTGCCTGTATACAAAGCCTCAGGTTTGTATGATGCAGGCATTGATTAGATGCATCTTTCCCTGCACTGCTAAACAGGGATCAGCCAGTTCCAACCCCCCTGCCATGGCCAGGGACACCTCACACTACAGCAGGTTGCTCACAGCCACAGCCAGCCTGGCTGCAAACACCTCCAGGCAGGAGGCTTCCACCACCTCCCTGGGCAACCTGTGCCAGCTCTCACCACCCTCATGGGCAACACTTCTCCTAACAGCCAAGCTCAATCTACCCATTTCTAGTTTTGCTCCATCCCCCCCAGTCCTATCACTCCCTGACACCCTCAGAAGTCCCTCCCCAGCTTTCTTGGAGCCCCCTTCAGGTACTGCAAGGCCACAAGAAGGTCTCCTCAGAGCCTTCTCTTCTCCAGACTGAACAGCCCCACCTCTCAGTCTGTCTCCAGAGCAGAGCAGCTCCAGCCTTCTGCTCATCCTCGTGGCCCTTCTCTGACACCTTCCAGCACCTCCAGAGCCTTCCTGTCCTAGGGGCTCCAGAACTGGACACAGAGCTCCAGCTGTGGTCTCAGCAGAGTGGAGCAGAGGGGCAGAATCCCCTCCCTGGCCCTGCTGGCCACACTTCTCTTGCTGCAGCCCAGGCTCTGCTTGGCTCTCTGGGCTGCAAGTGCTCACCTGCTGGCTCAGGGCTACTAAACTTATTGGTGACTACCTTCTCCAGTAGGACAGGTGGAGCTTACTACGAGGAAGGGTTGTCCTGCACCAGGATGGGGGTTGTGGGGATTTTATATCTGTGCTGTGCCTGCTGTTTAGATCTCTTCTGAAGCTACTTGGGTGCTCACCTTGCTTTCCTCCAGTGTGTCCAGAGGAGGCCACAAAAATCATCAGGGGGGTGAAGCACCCCTGCTACAAAGACAGGCTGAGGGAGCTGGGGGTGTTCAGCCTGGAGAAGAGAAGGCTCCAGGGGGACCTTAGAGCTGCCTGCCAAGAGCTGAAGGGATCCTACAGGAAGTCTGCAGAGGGCATTTTCCTGAGGGTGTCTAGAGACAGGCCAAGGGGGAATGGTTTGAAGGTGAGGGAGAGCAGGGTGAGACTGGAGCTGAGGATGTTCTTCACTGTGAGGTTGGTGAGGCTCTGGAATAGGCAGACCAGGGAGAATGCCTCCTCCCTGGGGATGTTGAAGGCCAGGTTGGATGAGGCTTTGAGCAGCTGAGTCTAGTTGAGAAGTATCCCTGCCCATGGCAGTGGGATTGGAGTAGATGATCTCTCAGGTCCCTTCCAATCTGAGCCACTCTAAGATGTTGCCAAGAGTCCATTAACCCAACCCAACAGCACAAAGAGTCTGGACATGAAAGACAATCAGACCCACCTTCTCCTATGCTTGTCTGCAGAGAGGAACAAACAGGATCCCAGGAGCCCAGGATGTTAGGGGTTGGAAGGGACCTCCAGGGATCATTAATTCCAACCCCCCTGCCAGAGCAGGACCAGAGAATCCAGCAGAGGTCCCACAGGAACACATCCAGATGGGGCTGGAAAGGCTCCAGAAAGACTTCTGCTACCAAAGGAAAGGTAACATTATGATTCAATAACTCAATCACCGCTCAGGTTGGAGTGAAACACAGGGCCAGGCAAGGAAAAGAAACAATTCTGAGTGTGGGCAGCTTAAGAAAAACCTGCTCACATGGAATTTTCTTCCTCACTGGCAGCAGTCCCAACAAACCACCCCACCAAACCCCAGGCTTTTGGAAGAAACTGTAGTAGTTCCCTTCAGGAAGCTCTATTTTGGGACAGCATAAACTGTGGGCTGGTTGGATTAATATTTAACATGGCTACCAAAGAATATTGCCCTGTTAGAGGTTCCTCCCTAAGATGGGGCCTGGGCCAAGCCCCAGCCTCAAGTAATAGCTGTGGAAACCTAAGCAGCTCAGAGGAGGGGGAGCAGCTCAGAGGAGGAGGAGCAAAGCCTTTGACACTGTCCCACACCACAGCCTGGTCTCCAAGCTGGTGACACACGGGTTTGATGGATGGTCCACCAGATGGATAAGGAACTGGCTTGATGGCCGCACCCAAAGAGTGGCTGTCAGTGGGTCCATGTCCCAGTGGAGGCCAGGGACAAGCGGAGTCCCTCAGGGATCAGTCCTGGGACCAGGCTTGTTCAACATCTTTGTGGGTGCCAGGGACAGTGGCATTGAGTGCACCCTCAGCAAGGTTGCTGCTGACACCAAGCTGTGTGGTGCAGCAGACAGGCTGGAGGGAAGGGATCCATCCAGAGGGACCTGGACAGGCTGGAGAGGTGGGCACAGGCCAACCTCATGAGCTTCAACAAGACCAAGGGCAGGGTCCTGCAGCTAGGTCGAGGCAACCCCAGGCACAAATCCAGGCTGGGCAGGGACTGGCTGGAGAGTAGCCCTGAGGAGAGAGACTTGGGGGTGCTGGGGGAGGAGAAGCTCAACATGAGCTCTCAATGTGCACTTGCAGCCCGGAAAGCCAATCAGAGCCTGGGCTGCAGCAGGAGAAGTGTGGCCAGCAGGTCAAGGGAGGTGATTCTCCCCTCTACTCAGCTCTGGTGAGACCCACCTGCAGTACTGCCTCCAGTTCTGGAGCCCCTATTCCAAGAGGGATCTGGAGGGGCTGGAAGGTGTCCAGAGAAGGGCCACGAGGATGATCAGAGGGCTGGAGCACCTCTCCTATGAGGACAGACTGAAGGAGTTGGGGCTGTTCAGTCTGGAGAAGAGAAGGCTCCGGGGTGACCTCATTGTGGCCTTCCAGTATCTGAAGGGGGCTACAAGAAGGCTGGGGAGGGACTTCTCAGGATCTCAGGTAGTGATAGGACTAGGGGGAATGGAATGAAGCTGGAGGTGGGGAGATTCAGGCTGGAGGTGAGGAGGAAGATCTTCCCCATGAGAGTGGTGAGGCCCTGGAATGGGTTGTCCAGGGAGGTGGTTGAGGCCCTGTCCCTGGAGGTGTTTAAGCCCAGGCTGGATGAGGCTGTGGCCAGCCTGCTCTAGTGTGGGGTGTCCCTGCCCATGGCAGGGGGGTTGGAACTGGATGATCCTTGTGGTCCCTTCCAACCCTGACTGATACTATGAAACTATAAAACTATGAAATGCTGTCCTGAGGCAAATAAAGCTTTAAATGGGATGCCTGCAACTGAGAGAATGCAATGAAGGCAAGGAGGCCAGAGTTTGCATCGTGCTGCTTTGTCCCATCCCTTCTGCTTGTGTGGCTGGGGCAGGATCTGTTGATTCAGCACTCCAAATTACAGAGGTTCTTCTCCAGACCTGGAACTTGCCTGTGGAAAGACGTGCAGGACTCGGTGCCAGACTCCACAGACACACACATGTGGGTTTGAAAAGCACTTTCTTAGGCCAGAACCCAAGCTTTTCTTTCACCAGGGTTCTGAATCTTTCTAGGAAGCCCTGGGGTGCTGCTCAGCTTCCTTTGTGAGCCAGGTCTGGTTGCCCTAGGAGCCACGAGTCCCCTTGGATGCCCTGGGGCAGTGGAGGAGCAGCCCCTTTGGAGCCTGCTTCAAAGAGCTCCTGCATCTCCCTTTTCTCTTAGCTCTGAATGTTTTCTGTGGCCAAGGTTCATGACTGTACAGATGGTCCATTCATCACGTTAAGCTCAATTACCTTCCAAACTGTAAGGCAAAGAGCTTGTTTCCACTGAAGGCAGGGCTGGAATGCCTGTTAACTGCAAGGAGGCTACAATTTCACTTACTGCAGGGTTTAAATGCCACACTGACCTTTGAAGGGCACAGAACCACAGAGTGGTAGGGGTTGGAAGGGACCTCCAGAGATCAGCCAGTCCAACCCCCCTGCCACAGCAGCATCACCCAGGGCAGGGCACACAGGAACACATCCAGGTGGGGATGGAATGTCTCCAGAGCAGGAGACTCCACAACCTCTCTGGGCAGCCTGCTCCAGGGCTCTGCCACCCTCACAGGGAAAAAGTTTTCCCTTCTGTTCCTGTGGCACCTCCTCTGCTCCAGCTTGCCCCCAGTGCCCCTTGTGCTGTCTTTGGACATCCCTGAGCAGAGCCTGGCTCCATCCTCCCCACACTGCCCTGCACATCTTTAGCACCAGCCATGAGGTCACCCTCAGGCTCCTCCTCTCCAAGCTCCAAGCCCCAGCTCCCTCAGCCTGTCCTCACAGGGAGATGTTCCACTGCCTGCAGCAGCTTTGTGGCTCTGTGCTGGACTCACTCAAGCAGTTCCCTAAGGTCCTTCTTGACCTGAGTGGCCCAGAACTGGACACAATATTCCAGATGTGGCCTCAGCAGGGCGGTGTGGAGGGGGAGGAGAACCTCTCTTGACCTACTGACCACAGCCCTCCTTCTGTAGCACCTCTTGTTGCTCAAAGCAGTCATCCCATTTACCAGAGCAACTTTTCCAAGCTGGATTTGTTCACTGGTTGTTTGATAATTGATGGCATTGTGGAGATTCTGACTTATTCAACAAGTTTAGTCCCACTTTTGATGGCTGTCAGTGGTCATGCATCTTCTTCTTCTTTCTCAGTGAGCCTAGATAGCCCTTTGCCCCTACTGGTTAACCCTTCACATGCTCCCAGCAGAAAGGGTGCAGCCCTCATCTGACACCTGGCATGAGACAAGGCTGTGGAGGTTGCAGTCTGGCAGCAGGGCTAATGCTCTCAATGTCCAGTGACTTCCTGACCCAGAGATTTCTTTGTCAGCTTCTGAGTTCTCCTTCTCTAAGCATGGGTTTAAAATTAGATCTAAACCTCTAGTATTCTGTCTTTGTGCCTTAGAATGGCTTGGCTTGGAAGGGACCTCCAAAGATGATCCAGTCCAAACCCCCTGCAGGCAGCAGGGACATCCTCCAGTAGATCAGGTTACTCAGAGCCTTGTTGAGTCTGACCTCAAGTATCTCCAGGGATGGGGCCTCAACCACCTCTGACCTTGAACATCTCCAGGGATGGGGCCTCAACCACCTCTGACCTTGAACATCTCCAGGGATGGGGCCTCAACCACCTCCATGGGCATCCTGCTCCAGTGTTCCATGGTGCAGAACTTGTTCCTAACATCCAATCTGAGTCTGCTTCTCTCTCCTTTCACACCATTGTCCCTTGTCCTGTCCCTGCAGGCCTTTGCAAACAGTCCCTCTGCAGGTACTGGCAGGCTGCTGTTAGGTCCCCCCAGAGCCTTCTCCAGGCTGAGAAGGATGTTTCATTCCATCCTGAATTCAAACCACACAATGAAATACCAATTCTCTTCTTTATCAAATATACATCTTGTAGAACTTCAAAACAGGGTAGTAGACTCCAGTCCTGCCTTAGGATGTATTCAAGGTTTCAATGCAGACCCTTATCAAAACAGAAATACTGAAAGATCACTCTGGATGTATCTTTAAAGGCAGTGACTCTTTGAAACACTCTGGCATTATAGGCTGGGCAGGGGCTGGCTTGGGAGCAGCCCTGGAGAAAAGGCCATGGGGGTGCTGGGGGAGGAGAAGCTCAACAGGAGCCAGCAGTGAGCACTTGCAGCCCAGAGAGCCAAGCAGAGCCTGGGCTGCAGCAAGAGAAGTGTGGCCAGCAGGGCCAGGGAGGGGATTCTGCCCCTCTGCTCCACTCTGCTGAGACCCTACATGGAGCAATGTGTCCAGTTCTGGAGCCCCTAGGACAGGAAGGATCTGGAGGTGCTGGAAGGTGTCCAGAGAAGGGCCACGAGGATGAGCAGAGGGCTGGAGCTGCTCTGCCATGGAGACAGACTGAGAGAGTTGGGGCTGTTCAGTCTGGAGAAGAGAAGGCTGTGAGGAGACCTTCTTGTGGCCTTGCAGTATCTGAAGGGGGCGGCAATAAAGCTGGGGAGGGACTTTTGAGGGTGTCAGGGAGTGATAGGACTGGGGGGAAAGGGTAGATTGAGCTTGGAAGTTCTTCCCCATGAGGGCTCCTGGGATTGCCCTGCCCCAGCTGCAGGACCTTGCACTTGGGGTGGTACTTGCAGCACTGCCTTTCTGGGGACATCAGACCCCTGCTCAGAAGGGGGAACACATGGCACATGTGATCAGGCCAACTCACATCTCTTCACAGACATCTTCTCCTTCCCAGCAGTGGTGTTTTACTGTCCCATCACCATGGCCTGAGCTCTAGATAAGGCAGTGGTGAATACTTTCCTATGTCCTTGGTCATATCTTAGAAGTGAAAGGTATTCTCTAAGCCAGTGCTTCCTTCAGATAAACCCTTTCCCTGGCCCCCCTTTGCTTTGAGGAGCTCCTCCTCTAGTAGCCCAACAAGGCTCTCTTGGCATCCCCTAGGAGATAAAAGATGCAGCACAGCCCAAGGAAAGATTGACACAACTGCTGAAAGCAAATTCAGCCTCCCCTGCTCAGGCAGGTAAGGGACCTCTTTGTAGTGTCAGCTGGCCCAGACCTCAGCCATCACAAACCAGACAAAATAGCCCTGTGATCGTGGAGGACAAATCTGGCTGCCCTTTGCTTGTCCTTTTGCTGTCCTTCATCCTAGAAGAACTGATGTGAGAGCTGCATGTTGCAAGCAAAGCCTTGGCAGAGTGATTTCCAGCTGGTGTGGAAAGCCTCAGAGCTTTGAACTGTGCCCTCCCAAGTTCTCACACAGGAGACAAGAAGCATGACCTGGATGTCCCAAAGCCTCAGAGAGCTTCCCCCTGGCATGACCTCTGTGAGCACAGAAAACTGACTGGCATTTAGAGAAAGGCAGAGATTTCTCTCAGATGAGCCAAACCTGGGCATTAACTCCAGGAATATGCAGATACTAAGATGATCAGAGGGGAAAAGGTTTTCTCTCCATCCCATCAGATATTCTGGACTGGAAGCTGAAGCTCTGGCCTGCAGAATTCCAAAGCAGGGCAGCCAGCCCCCATCCAGTCATTCATAAGGCAGCATTCCTGCAGCTGGAGAAAATAAAACCAAACACTACTCACCTCCCTTTGGAGCTGCTACACGTGGGTCACAGCAACCCCAGGCAGAGCTACAGGCTAGGGGCAGAGTGGCTGGAGAGCAGCCAGGCAGAAAGGGATCTGGGGGGACTGGTTGATAGTAGGCTGAACCTAAGCCAGCAGTGTGCCCAGGTGGCCAAGAAGGCCAATGGCATCCTGGCCTGCATCAGCAGCAGTGTGGCCAGCAGGAGCAGGGAAGTCATTGTGCCCTGTGCTGAGCACTGGTTAGGCCACACCTTGAGTCCTGTGTCCAGTTCTGGGCTCCTCAGTTTAGGAAAGATGTTGAGTTGCTGGAAGGTGTCCAGAGAAGGGCAACAAAGCTGGGGAGGGGTCTGGAGCACAGCCCTGTGAGGAGAGGCTGAGGGAGCTGGGGTTGCTTAGCCTGGAGAAGAGGAGGCTCAGGGGAGACCTTCTTGCTCTCTCCAACTGTCTGAAGGGTGGTTGTAGCCAGGCAGAGGTTGGTCTCTTCTCCCAGGCAAGCAGCACCAGAACAAGAGGACACAGTCTCAAGCTGTGCCAGGGGAGGTTTAGGTTTAGGTTGGAGGTGAGGAGAAAAGTTCTTCACAGAGAAATTGGCCATTGGAATGTGCTGCCCAGGGAGGTGGTGGAGTCACCATCCCTGGAGATGTTTGAGACTGGATGTGGCACTTGGTGCCATGATTTAGTTGATTAGATGGTGTTGGATGATAGGTTGGACTTGATGATCTCTGAGGTCTTTTCCAACCTGGTTAATTCTATTCTATTCTATTCTATTCTATTCTATTCTATTCTATTCTAATGAGTTGCTGCAGAGCACCTTTTGACCAGGTGCAGCAACCACCCAGCTTCACAGAGTCACTGATTGCATCAGGTTGAAAGGGACTCTCCAAGAGCATCTTGGCCAACACCTCTGCAGCCAGCAGGGACACCTCTAGCTAGAGCAGGCCCAGGGATGGGGCCTCAACCACAACTGGGGAGCCCAGAACTGGATGCAATATTCCAGGTGTGGCCTCACCAGTGCAGAGTAGAGGGGGAGGAGAACCTCCCTGGCTCTGCTGGACACACTCCTCTGAATGCAGCCCAGGATCCCTTTGGCCTTCTTTGCCCCCAGGGCACATTGCTGTCCCAGGCAGAACTTGTTGCCCACCAGCACTCCCAGGTCCTTCTCCACAGGGCTGCTCTCCAGCAGATCCCCTCCCAGCCTGTCCTGCTGCAGTTGATTCTTCCTCCCCAGGTGCAGGACTCTGCACTTCTCCTTGTTGAACCTCCTTAGGTTCCTCTCTGCCCAGCTCTCAGTCTGTCCAAGTCTCTGAATGGCCTCACAGCCTTCAGATGCCTCAGCCAAGCCTCCCAGTCTGGTATTGTCAGCAAACTCACTGAGCAGATGCTGTCAGTCTGTCCCCTCATCAGTGTCACTGATGAAGATGTTGAGCAGGATATGACCATCCCTGCAACATCAAAGAAGAAATAGCTGATCCCTTGCAACTCCTCTTCCACAATGGTTGGGTTTTTGTAGATGCTATTCCTTTTTAGAGCAGAACCACTGTGTTTCAGACTTGGCTTCTTGGCACACATGAAATGGTTTGGGGGGGTTGTTTGATCAGATGATGTTTGTGGGAGCAGGCAAATGCTGCTCTAATATCTGTCACAACGTCTTGCAAGATCTCCCATGAGGTCTCATGATGGTGGATCAGCAGCTAATTAAAGAAGAGGGGCAAGGCAGGCTCTGGAAGCCCTGGGAAGGCAGAGATATCACATCAAGGAAGGGTTTTATCCCACTCCAGGCAACTCCAGCTTCTCTGGCATCTTGCTGTTTGAAACTTCTTTGGCTTTCCTATTTATTTTTCCCTTGGGCTCTCTCGAGTGTAGATTTCAAAGGTCTCTCCCAAGCTGGGGTTATTCTGTGCTCCTGTGAGCTGCTTTGTACAATCCCACCTCTGTCCTGTGCAGGTGCTGTCCTGCTGTGCTCCATGTGCTCCAGTACAAACCTCACTACAATATGTCCTGCTGCTGGCTGCCTACAGCAGCTCCTATGGCACAGAGCTTTCCAGCCAGCAGTGTGGCTGCCCTCCAGGCTGTCTGTAGGGCAGAGATTCAAGGGAGAAGCCAAGGGAAGGATAGCCTGATACAGGATCTAGGGTTTGGGGTTTTTTTCCTCCTTTAAATCAAGCTGCAGAGAGCAGCAGCAGTAAGGGTGCTGGTTGGGATCCCCACAGCCATTGTTAATGGGGACAGAACTGGGAGCATCTGCACCTGGGGAGGAAGAATCAACTGCAGCAGGACAGGCTGGGAGGGGATCTGCTGGAGAGCAGCACCAAGGTGAAGGACCTGGGAGTGCTGGTGGGCAACAAGTTCTGCATGGGACAGCAATGTGCCCTGGGGCCAAGAAGGCCAAAGGGATCCTGGGCTGCATTCAGAGGAGTGTGGCCAGCAGATCCAGGGAGGTTCTCCTCCTCCTCTGCTCTGCCCTGCTGAGACCTCACCTGGAATATTGCATCCAGCTCTGGGCTCCCCAGTTCAGGAGGGACAGGGATCTGCTGGAGAGAGTCCAAGGGAGGGCTCCAAGGATGCTGAAGGGACTGCAGCACTGCCTGGTGAGGAGAGGCTGAGAGCCCTGGGGCTGTTTAGTCTGGAGAGGAGAAGACTGAGAGGGGATCTGATCAATGTCTATCAGTAGCTGAGGGCTGGGGGTCAGGAAGGAAAGGACAGGGAGAGCCTCTGCTCACTTGTGCCCTGGGATAGCACAAGGGGCAATGGATATAAAACTACAGCACAGGAGGTTCCAGCTCAACATGAGGAGGAACTTCTTCACTGTGAGGGTGGCAGAGCCCTGGAGCAGGCTGCCCAGAGAGGTTGTGGAGTCTCCTTCTCTGGAGCCTTTCCAGCCCTGTCTGGCTGTGTTCCTGTGTGACCTGTGCTGGATTCTCTGGTCCTGCTTTGGCAGGGGGCTTGGACTTGATGGTCTTTTGAAGGTATCTTCCAACCCCTAACATCCTGTGAGCCTGTGAAATGTTTGAGAGGACTGTTAAAGCCATTAAGAGCCAGTGGGTGACTTGCAAGGTGTAGTTATTTCCTAATATGCAAATTAAGGTTCTCATTGAGCCTTTGATGCAATTAAAATCTTTAACTGGGGGGGGGGAACAACAAGCCAAAAAAAAAAAGCCCCCAAAAAGACTCCCAAACCCTGAAGCCTCTGCTGCAGAGGTACAAGGAAGTACCAAAATACTTTGGGCATGCTGAAGATAGTACAGATAATGAAGTGTTCTCCATGCTTCAGCTCTCTCTCTCCAACCAGATCAGGTAATTCATGTTTGCTTGTGCCAGATGCTGGATTCCTCCTGGATCCTGCTGGGCACAATATGATTCTCCCCCCAGCTCCTGTCTGTGCTGAGGTGAGCTGAGATAACCTCACTGCTCTCATGAGTCTCTGTACTTTGTGTTCCATAAGCTGTGAGCCCTCAGACAGGTTGAGAGCCCCACTGTGCTGGGCACAGGGCAAAGAGAATCACAGAATGGTTTGGGTTGGAAGGGGCCTCCAAAGCTCACCCAGTCCAACCCCCTCTGCAGTCAGCAGGGACATCCTCCACTGGATCAGGTTGCCCAGAGCCCTGTTGAGCCTAACCCTGAACGTGGTAGAGTCCCCATCCCTGGAGGTGTTCAAGAGGGGACTGGATGTGGCACTTGGTGCCATGGTTTAGTTGTCATGAGGTCTGGGGTGACAGGTTGGATTTGATGATCTTTGAGGTCTTTTCCAACCTTACTGATTCTATGATTCTGTGATTCACCTCTAGGATATAGAGCTTGGTTATTTTTGTTCCTCTTGTACTTTATACAGAGGTGTCCTTGCCCAGGGTGGGGATGTTGGAGTAGATGATCCAGTGAGAGGCCTGGAGCACAGCCCTGTGAGGAGAGGCTGAGGGAGCTGGGGTTGCTTAGCCTGGAGAAGAGGAGGCTCAGGGGAGACCTTCTTGCTCTCTCCAACTCCCTGAAGGAGGTTGTAGCCAGGTGGGGTTGTCGTCTTCTCCTAGGCAAGCAGCACCAGAACAAGAGGACACAGTCTCAAGCTGTGCCAGGGGAGGTTTAGTCTGGAGGTGAGGAAGAAGTTCTTCCCAGCAAGAGAGATTGGCCATTGGGATGTGCTGCCCAGGGAGGTGGTGGAGTCCCCATCCCTGGAGGTGTTCAAGAAAGGCTTGGATGTGGCACTTGAAGCCATGGTTTAGTTACCAGGAGGTGTTAGGTATTAGGTTGGACTTGATGATCCCTGAGGTCTTTTCCAACCTTATTGATTCTATGATTCACATACTTCCAGTTCTTTACACCATGCTTTGCTTTGTTTTGCTCATAGAAATGTGCCTTAACAGGACTCAAGTCAACCAATTTCACCCAGATGAAGGGGGAAAGAAGCCTGAA
>JAAWVA010001192.1:0-12634 GCA_015227895.2 Colaptes auratus | reverse complement strand
TGCTCCCATTGAGGACACAAACCTAATCATTGTCAACTGGCAGCTCAGCCTGACACCCCCTGAGCAACTGGGGAGGCAGCAGGGCCAGGGGCCTCAGACCAGTGGGTCTCACCTGCCCCCAGTGGGTCTCACCTTCCCTCAGTGGGTCTCACCTGCCCCCAGTGGGTCTCACCTGTCTCGTAGTAGTCATACAGTGTCACGGTGGCCGGCTGCAGGTTCATCACTGGGACGTCCTGCTTGGCCAAGAAGGTGAAGGTCTCCTCCTCCTTTGTTAGCTGTAGAGGTCACCCAAGGGTGAGGTGCAAGCAGCGGTGCTGGGGGAGCATCCCCATGCCCCAGCAGGCAGGGTCCTGCTGCTCTCCCTGTGCCCCATCTCACCTGGTCCAGGTAAATGGTCACCTGCTCAGGCTCCACCTCCACCTTCTTCACCAGCTTCTGCCTCTTCAGCTGCAGGGACACAGCTCAGGATGGGCTACAGCTCGCCGGGTGCCCCAAGCAGGGCCAGCACCCTGAGCAGCTGCCCCTCCACATCCTGCTGCCCCCGAGGGGCAGGGACGCGGGGCAGGGTGGGTGCCCTGGCAGGGCAGAGGGGGCTCGGGAGCAGTGGAGCCTCCTCACCTCCACCACCGACTTCTTGTCCGGGATGTAGCCAGAGGGCAGCTTGACCTCAATCACAGCCATGTTGGTGGTGGGACGCTCCCCGGTGTACCTGCGAGGGCAGAGCCCCAGCGTGGGTTTGGACTCTACCTTCCCTTCTGGGCTGCTCGCAGCCCCCCCAAGTGCAGGGGGCAGCCCCAGCCCCTACCGTGCCCGCAGGAGCAGGCGGAAGCGGCCGCGGGCATCCCCCTCGCACGTCCTGGGCTTTGTCTCCACACGGAGGTCGAAGGTCCCCGCCCCGGGGGGGGGTGGCACATTGTACCTGAGGGTCACCTGGGGGGACAGAGGAGGCTTAGGGCCGCCAAGCGGGCACCGCGTGGGGACAGGGATGGGCACCCTGGGCCCTACCCACCTGCAGCAGGGCACAGCCCTGCCCGTGGGCTCGCACCCCGTAGGTCCCTGGCAGCTGGTGCAGAGCCGCCCGCTGCAGCAGCAGCCTGGTGCTGTTGTGCAGCTCAAAGCGCTGCGTGGCGCCCGTCGGGGACGTCACTGTCACCACGAAGTCCCCGTTCTCACCGTAGGTCAGGGCAGCATACTTGGCCAGGGCTTGCAGGGCCACCACGGTGTCCTGGGCGTGCGGAAGGGCCGGGCTGGATGCGACCTCCCGCAGCCTTGCTCCGGTGGGAGCTGTCCCTGCCCACGGCAGGGGGCTGCAACTGGGTGAGCTGGAAGCTCCCTTCCAACCCAAACCACTCTGTGATGCTACGCAGGCACCGAGCTGGGGGCGCCCCCCGAGGGGGGTTCCGGAGGGGAGGTGTTGGGAGCAGCCCCGGGGGAGCCCGGAGCCGGTACCTGTGTGGAGGCGAAGCCCCCGTAGGGGTTCTGCTGCCTGCTGAGCCAGCCGACGATGCGGGAGGCGGTGCCCAGGTCGGCAGAGGACACCCGGGGCTGGGTGAGGTAGGCCAGGAGGACGTAGGCAGTCATCTCCACCTCTGCTGGGGCAGCAGCAGCCCAAGAGCCCTGCGAGGAGGGCAGAGCCTTCCCCTTCCTCTGCCAGTGGAGCTGCCCCTCTGGGAGAGAAGCAGGTCAGAGCTCGACCCTCCCCGCTCCGGGGCTCCCAAGGAGCTGAGGGTGCCATGGGGTGACCCAGGCAGAGGGTGGCACTGCCCGGAGGTGCCCCTGCCCGTGCCGGGTGCTACCTGCACTGATGCTGTGCTGGGCCAGGGTCTTCAGCCGGGCTTGCTGCTGCTCCCAGCGCCCTGCCAGCCCCAGGACGTAGGCGAGCAGCGCCTGTGTGTAGAGGTCATCGGCGGCCGAGGCCTCCAGGCACTGCAGGGCTAAGCTCACCGTCGGGTCCTGCCGTGGCAGCGGAGTCAGGAGCCAGCCCAGGGGCGTGGGCAGGGCTCAGGGAGCCCAGTTCTGCCCAGCAAGACTAAGAGCTGGGCTAGGAGGTGGCCTGGATCAGCCAAGCTCCCTGCCCCGGCAGCGGGGATGATCCTCACCGTCGGAGGCAGCCCCAGCTCCAGCATGGCAGCAGTGACGTAGGCTGACAGCGAGAGCTCGTCCGACACACCGCCCTGCAGAGGGGACAGCGGCAGGCGGGTCTGGCCGGGCCGGGCCGGGCCGTGCCAGCAGCACAGGGACACGCAGGGACCGCTGCAGGACGTGTGTGTCCTGACGTGCCAGCCCACGCTGCCGTCCCACCTTCAGAGCGTTGTTGAAGAGCTTCCCCACGCTGCGGAAGCAGCCCCGCGGCTGCTGCTGCTCCTGCAGCCAGCCCAGCGCCTCCCGGATGTGCTGCTCCTCGATGGCCACATAGGCTCGGGCTTGCCCGAAGGACTTGAGGACAAAAGCCGTCAGCCTGCGAGCCAGAGCGGGGGCTGAGGGCTGGGACACCAGGGCCGGGCTATGTCTTGGTGGCAGGAGGAGGCCTGGCACTGCCAGTCCCTGGTGGCACTCACAAATTGTATTGGGTTGGGAGGGACCTCCAAGGTCATCTTGTGCACCCCCCTGCAATCAGCAGGGGCAGCTCCGACCAGAGCAGGCTGCCCAGGGCTATGCCAAGTCTGACCTTGAATGTCTCCAGGGATGGAGCTTTGACCACCTCCGTGGCAGCCTGTTCCAGGGTCTCCCCAGCCTCCCTGTGCAGAACTTCCTCCTGATGTCCAACCTAACTCTGCCCTGCTCCAGTTTCAAACCATTGCCTCTCACCCTATCCCCACAGCCCCTTCTGAGCAGTCCCTCCCCAGCCTGCCTGCAGGTCCCCTTTAGATTTGAAATGCAGCTCTGAGGTCTCCCTGGAGCCTTCTCTTCTCCAGGCTGACCAGCCCCAGCCTGTCCCCACAGCAGCCCTCTGAGCATTTGTGGCCTCCTCTGGACCCAGCTCCACATCTCTCTTGTGCTGGGGGTCCCACAGCTGGATGCCACCGCCCCAGCCCCGTGTGGCCTCACCAGGTGTTGCCTTCTGCATCACTCTTCCCAAAGGCACTGTAGGAGCCATCGCTGTGTTTGTAGAGCAGCTCTTGCTGGTACCCTGCAGGCAGGAGGTGGGCATGAGGCTGTGCCTGGTGCTCTTCACACCCCTGGGGGGTTCTGGAGCTGCCTGGAGCCCAGACCCACCCTGAGGGGCAGGGAGAAAAGGGGGAGGGGGTCTGTGGGGTGTCGGTGTCCCCCGGCAGCAGCGCAGTGCTGGTGGGGTGGGCAGGGGAGGGCACCAGGGGCTGTCACCTCTCTGCAGGAAGCTCTGGGCCTTGGCACGGAGGTCGGGCTGCAGCTGCCCAGTCTTCTCCAGGTACTGCTGGATGTAGATGTTGGGGGCAAAGAGAACCATGTTCTGCTCCCCACAGCCATGGGGCATGGCCAGCAGGCGGTCCAGGTTCTGCACAGCGTTGCCCATGATGTCACCTGTGCCAGAGGAGCACCCTCACCTCCTGTGCCCCCCCTGCCACCAGCACCCTGTGTCCCCCCTTCCCCTCAGCTCTGGTGCTCCCAGCTCCTGCTGAGCATGGCCCATGGAGCTCTGTGCCCTGCCTGGGCCCCAGCCTGCCCCTTACCCATCACTGTGACCTGGGCTCGCTGGGAGCCCTCCAAGGCCTCTGCAGGAACCTCCAGGGAGATCTCTTCAGCGGCTGTGGGGATGGAGGGCAGTGGCTGTGGGGATGCCCAGCTCCTCCTGGCCTGGCACCACGGCACCTTGCCCAACCCCCTTCCTGCTCCAAGCCTCCGTGGGCTCAGGGCAGCATCTCAGCTGGGAGCCCCTAGGGACCCTGGTGCCTGGCTCCTCTGGCCTGGTGGTCCTTGTGAGCAGCGGCCAAGCAGCCCTGCCCCATGTCCTACCTTCCTGGCAGAGCAGGGAGTTGTGTGCCTTCTCCACCAGGATGCCCCCGGGCTGTGGGGAAGCAGCATCACAGTGGGTCAGGAGCAGGGGCCAGCCCTGTCCCCCTGTTCCCCAGGGCCACACCTGCAGCCCCAGCTCGGGGATGGGGCTGTCCCACTCCTGCCTCTCCCACTGCACCCCAGGGGCTGCTCAGAGCCTGACCCCAAACCCATCCCCCTCTGCTCCTCCGTGCCTGACCTGCACCAGCAAAGGCTTTATCACAGTGTCCACAGCGCCCCGGGCTGGCACCACGGGCAGCTCGTTGCCACAGAGCTCTGCAGAGCTGAGGGCCGCGGTGCTGACGGTGATGTTCACCTCCCCTGCAGATGGAAGTGGGGTCCTCAGGCCTCACGAAGCCCTTCCCAGCTCACACCACAGCCCCACAGGCTTGCAGCAGGCTCTGGGGCTCTGTGTGGGGCTGCCTGGCTTGGGATGGGGGTCAGTGGGTTGAGGAGCAGTGCTTGGAGGCGACAAGGATGGTGAAAATGGAGAGCAGGAGAGCTTCTCAGGTGGCACTGCACTTGCTCCTGTCCTCCCTGCCCACCCCACCCCCCGAGGGGGGTCCCCAGGCAGCGGTTCAGGACCCCGGCGCTCCGTACCCAGGCCGGTGGCTCGCACGTCCCAGCGGAAGGTCCTGGCCTCTCCTGCACAGACACAGCTGCTGTGCTCCTCTGCTGCTGTCTGCTGACACCTCCAGCTCCAGAGACTCCTCCAGCCTCACCTGGACCTGCCAGCCCACGGCCACAGCTCCATCAGCCCCTGCCAGCCCCAGCCCCAGGGCCCCCTCCCCAGCCCCACTCACCCTTAGGCACTGCTGCAGGTAGTTGAAGACGGTGGCCACCAGGGTGAAGGCTTCGTGGCGGACCACGGAGTAGGGCAGTGCCAGCTCCACGAAGAAGGGCTTGAAGGTGGTCAGGGTGGTGGCAGGGGCCAGCCCCAAGCCCAGGGGAGTCGTGCAGAGCATCCCAGCTTCCCAGCTGGTGATGGTGTCAGGCACTGTCACTGCCACCTCCGCAGAGCCACTCTCCCTGCAGGATGGAAACACCCTGAGGCCATCCCACCACCTGCTGCCAAGCCCAGCTGGGTTGGCTCTCTTGCTGGGGCAGAAGGAGTTGTTCTGAGGTCCTTAACCTCCCTCCATGCAGGAGGGGAGGTGTGGAGAGAGGACCAGCCCCATGGGTGCCTTCCTCACTCACCCCACAGGGACCAGGTCCCACAGCCAGGTCTCCGGGAAGTAGGTGCGGGGGGCTGGAGGCTGCTCAGGGACAGCATGGTCTGGGATAAGAAAATCCTTTGCTTCTGCAGCAGCACCCACCACCAGTAAGTCCATGACAGTGAAGCCACCTGGAAAAGGCAGAGCAGAAATCAGAGCCCAGAGGTCTCTGCAGCTCAGCTGGACCTGGCCTGCTGGCAGCCCCAAAGGTGCCCCCAAGCCTTTCCAATCCTCTTCGATCCCTTTGATGCTGAGTGGATATTCAGGGTGGCTCCAAGTCCTCATGAGGACACAGCAGCCAGGACTGGCCACCAGCTCTTTGCTCTTCCCTCCTGAGAGGGCTCAGTGGAGCAAGCAAGCTGAGGGCCATGCTGACCTCTGGGAGCTGGGGGCCCAGGCAAGCCAAAGGTCCTCTCCTTGCAGTCATCCCCGGTCCTGGCGTTGGTGAAAAGCTTCAGCACTGCATCCTGAGAAGAAGAGAAGAGCTTTGTCCCCCTCTGGCAGCCAGCAGGAGGAATGTCCCCATCCCAGCTTTACAGTCACAGGGTGCAGAGGGCACCAGGTGGGAGGCTGGAAGGGACCTCAAGGATGATCTAGAGCAGGATTGGAGCCTGGGGTTGGTGGGCAAGGGAAGGAACTTTGCTGTGAGCGTGGCCTGCAGGAGGTGGTGCTGTGCTTCCCCAGCACCCTGAGCAGGGCACAGCCAGCTCCTGGATGAAGAGGAATGAGCTGGCACAGGTGGGCAGGGCCTTTACCTGGAATAATTTGTAGGTCTCCATCTGGGATTCCCTCCGGGCAGGAGAGGGCAGGAGATGCCTCCTTTGGCGGGGAAGGGGCTCCTGCCCTCTCAGCACAGGCATGACGGGGAAATCAAAGTCAGGGCCATAGTCCCAGGGAAATGTTGGGCAGCGTGGTGGCTCCTGAACCCTTTCAGGGTAGTAGAACTCAGGGAGTGCTTTGTAGATCTGGGGACAAAGATGTGTTGCAGGGACAAAGGCAGCCGGGCACCTACCCCCTGCCCAGCAGCAGGGCTGCCCAGGAGCCGCGGTGGTGCCCAGCTCCCGTAGGGGAGCTCCAAGCCAGTGTCACCTCTGCTCTCCACCATCCCCAGCTGGTCCCTGGGGCTGTGGGGGCAGTGCCACCACTCACCAGCTCTGCACTGAGCTCAGCCTGGGGCCTCAGGAGCAGCACACTGCGGTCCAGGGCACGGAGGGCACACAGGGAGCCAGGGGCAGCCTCCAGCTGCAGCTGCAGCGCCGAGCCAGGCAGAGCCCTGGCCTCTGAAAAAGCCACCTTCACCTGGGGGGGGACACACACAGGGGCACAGGCAGCATGGGGAGACACCTCCCATGGAGCAGGACCCAGCCATGGGTGTGGAAGTCTCTTAGAATCACAGAATTGTTAGGGTTGGAAGGGACCTCAAGGGTCACCCAGTTCCAACCCCCCTGCCATGGGCAGGGAAGTCTCTTCTAGACAAGGATGAGGCTCTGGGGATCAGGAGGTGATGGATCTGCAGCAGGGTGGAGCACAGGGCTCTGCAGCTATAGGGGAGCCACAGAGAGAAGCCTCCACCTCCAGCAGCCTCCTCTCACCTTGCTGGGCAAGCAGCTGACCGGCAGCTCGTTGCTGTCCGACACCATCTCACCACTGGGCAGCACAGCATAGGCCAGCACCTTGACCTCGGGTGCCAGCTCGTGGCTGATGGGCAGCTCCAGGGAGAAGCTTCTCAGCCCTGGACCACAGGGCAGGAGAGGAGATGAGGACCAGGGATGAAGAGCAGAGCCCTGCACAGCCCATCCATGCCTCCAGACCTACCAGGCTCTGCAGCCAGCTCTTTCCTGAGGACAGTGGCAATGGTGCCCTTGGCCAGGACCTGCAGGGGAGGAAATGGAACAACTGAATTGATGCTTTGTGTGGAACCTGATGGAGGAGGGACCCAAGGGCAAGAGTGCTGGGCATGGCTTTTGACCTTGCCCAGTCTCCAGCCCCTACATCAGCACCCCCTGGCATGCAGGTCCAACAGTGCCAGCAGACCTCTGCGAACAGGTGTAGGTCCTTGGTCTAACCAGGAGACCCCAGCCATTGCCTTGTCCTCAGGGGCATGACTGTGATGTGTGTGCAGTTGTGAACCTTCATGCAGAGCCACCCTGACACTGCTGCCCTCCCTCTCCAAGCTGGGGCTCACCAGGAAGACCACATCCACGTTGTCCAGCTCAGTCCCCAAGGCCTCCTTGCTAAGGATGAGGTCCACCCAGAGCTGCTGGGGCTGGCCGCAGGCTGCCCTGCTCTGCCCCCAGCGCAGCTGCAGGAAGCTCTTGCTGGCTGAGAAGAAAGGGCTGACCCTCTTGTGGGCACTGTGGTAGGGGGGTTGCAAGGCATCCTTCTCGCTCTCAGGTGGCTCCTTGACTTGGCCCTGAGCCATGGAGGGAGAAATCGAGGTGCTGAAGCCATCCAGAACCCCCCAAGCTGGACCCATCGCTGGAGACGGCTTGGAGATGGGCCCAGCCCCTTCCAGTGGAGAGAGCAGCTCCAGGGTCCCAAGGGGTTCAGAGAATGGGTTGGGTGGGAAGGGACCTTAAAGATCATCCAGTTCTAAACCCCTGCCATGGGCAGAGACACCTCCCAGCAGCCCAGGCTGCTCAAGGCCTCATCCAGCCTGGCCTGCAACACCTCCAGGGAGGGGGCAGCCACAGGCTCCCTGGGCAGCCTGTGCCAGTCTCCCCACCCTCACTCTGAAGAACTTCTTCCTCCTCTGCAGTCCCAGTCTCTCCTCTCCCAGCTCAAAGCCATTGTTCCTCACCCTGGCACTCCCAGCCCTTGTCCAAAGTCCCTCCCCAGCTCTCCTGGAGCCCTTCAGGTACTGGAAGGCTGCTCTGAAGTCTCATTGCTTGACTTGAGCCTGAGCAATGGAGCTAGAAATCAAGGTGATGACCCTGGATGGCTTCACCACCTTGATCAGAGAATTGTTTCAGCTGACAAAGCCTCTGGGATCATGGAGTCCAACTGTCCAACCAGACACCACTGATGCAGCTTCTTGGCTTAGAGCTCCTCTGCTATGAGGACAGACAGGGAGTTGGGGCTGTTCATTCTGGAGAGGAGAAGGCTCCAAGGAGACCTAACTGTGGCCTTCCAGGATCTGAAGGGGGCTCCAGGGGATGGAACAAAACTAGAAGTGGGGAGATTGAGCTTGGCTGTGAGGAAGAAGTTGTTCCCCAGGAGGGTGGTGAGAGCCTGGCCAGCTGCCCAGGGAGGTGGTGGCAGCCTCCTGCCTGGAGGTGTTTGCAGCCAGGCTGGAGGTGGCTGTGAGCAACCTGCTGCAGTGTGAGGTGTCCCTGGGCATGGCAGGGGGTTGGCACTGGCTGAGCCTTGAGCTCCCTTCCAGCCCTGAGAAGTCTGCGTGCCCAGCCCCACTTCGCTGCCGAGAGCAGCTCCAGGGCCCCGAGGGGTGGGAGATGCACCACTTACTTCCAAGGAGACTGTGCCAGTCCAACCAGAGGTGTCCAGCTCGAAGGAGGCTGTCCCTGAGGAGTCAGTCAGGAGGGTCTGCCTCACCTGTCCTCCTTGGTGGCTCACGATGAGCAGGAGCTGCTTCTGCGGCAGCGCGGCGCCGGCAGCTCCCTTCAGCAGCATCTGCAGCGGGAGGGCAGGGGAGGTGCCCCGGGTTGGGCTGCTCTGCACAGGGCTGGGGGGCAGCAGGGTGCAGAGGAGCCCTGTGGGGTGCAGGGACCCCCCCTTACCATGCCAGTGTAGGGGATGCCAGGCCTGTAGAACCCGTCGGTGTGTTCGAAGGTGACGGTGAAGCTTTCGGGGACGATGCTGAAGCTCTTGGTGTCGCTCACCTCCAGCCCTGTGGGGAGGGAGTGGGGAGCTGAGGCTGTTCCAGGGACACAGGACACGGGTCCCCTGCTGCCACCTTCCCCACCAGGGGGCAGAAAATGCCCCTGCAGGCTTTGCCCCTGCAGCCAACAGCACCCAGCAGAGCTCTGAACTCCCAGCAGCAGAGCAAAGCCTCTGGGCCTGGTTTGGAGCTAGAGCCAGGGTGCAGCTGGCTGCAGAGACTTCAGCAGAGGTCCTTCACCAATGCAGGACCACCTTGGGGCAAGGGGACAGCACATGGACTTTTCCAAAGCCAAGCCTCTGGAGGTGATTTCTGGTGTGGCTGAGGGATTAGCTCCAAGGGTGAAGCCACACAAGCAGCCTGGGTGAAAGCACAGCTTCACCTTGCAAGGACTCATCTCACTGTTGGCCAAGTCTTTGGACCCTGGGAAGTTTTGTTGGCCTCCTGAGCCTTTCTCTGGTCAGAACTTGAATAGTTGGGGCTGTTCAGTCTGGAGAAGAGAAGGCTCTGAGGAGACCAAGTCCAAGTGCCAGGGGCTGCACTTTGGCCACAGCAACCCCAGGCAGTGCTACAGGCTGGGGGCAGAGAGGCTGAGAGCAGCCAGGCAGAGAGGGACCTGGGGGGAGTGGTGGACTGAGCCAGCAGTGTGCCCAGAGGGCCAAGAAGGCCAAGGGCATCCTGGCCTGCAGCAGGAAGAGTGTGGCCAGCAGCAGCAGGGAAGTCCTTGTGCCCTGTGCTCAGCACTGCTGAAGCCACACCTTGAGTCCTGTGTCCAGGTCTGGGCTCCTCAGGTCAGGAAAGCTGTTGAGCTGCTGGAAGGTGTCCAGAGAAGGGCAACAAGGCTGGGGAGGGGTCTGGAGCACAGCCCTGGGAGGAGAGGCTGAGGGAGCTGGGCTTGCTTAGCCTGCAGAAGAGGAGGCTCAGGGGGAGACCTTCTTGCTCTCTGCAACTGCCTGCAGGGAGGTTGTAGCAGGTGGGGGTTGGTCTCTTCTGCAGGCAAGCAGCAGCAGAACAAGAGGACACAGTCTCAGCTGTGCCAGGGGGAGGTTTAGGCTGGAGGTGAGGAGAAAGTTCTTCCCAGCAAGAGAGATTGGCCACTGGGATGTGCTGCCCAGGGAGGTGGTGGAGTCACTGTCCTGGAGGTGTTCAAGAGGGGCTTGGATGTGGCACTTGGAGCCATGGCTTAGTTGATCAGATGGTGCTGCGTGATAGGTTGGACTTGCTGATCCCAGAGGTCTTTTCCAACCTCATTGATTCTATGATTCTAATTGTGGCCTTCCAGGAGCTGTAGGGGGCTCCAGAAAAGCTGGGGAGGGACTTTTGAGGCTGTCAGGGAGGGATAGGACTGGGGGGATGGAGCAGAACTAGAAGTGGGGAGATTGAGATTGGCTGTGAGGAAGAAGGTGTTGCCAGGAGGGTGGTGGAGAGCTGGCCAGGCTGCCCAGGGAGGTGGTGGCAGCCTCCTGGCTGGAGGTGTTTGCAGCCAGGCTGGAGGTGGCTGTGAGCAACCTGCTGTAGTGTGAGGTGTCCCTGCCCATGGCGGGGGGGGTGGGACTGGCTGAGCCCTGAGGTCCCTTCCAGCCCTGACAGCTCTGGGATTCTGTGTTGCCCAGGTCCCAGGTGAGCCTGGAGCTCTAAATCACAACACTGCAGTTGGGCCTCTCTGGAGCAGACCAACACCCCCATGGCTCACAGGGACTGCCCCAGGAGCTATGCCCATCCCCAAGGGGCACAACATCACTGCCCCTACCTGTCCCATCCTCTACCAGCGACACCTGGACTTGGAATGGCTTCTTATGCATGGACCTGGTGACATTGAAGGCAGCCAAGGAGACCTCTGTGGAAAAGCAGCCATTCTTCCCAGCCTGCAGGGAGAGAGCCAAGGCCTTCAGCAGTGCCCTGGGAAGAGGCTGCCCCAGCAGCACCTCCCCTCCCCCCCGAGCCCTGCTCACCTGCCCCCCGACCTCCACGCAGTTCTTCTCTTTGGGAGGAGGATCCTCGGGGCTGGACATGAACCTGATGTGCCTCAAGGGTTTGCAGAAGCTGGCCTGGACCTTCCCCTGGACAGGCTTCCCATAGGTGTACCTGTTGGGGGGAGCGTGGGGAGGGGGGGCTGATGGATCCCACCCTGGAAAGCTGATGGCATCCTGGCCTGCAGCAGGAAGAGTGTGGCCAGCAGGAGCAGGGAAGTCCTTGTGCCCTGTGCTCAGCACTGCTGAGGCCACACCTTGAGTCCTGTGTCCAGCTCTGGGCTCCTCAGTTAAGAAGGACATTGAGAGACTTGAAGGTGTCCAGAGAAGGGCAACAAGGCTGGGGAGGGGTCTGAGCACAGCCCTGGGAGGAGAGGCTGAGGGGCTGGGCTGCTTAGCCTGCAGAAGAGGAGGCTCAGGGGAGACCTTCTTGCCTCTGCAAATGCCTGCAGGGAGGTTGTAGCCAGGTGGGGGTGGTCTCTTCTGCCAGGCAAGCAGCACCAGAACAAGAGGACACAGTCTCAAGCTGTGCCAGGGGAGGTTCAGACTGGATGTTAGGAAGAAGCTCTTTATAGAAAGAGAGCTTGGCCACTGGGATGTGCTGCCCAGGGAGGTGGTGGAGTCCCCATCCCTGGAGGTGTTCAAGAAGGGCTTGGATGTGGCACTTGGTGCCATGGTTGAGTTGTCAGGAGGTGTTGGGTGACAGGTTGGACTTGGTGATCTTCCCAACCTGTTAATTCTATTCTATTTATTCTATTCTATTCTATTCTATTCTATTATCTATTCTATTCTATTCCATTCCATTCCATTCAATCCCCTCCCTCTCCCTGGCACAGCCTGTTTCAGGCTCACCGTCCACAGATCTCCATCTGGAACTTCTCATCCTTCTCCAGCACCACGGTGGGGAGGTCAATGCTCAGCTCAAACTTGGGCAGCACTGGTGGGGGACACAGAATCAGAGAATTATCAGAGTTGCAAGGAACCTCAAGGCTCAGCCAGCCCCAACCCCTGCCATGGGCAGGGACACCTCACACCACAGCAGGTTGCTCACAGCCACCTCCAGCCTGGCTGCAAACACCTCCAGGCAGGAGGCTGCCACCACCTCCCTGGGCAGCCTGGGCCAGGCTCTCACCACCCTCTGGGCACAACTTCTTCTCCACAGCCAATCTCAGTCTCCCCACTTCTAGTTCTGCTCCATCCCCCCAGTCCTATCCCCACTGACACCTCCAAAGTCCCTCCCCAGCTTTGCTTGTAGCCCCTGCAGATCCTGGAAGGCCACAAGGAGGTCTCCTGGGAGCCTTCTCCTCTCCAGCCTGCACAGCCCCAGCTCCCTCAGGCTGTGCTCACAGCAGAGCAGCTCCAGGCCAGGAACATCCACTCTCAATCTACCCATTTCTAGTTTTGTTCCACCCAGCCCCCAGGCCTATCACTGCCTGACACCCTCAAAAGTAAGGGTGACACAAGGGGGAGAGGTTTGCTGCTCCCAGGACAAGGGTCAGGGTGCCTGGGCAGCCCTGGGGACCACGGCACGGTGCCCCCAGGCCCACGCTGGGGGGGGACTCCCACCCCCTCTGCACCCCCCAGGCCCCACACACCGTATTCTGCCACGCTGAAGGACTGGGCCTTCCCCTTCACCTCGA
>JAAWVA010001191.1:0-12637 GCA_015227895.2 Colaptes auratus | reverse complement strand
CAACAAGGTGTCAAACATTTTCAGTTCTTGCAGGAACTTCCCTGCCTCCACACAAACCATTCTACATTTATTAAGTTCTTGGGGGAGGCAATTTCCCCCCAGAGAGCGAGCGCAACGGCAATTTCCCCCCATGAGAGCGAGCGCAACGGCAATTTCCCCCAGAGAGCGAGCGCAACGGCAATTCCCCCAGAGAGCTTGAGCGCAACGGCAATTTCCCCCCAGAGAGCGAGCGCAACGGCAATTTCCCCCAGAGAGCGAGCGCAACGGCAATTTCCCCAGAGAGCGAGCGCAACGGCCATTTCCCCCCAGAGAGAGCGAGCGCAACGGCAATTTCCCCCAGAGAGCGAGCGCAACGGCAATTTCCCCAGAGAGCACCGTGTGAGCTGCTGCAGAGAGCCGTGACAAGCACCCCCTAAACTAAAAATCCATTTTAAAAAAAAGCTCTCCTCTCTATAGAGGTAGTGAAGAATGGTATTAATTGCCTTGTAAAAAGGCTTTGAAACCCCCCCACTGGATTCCCTATTAGTGCAACAGCAAATTCAAGTAGAGCAAAACAGATTTGTAGAATATACCTAATAAAAGTTGTATCAATAAAAACAGGGGACTTTGTGTGTATCAGGGGGACATGTGTCATCTGTTACTTCTTTTTTCATTGTTGTGGACTTATTTGTTCGTTGCTTAATTTGAATGGAACAAAAGCCCAGCAATGTTGCTTGCCCCATGCACAGGCAACAGAAGCACCTAACTGGTCAGTTCCTACACCTTTTAAGGAGTTCTGATGACACCTGAGGTGGGTCTGGGGGTATCAAAGGAGAAGGTGGGGTGATATGGAGGGATGGGGGGAACCACTAGAGGGCCCCAAAAGAATATTTTATTTGGACTGTTAGGGTTACTTGCAGCCAACACCACGAACAACTGCCGAAGGGAGCCCGAGCCCGCCGAGCGAAGGGAGCCGAGCCGCCGAGCCGAAGGGAGCCGAGCCGCAGAGCCGAAGGGAAGCCGAGCCGCCGCAGCCGAGGAAGCCGAGCCGCCGAGCCGAAGGGAGCCGAGCCGCCGAGCCGAAGGGAGCCGAGCCGCCGAGCCGAAGGGAGCGACGACGAGCCGCCGAGCCGAAGGGAGCCGAGCCGCCGAGCCGAAGGGAGCCGAGCCGCCGAGCCGAAGGGAGCCGAGCCGCCGAGCCGAAGGGAGCCGAGCCGCCGAGCCGAAGGGAGCCGAGCCGCCGAGCCGAAGGGAGCCGAGCCGCCGAGCCCCGTTGCTATGTAAAAAGGCTTTAAAAATCAGCCCCCTGATCCTCCTCTATTACACGCTAAGGCTTCTAGAATGCAAAAACAAATTCTAAATGAGAGCAAAATAAACTTTGAAAACATACCTAAAAAAGGTGTATCAATTAGTTAAAAACAGGGGACCTTTGTGTGTATCAAGGGGCATCTGTCATTTTTTATTCTTTTTTTTTTTTTGTGGGTTTATTTATTTGTTTGAATGGAAAGCCCTCTGAACAGAGGCTTGCAAAGCTGCTTCACATTGCACAAGGGCAAGAGAACCCACTAACTGCTCTGTTAACATGCCCTGTAAGGAGTTCTGATGGCAACTGAGGTTGGTCTGGGGGTATCAAAGGAGATTTTGGGGCCATATGGAGGAATGTGGGGAGCCTCTAGAGGGCTCCAAAAGAATCTTTTAGTTGGACATTTAAGGTTACTAGTGACCAGCCAACCACAACAACAAAAACAGCAACAGCAACCACTACTATGGCACCTGCTGCCAGCCAACCACAACTAACCCTAGCCATCCCACTAAAATACCCACAGGAGACCTCCATTGGCACCCATATGCCCCTAAAATCCCTTTGGATAGGCCAAACACCAAACTGATCATTATTAAAATACCCTACCACACACACAAAGGAAAATCCATTCTTTGTGTATTGTAGACACATATTAATTTTACATATTTCAGAACACCATGTAGCTCATTTCAAAGCCCTTCTTTTCAGACTAATTAGTACCATACTTCTACACCTAGTTAGGCAGGAAAACTATGGAGTTGGAGGAGGAGAGGGGTGAAGGTTAGCTGGCCTCTTAGGTGTTTTAATTCTCTCCAAGCACAGTCAGGCATTTCAAACATTCCAAGCTGATACAAAAGAGGGAGCCAAGCCGACCCCTACTATGGTGCCTGTTGCCAGCCACCAGCAACCCACAACTGCTATGGCACTCACCCACACACTCAAAACATCAACAGGGCGTCAAGCATTTGAAGTTCTGTGAGGAACTTCCCCTGCTTCCTCATTGTTTCACAGCATCAAAGCCCCATTTCATTGTTTCACAGCATCAAAGCCCCATTTCATTGTTTCACAGCATCAAAGCCCCATTTCATTGTTTCACAGCATCAAAGCCCCATTTCATTGTTTCACAGCATCAAAGCCCCATTTCATTGTTTCACAGCATCAAAGCCCCATTCCATTGTTCACAGCATCAAAGCCCCATTTCATTGTTTCACAGCATCAAAGCCCCATTTCATTGTTTCACAGCATCAAAGCCCCATTCATTGTTTCAACAGAGTCAAAAGCCCCATTCATTGTTTCACAGCATCAAAGCCCCATTTCATTGTTTCACAGCATCAAAGCCCCATTTCATTGTTTCACAGCATCAAAGCCCCATTTCATTGTTTCACAGCATCAAAGCCCCATTTCATTGTTTCACAGCATCAAAGCCCCATTTCATTGTTCACAGCATCAAAGCCCCATTTCATTGTTTCACAGCATCAAAGCCATATTCATTGTTTCACAGCATCAAAGCCCCATTCATTGTTTCACAGCATCAAAGCCCCATTCATTGTTTCACAGCATCAAAGCCCCATTCATTGTTTCACAGCATCAAAGCCCCATTCATTGTTTCACAGCATCAAAGCACCATTCATTGTTTCACAGCATCAAAGCCCCTTTCGTTGTTTCACAGCATCAAAGCCCCATTTCATTGGTTCACAGCATCAAAGCCCCATTTCATTGTTCACAGCATCAAAGCCCCATTTCATTGTTTCACAGCATCAAAGCCCCATTTCATTGTTTCACAGCATCAAAGCCCATTCATTGTTTCACAGCATCAAAGCCCATTCATTGTTTCACAGCATCAAAGCCCCATTCATTGTTTCACAGCATCAAAGCCCCATTCATTGTTTCACAGCATCAAAGCCCCATTCATTGTTTCACAGCATCAAAGCCCCATTTCATTGTTCACAGCATCAAAGCCCCATTTCATTGTTTCACAGCATCAAAGCCCCATTTCATTGTTTCACAGCATCAAAGCCCCATTTCATTGTTTCACAGCATCAAAGCCCCATTTCATTGTTTCACAGCATCAAAGCCCCATTTCATTGTTTCACAGCATCAAGCCCCATTCATTGTTTCACAGCATCAAAGCCCATCATTGTTTCACAGCATCAAAGCCCCATTTCATTGTTCACAGCATCAAAGCCCCATTCATTGTTTCACAGCATCAAAGCCCCATTCATTGTTTCACAGCATCAAAGCCCCATTCATTGTTTCACAGCATCAAAGCCCCATTCATTGTTTCACAGCATCAAAGCCCCATTCATTGTTCACAGCATCAAAGCCCCATTTCATGTTTCACAGCATCAAAGCCCCATTTCATTGTTTCACAGCATCAAAGCCCCATTTCATTGTTTCACAGCATCAAAGCCCCATTTCATTGTTTCACAGCATCAAAGCCCCATTTCATTGTTTCACAGCATCAAAGCCCCATTTCATTGTTTCACAGCATCAAAGCCCCATTTCATTGTTTCACAGCATCAAAGCCCCATTTCATTGTTTCACAGCATACATAAAGAATATAATGACAACAGTCCTAAACCACAATTATTGGCCACGCCCCCACTCAAAACTTTCGCAGATCGGGACTCCCTCTCGCTTCTTAGATGTTTTCTACATCTCAGTCGTGCCCACGCTCACTCGCACATTCAAAACATCAACAAGGTGTCAAATATTTTCAGTTCTTGCTGGAACTCCCCTGCCCCCACACAAACCATTCTACAATTTATTAGGTTCTTAGGGGATAGTCCCCCCAACGAGCGCCCCGGCAAGTCCCCCCAGCGAGCGCCCTGTGAGCCGCTGCAGGGAGCCGTGCCAAGCCCCCCCCCCCCCACCTAAAAATCCCATTTAAAAAAAGCACTCCTCTCTATACAGATAGTGAAGAATGGTATTAATTGCCTTGTAAAAAGGCTTTGAAATCACCCCCACTGGATCGCCTCTATTGGATGCAACAGCCTCTGGAATGCAAAAGCAAATTCTAAGTAAGCCAAACAGATTTGATAATACACCTATAAAAGTTGTATCAATTAAAAACAGGAGACTTGCCTTTGTGTGTATCGGGGGACATTTGTCGTCCATTATTTCTTTCTTCGTTTGTTGTGGACTTATTTGTTCTTTGCTTTTAATTTGAATGGAAAGCCCTCTGAACAAAGCCCAGCAAAGCTTCTTCCCCCAGGCACAAGGGCAACAGAAGCACCTAACTAGTCTCTTCATACACCTTTTAAGGGGTTCTGATGACATCGGAGGGGGTCTGGGGGTATCAAAGGAGAAGTTGGGGTGATATGGAGGGAAGTGGGGAACCTGTGGAGGGCCCCAGAAGAATATTTTAGTTGGACATTTAGGGTTACTTGCAGCCAACACCACGAACAACTACTACTACAGCACCTGCCGGAGCCGAGACGAGGGGAGCCGAGCCGAGGGGAGCCGAGCCGAGGGGAGCCGAGCCGAGGGGAGCCGAGCCGAGGGGAGCCGAGCCGAGGGGAGCCGAGCCGAGGGGAGCCGAGCCGAGGGGAGCCGAGCCGAGGGGAGCCGAGCCGAGGGGAGCCGAGCCGAGGGGAGCCGAGCCGAGGGGAGCGAGCCGAGCCGAGCCGAGCCGAGGGAGGCCGAGCCGAGGGGAGCCGAGCCGAGGGGAGCCGAGCCGAGGGGAGCCGAGCCGAGGGGAGCCGAGCCGAGGGGAGCCGAGCGAGGGGAGCCGAGCCGAGGGGAGCCGAGCCGAGGGGAGCCGAGCCGAGGGGAGCCGAGCCGAGGGAGAGCCGAGCCGAGGGGAGCGAGCGAGGGGAGCCGAGCCGAGGGGAGCCGAGCCGAGGGGAGCCGAGCGAGGGGAGCCGAGCCGAGGGGAGCCGAGCCGAGGGGAGCCGAGCCGAGGGGAGCCGAGCCGAGGGGAGCCGAGCCGAGGGGAGCCGAGCCGAGGGGAGCCGAGCCGAGGGGAGCCGAGCCGAGGGGAGCCGAGCCGAGGGGAGCCGAGCCGCTCTTGCTTCCCTGAGTGCGACTCACTCCGAGACTATAAATCCAACTAAAAATCTCTCCTTTTTATATAGAAATTCAGGAATGGTATTAATTGCAAAAGTAAAAAGGCTCTGAAATCACCTCTACCGGATCTCCTCTGAAAGATGCAAATGAATCTAGAATGGAAAGGCAAATTGCAAGTAGAGCAAAACAAATTTTCAAAACATACCTATAAAAGGTGAATCAATTAAACACTGTGGACCTTCTTTGTGTATCAGGGAGAATTCTTCCTTCTATTTCTTTTTTAATGTGTTGTGGGGTTAGTCTTTGCTTTTAATTTGAATGGAAAGCCCTCTGAACAGAGCCTAGCAAAGCTGCTTCCCCATGCACAAGGGCAAGAGAAGCCCCTAACTGGTCTGTTAACATGCCTTTCAAGTGTATCTGATGGCATCTGAGGTGGGTCTAGGGGCCCCCAAGGAATCTTTTAGTTGGGCATTTTGGAGCGCCTGCCGCCACCCAACAGCAACTACCCCGGCGCCTCCAACAAAAACACCCACAAGAGACCCTCCATTGGCACCCACACGTGCCTAACTTCCCTTTGGATAGCCCCACACCCATCACAGATGCACACAGACCCCCTTAGGAGGGGTGGCAATACTGACCGGTTAGGCTGGTGTCTTTTGCCACCATGCATGGGAAGCACCTTAGCCGGCCTCTGTTCAGAAGGTTCTCCATTCAAATAAACTACCAAACACCAAAACCAATGAGTATTTTAAAAACCCTACAGTACAGACAAAGGAAAATCCATTAGTTGTGTATTAGAGATACACACTGTAAGTTTACATATTTCAGAACCTCATTTCAAAGCCTCTTTTCAGACAAATTAATACCATACTTCTACACCTAGTTAAACAGGAGAGCTATGAAGTTGGAGGGGTCAGGATTAGCTGGCCTCTTAGGGATTTCATCTTCTCCGAGAACATGCAAGCATTTCAAACAAGCTGATACAGAAGAACCCCAGAGAGTAGAAGAGGCTGGCACTTACCTGGAAGGGAGCCCCAGGAAACAGCTGAGCAGCGCCGGGCACCACCGAGGGGAGATGAGCCCCACCGAGCCAGTCTGAGGTAGCCCAGCTTGACAGAACACCATCCTTTTAGGGAAAGTAATTTCTCTTGCTTTACTGACTGGTCCTAACCATACAATACTGGCACACACACCATTTACAATTTTTGCTTCATGTGTCTCTGGCCGCGCTGTCACAGAGACACAGAACGGGACTCCAACTTTTGTTGATTTTTTTTCCCCTACATCTCAATTGTGCCCACACTCAGCTGCACACTCCAAACAAACTACGTGTCTAACACTTAAGTTCTTTGAGGAACTTCCCTGGTTCCACACAGACAATCCTACAATACCTTATGTTCTTAGGGGATCTCCCTGATCCCATACACTTTAATCCAGTTTCCATTTTGCATAATGCAACTCGGTACCGCCTTTTCACAACACAGAATACATGAAAGAAAATCCATTCTTGTGTATTACAAAAGCACACTGTATACTTACATATTTCAGAAACCCCGTGTAGCTCATTTCAAAGCCCCCTTTCATACAAGTTGATACAGAATAGTGTTTGTGTACATCTACTTGAACAGGAGAGCTATGGAGTTGGATTGGTAGGGTTGGGGGAGGGTCAGCATGAGCTGGCCTCTTAGGGGTTTTAATGACGGGGGCCCAGCCGCCAACATCTCAGGGGAGGGAAATTCTCTTCCTTCCCTGAGAGAACTTGGGTGACTCACCCTAACAACAACCAAATAAAACCTCTGTTTACATTAGCAGTAACTAATGGTATAATTGCTATATAGGCTTTGCAATCACCCCCACTGGATCTCGTTACATACAAAGACTTCCAGAATGTATAAACAAATTCCAAATAGAGCAACACAAGGGTTAAAAACAGACATTTTGTAGTTATCAATTAATTTTAAAAGGCAGCTTCTTCTGTGTCCAGGGAGGTGTCATTCTTTATTTTTGGGCTTTCTTGCTTCATCCAGGATTTTTTTTGGTTTTTTAGTTAATACAAACACAAACCCTTCTCCCCCCTCACACACAAATCTCACAACAAATATACTACAGTAACAACAACCAGTCCTAAACACACAACTATCGGCCACACTCCCATTCACAACTTTTGTTCATCCGTCTCTGGCCGTGCTCCTGGCAGTGAGACGGAACCACAGATCGGGATCCTGCTCACTTTGTAGATATTTTGTATGTCTCAGTCATGACCACACTCACCCACACACTCAAAACATCAACACGGTTCCTAACATTTCAGGTTATTTTAGGAACTTCCCCTGCTTCCACACTGACCAGCCTACAATTCATTACATTCTTAAGGGAGCCAGTTCAGAGAGCCCCACACCAGTTCACTTCACCGCTTCCTTCATCCCAGTGAGCCCCACACCAGTTCACTTCACCGCTTCCCTTCATCCCAGCGAGCCCACACCTGAGCGCTAGCAGAGTCTGAGCCACTGCCAGCTCAGGAGAGAGAAAAACTCTTTTCCCTTGCTGAAAGCACTATGCCAACTCACCCTAAAACTAACAATCAAAACTAAAAAACTATCTGTTTACATGGATAATCAAAGAATATCATCAATTGCTATATGAAAATCTTTGCAGTCACCCCATTGGATCTCTTCCATTACCCAAAAAGGTTTCCAGAATGTAAAAACAAATTACAAGTAGAGCAACACAGTTTGAAAGCAACTATGAAATGCATATTACTTACAAAAACAGGTGACCTTCCTTTACATGTGTCACAGGGGTTGTCATTCTGTACTACTTTGGGCTTTTTTGCTTCATCCAGATTTTTTTGTTTCTTAGTTTTTAATACAGATACAAACCCTTTTCCTTCCCTCCCTCCCTGAAACTCAACATATACAATGACAATAGGAATGACGGTCCTAGGCGCACCGTTATTGGCCACACTCCATTCACAACTTTCACTTCATCGATCTCTGGCTGCGCTCCTTGCAGAGACGTGGAACCACAGTTTGGGACTCCGGCTCAGTTCGTAGTTATTTTCTACATCTGTCGTGCCCACGCTCACCTGCGCACTCAAAACATCGGCAAGGTTTCTAACATTTTAGGTTCTTTTAGGAATTTCCATTTCCACATAAACAATCATACAAGACCTTAACTTCCTAAGGTATCCCCCATCCTATACACTTTTCCCTTTCTCCACTTTATGTAATACAATATAGCATGCCACCACACCCTAAGACAAAAAATCCATTTAAAATCTCTCCACTTTATATAAGATAGACAGGAATGTTGTTAATTGCTATGTAAAAAGGCTTGAAATCACCCCCCACTGGACTACTTCTATTAGATGCAAAGGCTTCTAGAATGTACAAGCAAATTGAAAGAGAGCAGAACAGATTCTGAAAACATACCTATAATACATATATCAATTAAAACCAGGGGACCTTCTTTGTGTGTATCAGGGGGCATTTGTCATCCCTTATTTTCTTCTTTATTTGTTGTGGGATTATTCATCCTTGGGTTTTTGTTTGTAATTTGAATGGAAAGCATCTGAACAGAGCCTAGCAAAGCTGCTTCTCAAGCACAAGGGCAAGAGAAGACCCTAACTGGTCTGTTAACACACTTCTTAAGGGGTTCTGATGGCATCTAAGGTGGGTCCGGGGTTATGAAAGGTGAATTTGGGGAGCCTCTGGAGGACCCCTAAAGGACCTTTTAGTTGGATATTTAGGTTTAGATGGAGCCACCCGCCACCACCGACAGCTACGGTGCCTGCCGCCACCAACAACTACTAACCCTAAACATCCAACTAAAATACCCACAGGAGACCCTCCATTGGCACCCACATGCCCCTAAATTCCCTTTCGATAGCACCACACCCATCAGAGATGCAAACAGAGCCCCTTAGGAGGGGTGGCAACATGACCTGTTAGGGGGGGGTGTCTCTTGCCACTGTGCTTGGGAAGCAGCTCAGATGGCCTCTGTTCAGAAGGTTTACCATTCAAATAAGAAAAGACAAACACCTAAACCAACGAGTATTAGAAAACCCTACAAAGCACACAAAGGAAAATCATTTGTTGTGTATTATAGATACACAGGGTAAGTTTACACATTTCAGAACCCCATGTAGCTCATTTCAAAGCTTCTTTTCAGACAAATTAATACCAAAATTCTACACCTAGTTAAACAGGAGAGCTATGGAGTTGGAGGAGGGGGAATCAGGGTTAGCCAGCCTCTCAGGGGTTTAATCCACTCCAAGAACATGCAGGCATTTAAACGTTCCAAACTGATACAGAGGAACCCCAGAGAGCAGAAGAGGCTGGCACTTACCTGGAGGGGAGTCCAAGGAAGCCAAAAAAAAGCTGAGCAAAGAGCCAGCAGAGCCGGGCACCACTGAGGGGAGCTGAGCCTAGTCCGAAGTAGCCCGGCTTGACAGAGACACGATACTTTCAGGGAAAGTCAATTCTTTCGCTTTGCCGACCGGTCCTAAACATTACTGGCCACACTCCCATTCAGGGAGCCGAGCCGAAGGGAGCCGAGCCGAAGGGAGCCGAGCCGAAGGGAGCCGAGCCGAAGGGAGCCGAGCCGAAGGGAGCCGAGCCGAAGGGAGCCGAGCCGAAGGGAGCCGAGCCGAAGGGAGCCGAGCCGAAGGGAGCCGAGCCGAAGGGAGCCGAGCCGAGGGAGCCGAGCCGAAGGGAGCCGAGCCGAAGGGAGCCGAGCCGAAGGGAGCCGAGCCGAAGGGAGCCGAGCCGAAGGGAGCCGAGCCGAAGGGAGCCGAGCCGAAGGGAGCCGAGCCGAAGGGAGCCGAGCCGAAGGGAGCCGAGCCGAAGGGAGCCGAGCCGAAGGGAGCCGAGCCGAAGGGAGCCGAGCCGAAGGGAGCCGAGCCGAAGGGAGCCGAGCCGAAGGGAGCCGAGCCGAAGGGAGCCGAGCGAAGGGAGCCGAGCCGAAGGGAGCCGAGCCGAAGGGAGCGAGCCGAAGGGAGCGAGCGAAGGGAGCCGAGCCGAAGGGAGCCGAGCCGAAGGGAGCCGAGCCGAAGGGAGCCGAGCCGAAGGGAGCCGAGCCATGTAAAAAGGCTTTAAAATCACCCCCCTGGTCCTCCTCTATTACACGCAAAGGCTTCTAGAATGCAAAAGCAAATTCTTAAGTAGAGCAAAACAAATTTCAAAAACATAGCTAATAAAGGTGTATCAATTAGTTAAAAACAGGGGACATTCTTGTGTGTATCAAGGGGCATCTGTCATTTTTTATTCCTTTTAGGTTTTGAGAGGTTTATTTGTTTGAATGGAAAGCCCTCTGAACAGAGGCTGCAAAGCTGCTTCACATTGCACAAGGGCAAGAGAACCCACAACTGCTCTGTTAACATGCCCTGTAAGGAGTTTGATGGCAACTGAGGTTGGTCTGGGGGTATCAAAAGGAGATTTTGGGGCCATATGGAGGAATGTGGGGAGCCTCTAGAGAGCTCCAAAAGAATCTTTTAGTTGGACATTTAGGGTTACTTGCCACCAGCCAGCCACAACCACCACCACAACAACAAAAACAGCAACAGCTACTATGGCACCTGCTGCCAGCCAACCACAACTAACCCTAGGCAACCCACTAGAATACCCACAGGAGACTCTCCATTGGCACCCACATGCACCTAAAATCCCTTTGGATAACGCAAACACCAAACTGATCATTATTAAAAAACTCTACCACACACACAAAGGAAAATCCATTCTTTGTGTATTATAGACACACTAATTTTACATATTTCAGAACACCATGTAGCTCATTTCAAAGCCCTTCTTTTCAGACTAATTAATACCATACTTCTACACCTAGTTAGGCAGGAAAACTATGGAGTTGGAGGAGGAGAGGGGTGAGGGTTAGCTGGCCTCTTAGGTGTTTTAATCCTCTCCAAGAACAGTCAGGCATTTCAAACATTCCAAGCTGATACAAAAGAGGGAGCCGAGCCAACGGGAGCCGAGCCAACGGGAGCCGAGCCAACGGGAGCCGAGCCAACGGGAGCCGAGCCAACGGGAGCCGAGCCAACGGGAGCCGAGCCAACCCCTACTATGGTGCCTGCCGCCAGCCACCACACCACCACCTGCCGCACCTGCCACCCGCCACCACCAATACAGTGCTGCCACCGGCAACTCACAACTAACACTAACCGTCCAACTAAAACACCAAGAGGAGACCCTCCATTGGCATCCAAATGCCTATAAATGCCTTTGGGTAGCCCCACACCCATCACAGATGCAAACAGAGACCTAGGGAGAGGTGGCAATACTGACCGTTTTGGGGTGTCTCTTGCCATATGCATGGGAAGGAGCTCAGCCAGCCTCTCTTAGGAGGTTTTCCATTCAAATTAAAAAAAAAAAAAAAAAAGAAACCACACAACAAACCACCCCCCACAACACCACACAAACACACACCCAAACCAATGAATTTAAAAACCCCTACAACACACACAAAGGAACATCTACTCTTGTGTATTACAGATATAAACAAGTTTACATATGAGGATGATCAGAGGGCTGGAGCACCTCTCCTATGAGGACAGAATGAAGGAGTTGGGGCTGTCCAGTCTGGAGAAGAGAAGCGGCTCCGAGGTGATCTCATGTGGCCTTCCAGTATCTGAAGGGGCCTACAGAAGGCTGGGGAAGGACTTTTCAGGCTATCAGGTAGTGATATGACTAGGGGGAATGGAATGAAGCTGGAGGTGGGGAGATTCAGACTGTAGTGAGGAGGAAGTTCTTCACCGTGAAGGGTGGTGAAGCCCTGGAATGAGTTGTCCAGGGAGGTGGTGAGGCCCCATCCCTGGAGATGTTTAAGACCAGGCTGGATGAGGCTCTGGCCAGCTTGATCTAGGGTGGAGTGTCCCTGCCATGGCAGGGGGGTTGGAAACTAGATGACTTTTGGTCCCTTCCAACCCTGTCTGTGAAACTATGAATTGTATTTCAGAACCCATGTAGCTGATTTCAAAGCCTCTTAATACCACACTTCTACACCTAGTTAAACAAGGGAGCTATGGAGTTGGAGGGGGGGGGGGGGGTCGGGGTAACCAGCCTCCTAGGGGTCTTAACCCCTCCAAGAACATGCAGGCAATTTCAACGTTCCAAGCGGATACAGAAGAGCCCAGAGAGCAGAAGAGGCCGGCACTTACCTGGAGGGAGAGACAAGGAAGCCAGAAACAAAAACCTGAGCAAAAAGCCAACCTCAGCACAGCTGTGCGCCACCGAGGGGATCTGAGCCCCACCGAGCCAGGTCTGAAGTAGCCTGGCTTGACAGAGCCACCATTCTTGGAGGGAAAGGAACTTCTGTCGCCTTGCTGACAGGTCCTAA
>JAAWVA010001190.1:0-12641 GCA_015227895.2 Colaptes auratus | reverse complement strand
TCTCAACTATCATCTGAAACAAACCTTCTGAAAATTGTGGCTTTTACCAGTGTGCCAAAAGAGAAAGAAATAAAGAAGAAAAATTAAACAAGCTAAAAAACCACAACCCTCACCCAACCTTAAAGCATACCTGAGTTGGGTGTCCTGTCTGAGTCTGCAGAAAGCTGGAAACTCATCCTGGGGGATATATCATGCCGTTCATGTCCATGGAGTGTTAGGTCTGACCCATGCAGTGCTACAGGCTGGGGTCAGAGTGGCTGGAGTCTGCAAACACAAAGGACCTGGGGGTGCTGATTGACAAGCTCCTGAACATGAGCCAGCAGTGTGCCCAGGCAGCCAAGAGGGCCAATGGCATCCTGGCCTGTAACAGGAACAGTGTGGCCAGCAGAATGAGGGAAGATATTCAGCCCTGTACACAGCACTGGTTGGCCACACCTTGAGTCCTGTGTCCAGTTCTGGGCCCCTCAGTTTAGGAAAGATGTTGAGTTGCTGGAATGTGTCCAGGGAAGGGCAACAAAGCTGGGGAGGTGTTTGGAGCACAAGACCTATGAGGAGAGACTGAGGGAGCTGGGGTTGTTTAGCCTGGAGAAGAGGAGGCTCAAGGGAGACCTTATTGCTCTCCGCAACTACCTGAAGGGTAGACTGGACGTGAGGAGGAAGTTCTTCACCATGAGAGTGGTGAAGCCCTGGAATGAATTGGCCAGGGAGGTGGCTAAGGCCCCTGTCCCTGGAGGTGTTTAAGACCAGGCTGGCTGAGGCTCTGGCCAGGCTGATCTAGTGTGAGTTGTCCCTGCCCATGGCAGGGGGGTTGGAACTAGCTGATCCTTGTGGTCCCTTCCAACCCTGACTGATTCTGTGATTCTGAGATCTACTTCCACTTTTAGAATTGGATTTCCTCGAAAGAAGCTCAGCTGTTGTCCCATCACAGGGGACTTGCATGCTATAATTGCCATGTCTGAACCAGAGCATAGAGCATGTGCATGTGTCTGTGTGCATGGCATGTGTGTGGCCTGTGCTGTGATCACCAGAATTACAGTCTAGCCAGATAACGAGCTGTTGTTGTTTACGCCGCTTGGTTCCGGGCACTTCAATTCCAGAAAGATGTAAACAAAATTAGAGGGAATCAGAGGATTGCAAGGAGAATGATTAAGGGGCTGAGGGACTGACTTGTGAGGAATGCTTGTGAGAGCTAAATATATGGCTGTTTTTGGCTAAATGACTAAAGAGGAGCTATGCTACCGATCTAGGCACGCTGCGAAGGCGTGAAGAATTGTCTAGTGTGGACTGAGAGCTAGAAGCGTCTCTTGTGGTAGAAAATTTGGAGAAGGGAAAGGGAAAAAAATTGGCAAGGGAGAAAAATATACTTAATGGAGGAAGGTGATTATGTGGTGAAATAGAATTGTGGTGGAATTGCTGTCATTTGGGATATCTGAAGTTTGGCTGGGCAGAGCCCTGGAGAATAAGCCATGCGCGACAAGCTTGCAAAAGTCCCTCGAGAGACAGTCTAGATGCCTTAATAGATTTTTATGCTGTCATTAATTTCTGAATCACAGCTAATATTTCCAGTCTGACAAAGAACCATATTCTTCAAAGCATTTTTCTTTCTTGCCTTGCATTATTTCTCCTGTGACGCAGCTACTGACGCAAGGCAGCCGCCCGCGGAATCCTGATCTCAACACCTTCACTCTAAAACTTTTTCCTCTTCCATTTATTGGGGTGCTCAGTCAGATTTGTCTGATCTGTGGGCAAATGCATCCAGCTGGATAGCCAGTTGGATGAAATCCCCAAATCTGTAGCTTTGTCCTATAAGCTGTTCTAGGCTTTGAGTGGTTTCCTTTTGCCACATGGGGTACACAAATATCCTCTGTTCTTTCTTTATCTTAGAGTCATAGAATCAGTCAGGGTTGGAAGGGCCCACAAGGATCAGCTAGTTCCAACCTTCCTGCCATGGGCAGGGACACCCCACACTAGATCAGCCTGGCCAGAGCTTCATCCAGCCTGGGCTTAAACACCTCCAGGGATGGGGCCTCCACCACCTCCCTGGACAACCCATTCCAGGGCTTCACCACTCTCATGGGGAACAACTTCCTCCTCACATCTAGCCTGAATCTCCCCACCTCCAGCTTCATTCTTGCATGTTTTCAAAATGGTAGGTGAACAGTGGACCAGTCAGAAACTGATATGTTTGATATGTGGCATTTCTGATGAGAATGGGCCTGATGGAGCAGGTTCAGAAGAGGGCCACAAAAAATTATCAGAGCACCTGACCAGCACCTCGCCTATGAAGACAGGTTGAGAAAGTTGGAGTTGTTCAGCCTGGAGAAGAGAAGTCACCAGGGAGACCTTATAGAAGCATTTCACAGTATCACAGTATTGTTAATGTTGGAAGAGACCTCAAAGATCATCGAGTCCAACCTGTCTCCACAAACCCCATGACTAGGCCATGGCACCAAGTGAAAGGACATTGCTCCCCATAGAGAACACTCCTGCCCACTGCATTTCAATACCTGAAGAGGACTTAAAAGAAAGCTGGGGATCAACTGTTTTACAGGGGTGTGCAGCAGTAGCACGAGGGGCCATGCTTTAAACTAAAGAAGGGTTGATTTAAATTGGACATTAGGAAGAAGTTCTTTACTATGAGGATGGTGGAATAATAGTACAGTTTGCCCAGAGAGGTGGTGGAGGTCCCATCCCTGGAGACATTCATGGTCAGGCTTGATGGGGCTCTGAGCAACCTGATATAGTTGGGGTTGTCCCTGCTCATTGGAGGAGAAGTTGGACTAGATGACCTTTAAAGGTCCCTTCCAACTCAACGCATTCAATGACTCCATGATTCTATGTCACAAGAACTGAGCTCTCCCAAGGCCAGCTGTGACTATAGGAAGGTGAGCCTATGAAGAAGGCAGAAGTGCAAGAAGGTGGTAGGAGGTGACACGGATGATTGTCGGTAGGTGGGAATCAGCCAGCTGGTCTGCTCCTGTCTTGCTTACAATACAAACTGAATAGTGAAAGCTAAGTGAGCGGTGCTGGCTGCTCATTTTAACACTTTTCTGTTCAGAGAACAGACTGAATTGGCAGCAGGTTTTGTAGTGGCTGCTGTGCTGGTTGGCACCATGGACTTCCAGAGGTGAAAGGTGTTGCAGCTTGAGTGAAAAAGCCAGGATACATAATGGGAATTATCCAGAGTCAAGATTATTTGTGCCACGGATGCAGACCCAGAGAGAGTTCAGCAGAGTTTATTAGCTCAGGTACAGGACTAGGCAAATTGCAATCTGTTTGCTGGGCAGGAAGCAAGAAGTACTATTTCACATTGCACTCACTTCAGACTGGTAACTGCTGCTGGATATTTTCCAGTCAGTACAGGGCTAGTTTTGACAATCTCAGCAGCCCAGCCCAGCAGTTCCAGGGAACAAGGTATAAAGACAGCTGGTTGGAAAGTCAACACTTCTTAGCTTGGACTTACAACTAGTCTTGGTATGTGCAAGCTGGCTGTTGGTAGTGACATCTGTACCCCATGGTAATGACATCTGTACCCCATGGTAATGCCATCTGTACCCCATTGTCACCTGGCAGAGTGGAAGAGCTCATTAGGTCAGATACAAGTGCAATACAAGTGCAATTGGCCTCTGGCTCTGAACCAGAGATAAGGAATATTGCAGACTTGAGTTATCTGCCCTGAAGTGATTTTTCAGGTTACAATCCTCTCTTTAAGAAATACATACATCCTGAAAATAATACAAAATCCCTCCTTTACTGTAAGTAGAATTAGTTGACTGCATTTGTGTCAGAATGTGAGAGCTGGGAGACTGGAGAAATTCAGTAAAGGATGAAGAAAGGGAGAAGGCTGGAGATTCCAAAGGTGAGGACAGGCAGACATGAGTCACTGTTGGGGGGTCTCATGAAGATCACAGAATCACCAAGGCTTGGAAGAGACAGTATCACAGTATCACTAAGGTTGGAAGAGACCTCAAAGATCATTGAGTCCAACCTGTCAACACAGACCTCATGACTAAACCATGGCACCAAGTGCCACGTCCAATCCCCTCTTGAACACCTCCAGGGATGGGGACTCCACCACCTCCCTGGGCAGCACTTTCCAATGGCTAATGACTCTCTCAGTGAAGAACTTTCTCCTCACCTCCAGCCTAAACTTCCCCTGGTGCAGCTTGAGACTGTATCTTCTTGTTCTGGTGCTGGTTGCCTGGGAGAAGAGACCAACCCCCTCCTGGCTACAACTTCCCTTCAGGTAGCTGTAGACAGCAAGAAGGTCTCCCCTGAACCTCCTCTTCTGCAGGCTAAACAACCCCAGCTCCCTCAGCCTCTCCTCACAGGGCTGTGCTCGAGGCCTCTCCCCAGCCTTGTTACCCTTCTCTGGACACATTCCAGTGTCTCAATGTCCTTCTTAAACTGAGGGGCCCAGAACTGGACACAAGATGGAGAACTCAAAATACATGCTCAAAGTCCAACAGACCTACTGTTTTCCGGGTATTATTTCAGCAATCTGTGTGCCCTCTAGTGGCATAACTCGTGGAGGGAGGCGGAGAGATGCTGCCGTGGTGGCCATCTATCAGGAGGGGTATTTCTTATAAAGCTGGTCTATGCGTGCCTGTAGTCCAAAGGATGAGGGTTCTCAGTCCTGGCTCACTGCAGAAAGAGCAATGGGGTGAGAGAGAGAGATAATTTGTCTACTAATTGTGTTTATTGCATGCAGCAAATGGATTAGTTACAGCACCTTTTAATCATTGTTCTGTGGCATTTTGCTAATCTCATTCTAACCCTGGCAGAACATGAGTCACTTCGCACCCAGCTCTTGAGTCAGAGCACACTGCTGCCACCTCCTTTAGGGAGTGGTGCAGTGGCACAGCAACTGGAAGTCCTGACACAGATTCCTGCAACTGGCTGTACATGACAGAGCTGTGGGGTTGCTCTGTGGGTTTCATGAACTGTAACTCTGAAAGGAAAAGAGAGAGCCAGAGCTCTATATGGAAGAGGGTGGTTGGTGGGGAAACTTGTGATTGTATTGCCATGTGTTGAATCTTTGAAGAAAAATCTAAGCATCCTTTCCCTAAATTCCTGTCCTAGGTATCTAAATAGCAGCACTATTTGATAATAGTCTTCCTAACCTTCATTGGCTGCTGGACATTAGGAAGGATGAGGGTATTGAGACACTTGGAACAGGTTGCCCAGGGTAGTTGTGGATGGCCCCTCCCTGGAAGTGTTCAAGGCCAGGATGGGCAGGGAATTAAAGCAACTTGATCTAGTGGAAGGTATCCCTGGGTTGGAACTAGATGATCTTTAAGGTGCCTTCCAATCCAAACCATTCTATGATTCACAGGGAGGGAGACTGCTCTTAAACAAGAAGTGAATATCTGCTTATTTATTTATTTGTTATTCACAGGTTTGAAGAAATTGAAAAACCCAGATTGATACTGCTTAGTAGCTCTTCTTGTTTAGAGGTTAGAATTGGTGAATATTCTTGGGCAAATGTGGATGCTTAATGAAAACTGGTAAAAGGAAGGATGGCTTTTCTGAAAGGAGAGGAGACTGATTCTAAGCCAGTTCAATACAAGACATAGTATCACAGTATCAGTCAGGGTTGGAAGGGACCACAAGGATAAGCTAGTTCCAACCCCCCTGCCATGGGCAGGGACACCCCACACTAGATCAGGCTGCCCACAGCCTCATCCAGCCTGCTCTTCAACACTTCCAGAGATCAGGCCTCAACCACCTCCCTGGACAACCCATTCCAGGGCTTCACCACTCTCATGGTGAAGAACTTCCTCCTCATGTCCAGCCTGAATCTCCCCACCTCCAGCTTCATTCCATTCCCCCATGTCCTATCACTACCTGATAGCCTGAGAAGTCCCTCCCCAGCCTTCTTGTAGGCCCCTTCAGATACTGGAAGGCCACAATGAGGTCACCTCGGAGCCTTCTCTTCTCCAGACTGAACAGCCCCAACTCTTTCAGTCTGTCCTCATAGGAGAGGTGCTCCAGCCCTCTGATCATCCTCGTGGCCCTTCTCTGGACACCTTCCAGCACCTCCAGATCCCTCTTGGAATAGGGGCTCCAGAACTGGAGGCAGTACTCCAGGTGGGGTCTCAGCAGAGCTGAGTAGAGGGGGAGAATCCCCTCCCTTGACCTGCTGGCCACACTTCTCCTGATGCAGCCCAGACATCCAAGGCTATGTTTCTGCTCTAAAACAGAGCAGGATCTGGAATCTGGTTATCCCACAGTTCAGAAAGCACATTAGTCCCTGGGCTCTGATCTGCTTTGGAGAGGTCTCATTTTTCTCTCTAAGTCCCACTGTACATATTAGAGTTAGAGCTCTGCGACTTGGAGTATTCGGTGTGAGGCTTGCATTAGTTGCTAGATGGGAGGTGAGAAAAAAGGTCTGTGCCTGCCACACAGACACAGGGGAGAATAAAAGCTCACACTGCTAAAGGCGTGCAAGCTCCATGTCTCTGTGCTTTGGCTTGTGCTGAAGGGCAGGCTGCGGGAGAGCCTCCACTTGTCACAACCGATGGGTGGGAAGTGCTTGTTGGCCCTGTGAGCAGAGGTGGCAGCAGGACACAGTCCTCGCAGGTATTTCAGCAAGCAGCAATGGGGGCGGTGCTCTAGCTGTAAACCAGAGAGCTCTGAATTCCTGACCGAATCTTTGTGCATTGCCCTTGGCAGATGTGGGGGTGGACAGCTCTGTTGCCTTTGTGAAACGTGCAGTGCTGTGTGTGTCCTAGGGACTCCAGTCAGTGCAGTCAACTCCTTCTTGCTCCTGGTGCTGGCTCACAGAAGCTGCAAGGAAGGGGGGAGCATGGTTCTTTCCTTTCATCCCCCTTGCATTAAATTTTAACCAAATATTACAGAATCACAGAAGGGTAGGGGTTGGAAAGGGACCTCTGGAGATCATTTAGTCCAACCTCCCTGCTAGAGCAGGATCACCTAGAGCAAATCACACAGGAACATGTCCAGGTGGGTTTGGAATGCCTCTGGAGAAGGAGACTCCGCAACCTCTCTGGGGAGCCTGTTCCAGTGCTTAAGTTTATGTGGAACCTCCTGTGTCCCAGTTTGTGTCCACTGTCCCTCGTTCTGTCCCTGGATACCACTGAGAAGAGTCTGAAAAAAAAAAACCAAAAAAACAAGAAAGGAAGAAAAAAATGCAGCTGCAAGGCTATTTGCTTGGTGTAGGTAGAGTTAATGGGGACTCCCTGATCCAGTTTGGGGGAGTAGAGGATTCAGGCTGGATTTACACTGTCTCTGTCTTGCAAGTTGAAGATGTGTGTTTGATTTGGTTGTCCTCTACTGCACCTGTTCCAGCCTGAAGCTAAAAAAAAACCATTAATGTTAACTGGTGCATTTCTGTGAGGGGAAGAGAAAGGAGCAGCAGTTGTAATGCATGTGTCTTTGGATCAAAGACCATTCCATCCTCTTGAGTGAGGATATCTTTCTTCTTCTACTTCTTGCTGACACTATGAAATGCAGTTTGTTCCTGCTAGTTCCTTTCGGTGAGGGGTACTCCAAATCAAGGATCTTCAATCCTCCAGATGATGATGGCAAACCTCTTGTGGGGTGTGATCTGGAGCTTAGGGGGATGGCATCTGAATAGCTAGGCATAATACTTAGCTTGCAGAAGCTACAGAAGCAAAGCAACAGTGCAAGAAGCAAAGCAGCTCTCTGAATTCTCTGACTCTATGATGTCTTGAAGCACAGGCTGGCAGGTAGAAGTACTATTTGGTGTATAAACTTGGACACCTTTTGAGCTGCAAATCATAGAATCAATAAGGTTGGAAGAGACCTCAAAGATCATCAAGTCCAACCTGTCAGCCAAGACCCCATGACTACTAAACCATGGCACCAAGTGCCACGTCCAACCCCATCTTGAACACCTCCAGGGATGGTTCCTCTTCCAGGGACTAAGAGACAATAAAACACACATTGCTGCTTCCTTGGGGACTCTTGTAAAGCTTAGACCTGCACTTTCAGTTAACTCTACCATATATGGCCAAAGTTGACACTGCATAAAACTTTGATAACTTCACATTTTAAAGAGGTATCAGAAAGCCTCATTTGTAAATCTTCACTGAAAATTCCCTGAATTGCACATTTCCTGGTGTTACAAGTTCAATAAACCTAAATAATGCAGCAATTTATGTCTAGAAGGCTTGTTTTAAAACCAAAGTCTGGCAACTTCTCTTTTGGATTGAGAGCAGCTCTCTCCTTTTATGCCTTCAACAGCTAGCATGGACACTTTTGTTCTGAGATGGTTGGAGATTTCTACTGGCCACTTAATAGCAAAACATCAGAGGCAGTGACTGGCTGGAAAGCAGCCCTGAGGAGAGAGACTTGGGGGTGCTGGTGGACGAGAAGCTCAACAGGAGCTCTCAATGTGCACTTGCAGCCTGGAAAGCCAATCAGATCCTGGGCTGCATCAAGAGAAGTGTGGCCAGCAGGTCAAGGGAGGTGCTTCTCCCCCTCTACTCAGCTCTGGTGAGACCCCACCTGGAGTCCTGCCTCCAGTTCTGGAGCCCCTATTACAAGAGGGATCTGGAGGTGCTGGAAGGTGTCCAAAGAAGGAGAGGGCTGGAGCACCCCTCCTATGAGGACAGACTGAGAGAGTTGGGGCTGTTCAGTCTGGAGAAGAGAAGGTCCAAGGTGACTAATTGTGGCCTTCCAATCTGAATGGGCCTACAAGAAGGGGGGAGGGACTTCTCAGGATCTCAGGTAGTGATAGGACTAGGGGGAATGGAATGAAGCTGGAGAGATTCAGGCTGGACATGAGGAGGAGGTTCTTCACCATGAGAGTGGTGAAGCCCTGGAATGGGTTGTCCAGGGAGGTGGTTGAGGCCCCATCCCTGGAGGGCTGGATGGGGCTCTGGGCAGCCTGATCTAGTGTGAGGTGTCCCTGCCCATGGCAGGGGGGTTGGAACTAGCTGATCCTTGTGGTCCCTTCCAGCCCTGACTGATACTATGATAAGATATTGGCATAGGCATATAGCTGGACATAACTATATCCCTGTTGCTTGAGTTTCATGTTGCCTTTTTGTTCATTTTTTTTGTGGGCATCACTATTGGATCTACTTAGACATTTTCCAGAAGAACATTTCTGTATTTTCAACTAATTGGAGAACTTAAAGGTAAAGGGCAGAGTGAGCTTGAAAGGAACTACTTTATGAAATCCATCACAGCAGTTAACCTACACAGCCATAGTCATGTTGCTGAGAATGTTTTCCTAGATGTTATAGATCCAAGGTGAGCTCCCAGGTTGAGAAGATGAAAATACTGGATGCTCTGCCCACTGCTGCAGATGAGTTCTGGAAGCACCCTGCTCATCTCCAACAGAGTGCTATTGCCATGCCCTTTCCCCAGTTTAGTAAACACTGTTTTTCTGCCTTTGACCTCAGAGAAATAATGTGCAGTGTGAAGAGGACATAAACAAAGCTCTCTGGAGCTCTTTCCTCCCTTTAGTATCTCACTGCAAAGTTTTTCATGGTCACCCAGTTTTCTCATCATCTTGTCCTTATTGCAACCAAACTGAGGATGTAAATATGCTCTAAGAGACTCCTGCTTTTTCATAAATAATCTCTATGCTCAACTATGGATGAAAAGTAAAGAGAAAAAAATCAGCCCAAGGTACCCATGACAGTCCTGGGACAGCACTTCTACAGACAAGCATCCACTCTTAAGGTGATCTGCTGGCCATGACCATATTGGTTTACATCAGAGGCATCCTAAAATTAACTTGAATAAGCTCAGTGCTTCTCATCAGGAGATACCTTCCACTTCCTCCTGCAGTACTGCTCAGTGATCTCATCACTAGTCACACCTAAGGGTATAGAACAATATAGAATAGAATAGAAATAGAATAGAATAGAATAGAATAGAATAGAATAGAATAGAATAGAATAGACCAGGTTGGAAGAGACCTTTGAGATTGAGTCTGACCTATCATCCAACACCACCCAATCAACTAAACCATGGCACCAAGCACCCCATCAAGCCTCCTCCTGAACCTCCAATGATGGTGACTCCACCACCTCCCTGGGCAGCCATTCCAATGGGCAACACCTCTCTATGTAGAATTTCTTCCTAAACCTCCAGCCTGAACCTCCCCTGGGCCAGCTTGAGACTGTGTCCTCTTGTTCTGGTGCTGGTTTGCCTGGGAGAAGACACCAACCCCCACCTGGCTACAACCACCTTCAGGAGTTGTAGAGAGCAGGAGGTCTCCCTGAGCTCCTCCTCTCCAGGCCAAGCAACCCCAGCTCCTCAGCCTCTCTAACAGGGTTTGTGCTCCAAACCCCTCACCAACTTCATTGCCCTTCTCGGACACGTTCCAGCAAGTCAACATCTTTCCTAAACTGAGGGGCCCAGAACTGGACACAGGACTCAAGGTGTGGCCAACCAGTGCTGAGTACAGGGCAGAATGTTCCCTGCTCCTGCTGGCCACACGTTCCTGTTACAGGCCGGATGCCATTGGCCTTCTTGGCTGCCTGGGCACACTGCAGGCATGTTCAGCCTACCATCGACCAGTACCTCCAAGTCCTTTCTGTCTGGCTGCTCAGCCACTCTGACCCAGCTGTAGCACTGCAGGGGTTGCTGTGGCCAAGTGCAGAACCCAGCACTTGATGTGTTCAATCTCATACCGTTGGATTCTGCCCATCTTCCAGCCTGTCAAGGTCCCTGCAAATCTAATATGCTTCCTGTGGGCAGCAACTAAAAATAATAAAATAGCCTGGACATTGTTCATCTTGGCTGACAATGTGAAAATTAAAGGTTAGATACTTACCTAAAGCTGTGAGGTCCATCAGTGGCAGAGTAGGACCTGGTGAACTCACTCTGTGACTAGTCCCCTTGCACAGTTGTCCGGATCAAGTGTAGGACTTCCCAGTTCCTTCTACTCGAGCAGTGAAATGGGCATGCTGATGCGAAAAAGGCAAAATCAGAGAGCTGTGAGGTGTCGAGAAGAGGTCAGGGAAAGGAGGCTCCCTGGTGTTTGTAATGAGATGTGTGAAAGATGTCTAGGGCAAGGAGCAGGGGCATTGACAGAAGTATGGGGAAGGGTGGAATAGGAGTGCATCCTCCAAACTCTTGAAGATTTTTTGCTCAAGGAAGCTCCTGCAAAGGATGTGGGCTGCATAAGCCATCAAGAGAAGATGGCTTCTCCCAGGGCCCTTGCAGCTGCACCAGCTATGATAACAGAAATTAACTTCATCTCCTTTGTCTTACTATCCAAGTGCCCCAGAATAGTAGTGTAGGAAAACAGTGCTGGTTAATGTTGTCTTTGATCGAGCATCCAGCGGGAGCCCTGGGCTTGTTCTGCTTGGCTTTGTTAGTTTCAGACCCCAAGGCAACAAGCCGTTGCCTACAAAGCCTAGGCAGGGCTGCATTAAGTGTGAGGCATGCAGCAGAAATCCCAGTTTGTCAATTCAAATGGCACTCACCTAGCAGCAGTGCCTGCATATTTAGATCCACAGTGAAGTGCGGGAAGTGCCGCCATCCCTTCTGGAAAGAGCCCGTCTCAGGAGCTGGCAAGCAAGGTCACACCCGCAAAAGCCTAAAAGGAAATGATGCAGGGTGGATTTTTCCTCTAATTACCCAGTGTTAATATGTTGGCTTTTTAATTTGCTGGCAACTGGCCTCTCAGTACATATACAGCCAGGCAGATTTCATAGAATCAATAAGGTTGGAAAAGACCTCAAAGATCACCAAGTCCAACCTGTCACCCAATACCTAATGACTACCAAACCATGGCACCAAGTGCTACATCCAGTCCCCTCTTGAACACCTCCAGGGATGGGGACTCCACCACCTCCCTGGGCAGCACATTCCAATGGCAAACAACTCTCTCTGTGAAGAACTTTCTCCTCACCTTGAGCCTAAACCTCCCCTGGCACAGCTTGAGACTGTCCCCTTGTTCTGGTGCTGATTGCCTGGGAGAAGAGGCCAACCCCCTCCTGGCTACAACCTCCTAATGGTCTCTTTGCAGGCAATACAGAGAGATGCAACCTTTGCTAAGCCAAGCATGGTGCTCTATTTCCCCCTCTATGTAAAACAGGTATGAGATCAACTTTTGTTAGGTGGGTGTATCATAGTATCAGTCAGGGTTGGAAGGGACCACAAGGATCATCTAGTTCCAATCCCCTGCATGGGCAGGGACACCCCACATTAGATCAGGCTGGCAGAGCCTCATCCAGCCTGGTCTAAAACACCTGCAGGGATGGGCCTCAACCACCTCCCTGGACATAGTATCATAGTATGGAATTCATGAAACTTATAAATAGGGCATGGACTTTCCTGCTGCCTTGAAGAGCACACTGGTTAGTTTACCTGGGACTGGTGACCGTAGTGCTTAACCTAAATCTTCATGTCTGCACAAACTACATACAGGGTAGGTTTGATTATGAAATGCCCTGGAAAGTGGCGTGCTGGGATTGTTTAGCATGGAGAGGAGGAGGTCAGAGGAGACCTTATTGCTCTCTACAACTACCTGAAGGGAGGTGTAGCCACAGGAGGGGTTGGTCTCTTCTCCAAGTAACCAGCATCAGAACAGGAGGACACAGTCTCAAGCTGTGCCAGGGGAAGTTTAGGCTGGAGGTGGGAGGAGAAAGTTCTTCACCAAGAGAGTCGTTCACCATTGGAATGTGCTGCCC
>JAAWVA010000119.1:0-50177 GCA_015227895.2 Colaptes auratus | reverse complement strand
ACCTCACAAATGTTTCCTCTCCCCACAGCAGATTTCAAAGGGGACAGCCGGGAGTGTTACACAGCTGGCCTCCTCTTCTTCTGCTCTCCCTGACCTGCTCATTTGCTCACCTGGAGATCTCTTCCACTTTTGCCTTTTGTTCTCGGGCTGGCTGTCCCTCTCTCTTTACAGCTCAGCTTTCTCTTCCTGCAGGAGCGCTGCTGCATGTCCCCAGAAGCTTTGGGCAACCTTTCCATTCAAAAGCATTGTTAGACAGGGAAGGCCATCATCCCCTTGCAGCAGTTCTGCTCTAAGCAAAGCCAACTCATTTTACCTTCTGGGCTCAGATGAGCTCTTTGGCTCTTGGCTTGCCAGCCTCGGCAGCACCTGCAATGGAAACGGGGAAGTGAAGAGGCAGCAAGGACCTCCCTGCCCACTTGCTAGCTCACAGCTCAAAGACACATCCCATCAGCCTTGCTGCACTTCTGCCCAGCTGCAGCTTGGAGAATGACCTTGCTTGCCCTCTGCCTGCACTCCCACCTTCTGAGGGGAGCTTTGTCCTCATGTTCTGGTGCCCTTCACGTACCTCTCCAGATTCTCCTTTCTGGCCCCACTGCTGCCACCTCCTCGGCCTCTGCAGCCACAGGCTTAGTCACCTCCTCCTCCTCCTCTTCAAAGAGTTCCCCCTGATGGTCGATGAGGAACTCCACCAGCTCTATCACCTGCAGACAGAGAGCCATTGGTTCCTACTTAGGTGCCTGCAGCTGGCTCCAACAGCCTTCCCCACTCCCAGCCCTGCTTTCTGCACACAAAACTGCAGCTCTGGGGCTGCTCTTCCTGCCACCTCTGCCACATGGCTTTGCTGAAAGAGAGGAGGCAGCCAGGTCCCTCTCAAGAGCACAGCTCTGCTGGCCCCCCGAGGCTGCAGCTGGCAAGCACAGCATACCTTCTCTGTCACCAGCATGTCCGGGGGCAGCGTCTGCTCCTCGGCTGGGCTCAGGAGGTTTGGCCCCACGCAAATGGCCAGGTTGGTAGCAGTCATGCTGCTGGAGGCTGCATTGCTGCTGATGTGGTGCAGCAGGGACAGCAAGCGCTTCAGGAGGAGGAGGTTGGGGCTGGGGCAATTTGCTGGCCACCTGAAGCAAGAGGAACACAAGGTTACTCACTAGACCTGCTCGACACAGGTCTCCCAGCCTGACCTCACCCAGGCCCCACACGCAGGGGGAGGCCCCTAGCAAAGCCTCCCTAGCAAAGCCTCCCCAGCAAAGCCCAGGACCCATCTTCACTGCCAGCTGCCTCCCTCCCTGCCCCTCTGCCCACAGGGCCCTTGCTGGAGCACCCCCCGATGTCTGCAGCAATTGCTCCAAGGACAGCAATGCTTTGCTGTGCTCTGACACCAACCCCCACCCGACAGCAGCTAGAGGTGGCTGGCAGAAAAGAGCTCTCCAAGGAGGCCTTGCTCTGCAGGCAGCTCCTAACCTCTAGCAGGCCCTGAGGAGCAGCCAGCCTGCTCGCCACACTTACTCTTTCAGCCCGCACAGCCTCTCCTGCCTGCTGCTCTTCTCCAGGGCACTCATCCACTCCCGTACAGCTCTGACTGGAGGAGCTTGGAGGGGATCTTCCGCAGGAAGTCCTGCAAGGCCAAGAGCTGCGGGTGAGCTGGCAGCACTGCTGCTGCAGAGCACAGGCAGTGTGCCCGGCACTCTGCCTCCCCAGCAGCCAGCTGCCTTTCAGCTCCTGCTCTCACAGGTGCCCATCAGCACCAGCAGAGCCCACAGCTGCAGGGCAGCAGGCTGTACCTTCAAGACGGCAGCCAGCAGGTGCACAGGCTGGCTCTCCAGCTGGACCTCCGCTCCCCTGTCCAGCGCCTCCCGCACCTCCTGCAAGCTGCGCTCGCCAGCTGTGCGGCAGAAGATCTTCTCCGTGGATGGCCCTTGGGCGTGCAGCAGAGCCAGCAGGTCCTGCAGGGGACAGAGCAAACCAGCTGCTCGCCTGAAGAATGGCCATGGGCCCGTGAACCTTCCTCAGGGGCTAGAGCCAGTGTGCCCCTCTCCAAAGCCCTCCCTGGGGCCTGGCGGAGGGCTGGCTGGAGGCTGCTGGGGAGAGGGGGAGCCGGCTTTGTCCCCAAGCCACACCCGGGCTCCCTGCGCTGGGGCCATCACCTCTGCACAGCAGCTGCTGGGCTGGGGACCCCCTGGCCAGGCTTGCTTACCTGGATGGGCTGAGGTAGCGTGCCATCCTGGCTGCACACAGCTGCCAAGGCTGGGCAAAGAGAGGCCCTGGGTCGCCACAGCCCCATGGCCTGGGAGCTTCTGCAGTGGCAGCCGAGGTCTGTCGCCGAGAAAAGGGCCAGGGCAGCCCCATCCTCCTCCTGCGCCTCCCACCTGCTGCCAGGCAAAAGGGAGAGAGGGGAGAGGTGGAGGACAAGCACCAAGCAAGTGCTCCTGGACCTTCTCAGCACTCTCCCCCAGCCACCAGGGAAGCCCACCCATTGTTGGCAACAGGGGACCCTGGGGGCTCAGCTGGCTCCCACCCAAGAGCGCTGGGGACAGAGCCGCTGCCCTGCAAGAAGGGCGGCAGCAGCAGCAGCAGCAGCCCCACAGCAGCACAAGTGCCAGCCCAGGAGAGGAGGAGAGAAGGGGCCCCCCTGCCCCTGTCTTCTCCAAACTCACCATCCAAGCGGCCAGGTTCTCCTTTGCCACCAGTGGGGATGGGAGGCAGCTGCTGCTCTGTGCCAACTGCAGGCAATGAGCTGTGCTCACCCAGCAGCCCCACAGCACACAGGGCTCACTGCCAGCTGCATCAGCCCCTGGCCACGTGTGAGAGGTGGCCACAGCTGAGAGAGCACCCCAAGCACTCCTCACCTCTGCCTGGACCGCAATCAGCCTCTCCAGCCTCTTGCTGTGCAGTGTCAGGGGCTGTGCAAAGGGAAAAGAGCAGCAGTGAGAAGCGATGCAGCTGATGCTGGGCTGCGGCAGCCTCTGGGGACAGAGTGCGGGCAGGAGGGACACTCACAGCTCTCTGGCTGCTCGCTCTTTCAGCAGCAGCTTGAGGGAGGGCAGCTGGGTGACCTGGGCTCCCTCTGCTCCTTCTGCTGGCCTGTGCCTGGGGAAGGGTAGAGGAAGAGCTGCGTGAGACACAAGCTGCCTCTTGCTTCTCCTCCCAGCCCTGGCAGCTCTTCCCAGCTGCCCTGAAGCAGGCAGGTACCACCCGCCAGGGGCAGTGGTGAGGGTGGAGCTGGGCAGCTGTTGCTTGGACACAGCTGGCTCAAAGTTCTCCACCAGATCTGCCCACTCAGGAGCTGCTCGCAGCTGGGGTGGCAGCGCTCTGAAGCAGAGGTGCAGTATTGCCCCATGGGACGGCTAGAGCTGCAGCTTCCCCCCATGATGGGAGCGTGGCTGCTCTGCCAGGCACAGCTTACCCACGCAGTGTGCTGACCCAGAGCTCCTTCACTGCCCGTGAGCTGCAGAGAGAGAGGAGAAACAGCCTGAGTGCCCAGGGCTCCCCAGCCTGAGGGCAGAGGCAGGCACTGGCACAGCTCTGCCCTGCGGGGCAGGACAGAGACTCTGCCCAGGGTGCCCTGCCAAGCGACACGGCCCCCGGACTGACCTGAAGGAGATGACACAGGAGCCAGAGGGCCAGACGAGGCCAAGGGACTTGGTGGAACTGTCTTCCTCCCCCTCGGCAGCATAGCCACTCTCGGATGGTTTCCCACCGCTCAGCACCATCAACTGGCCCAGGGCCAGGCAGACTGAGGCAGCAGGACGCCGCCCCGTCTGCAGAGAGGAGAACCTGGAGTGACCTGGAGCTGCCTGAGCCCTGGGGCTCCCCTCTAGAACGCAGCTGCCACGGCTGCAGCCTTGAGCGCGTCCAGCACCGAGGTGCCAAAGCAGGAGCTGCTGCTTGGCTGTGCCTGCCCTGGGGCCGGGGCCAGGGCTTGGGGAGAACGGCAGCTGGGCTCTCTGGGTCTTACTTGGCCTTGGCGATGAGCAAGGAGTCGGCGAAGAGGAGGAGCTCCCTTGTCTTCCTCGTACGGCCCCGGCTCAGCCGCACACGCTGGCGGAGCAGTGGCTCGGGCAGGTGTGTGTCAGGTGGGCACTGCTGCTCGGGCCAGGGGTCAACCCTACAGAGCAGATGGCACGGGGCATGAGAAAGGGGGCTGCTGTGGGTCCCAGGTGTGCCAACACCTCCCTGAGCCGTGGGGGAAGCGTACCTGGAGCGATGACAGCAGTTTAACTGACCCATCCTGCCGACGCGAGGGCTGAAAGGGCTGGACTCCTGAGAGAGCACAGCTGCCCTGGGGAGGCTGCCAATCCGCTCAGGGTGCTGAGGAGTGGTGCTGGCAAGAGCTTGGCTCTGCCACTGCCACTCCAGTGCCGTCCCTGCAGGCACTGGGCCGTTGCCAGGCAACACTTGGTCAACATACCCCAACGGTCGCTCGGGGGGGGAGGGGGGGGAGGGGGGCGGGGGGCAGGAGGGGCACTGGAGGGGCACTGGAGGGCTCTCCCCAGTATGCCCACGTGTGAGAGACTAAAAGCTTGTCTCTCCTGATGGGACTCAACAGAGAGAACATCAAGGACCGAGGCCACCTGTTCCTGAGGTGCAATGAGTGTGTGGGCAGGTAGATGGAGAAGGAGGAGGTGGAGCCCCCCCCCTCCAGCCAGCCCCCTGCCCAAACACACAGGAATACACAGAAGACTTCCTGGGGAACCATACCTGGATACTTCCCTAAGGATGATTTCCTGGCCCCTGAATTCCTGAGGGACAAGGCTTGGACACATAGCTAAGGACTGAAACACTGTATAAAGGCTTGAGCAACCACTGGCTCCGCAGAGAAAAACAGAGAACCCAAAACACAGATGAAGGCAAGCACAGGAGAAGGACAATGCTGCTGAGAAGGACAGCTCCAGAGAAGGCAAAGCCCGGGGCAGTGCTGCTCCGAAGAAAAGAGGCCATGGAGCCTGGAAGAAGCAGACTGAACCCTCTCTCCGTCTCCTAAGTTCCACCTGCTGCAACTCATGGAGCTGAAGAGGCTGCCCAGAGGACCACATCTCTTCTACAGCCCAGCCTCAGCACCGCTTCTCTACAGACCCAACAGCTCCTGCAGCACCTTTCCTCCACAGGCTCAAACTGTCTTGGGGGGGTGAGGGGGGGGGGGTAATCGAATTCCTTTCCTCTTCTCTCTCCCCTTCTGATCCATCCACATTATTTGTGTAATAAATAGTCGAGCTGTTGACATTTTGGCCTCCTTTGTGCCTCTCATTTCACCACAGGGACTATTCAAAAGCACTGAGGCCCTTTCCCCCTCCGGCCCGAGACACCATGTCTCTCTCACCCTGCTCTCAGCAGCACTGAGCAGAGGAGCAGGGTCACCTTCCTTCACTTGCTTTGCCCAGGGCACCACTTGCTGTCCTTGGCCAAGGGCACCTTGCTGGCTCCTGCTGACCCCAGACCCCCAGGGCTTTTGCTGCCACCCTGCTTTCCAGCAGCCTTCCCAAGCTCCTTTTGCTCACCAGTCCGGGGGGGTGTGACCCAGGGTGCTTCATGCCACTGCCACTGCCACCCACACTCAGTTCCACTCTCTCTGCACAGCTTTTCTGGCTGGCACTGGGTTTTGGGTCTTCCCTCCCGTCCTGATGAGCTGCAGGAGGGTTGGGTAGCTTCCAGTCAGCAGGGACCTCCCCACACTCCCAACACCTTGGGCAGATGATCGAGAGGCCTTCTGCCATGACATTTGCCAACTCCTTCAAGACTCTGGGGGTGAATCCCACCAGGCCTCATGGCCTTAGGAACATTCAGTTGATACTTCAACTGCTCCCTTAGCAGCTCACAACTTTGGTGCTGTCAGTAACAAACTCTCCAAGGCACCTTCATAGCACAGCAATGCTTTGTACTCCTCTGCTCTTGCCTCCTGTGTCAGAAGGCCTGCAGATCCCTGCCACAGCTTTCCCCAGAGCAGCCCTGAAGGGCTGTGCCCAGAGAGCTTAGAAGGCACAACACAAGTTTCCTCCAGCTACTCTGACACCTGGAACACAGAAACCAACACAGTCTAACATGAGGAATCTCACTTTTTCACACATAACAGCCTTTTATCTATTACCACTTGCATTCTGTAACAAGCAGGCCTCTGTAGGACATGCATATTTACACACCCAAACTGCCAGTGGAAGACAAGGGGGTTGTACCCCACTGTCATATTTCAGGCCATGGCATTACAGACCATTCCCCACCTTCATTCCACCTCTTCTTCTCTCCCAGTACAACCTCTATAAGTTTACCATGGAGGCTCCTTAGGACTTCAGCTGTTACAATTTATTGCCATTGTTGTTGGGTTTTGTGGAGATCTTGGGGCTCAGAGCCAATTGCTCTTGAGCACTGTCAGGTTAAGGAGTGATACTGCAAGATATTTAACACCTGATGGGCATCTCATCATGCCAAACCCAGTCTGCTCAAACAGGGGAAATCTCACAGCTTCCCTGTGACATGCAGCCACACATACACCTATTTTCCAGTGCAGTAAGGCAGGCCCCAGCAACCAGCACTTCAGTAGTGCTCCGTGGCTCCAGCCATATGCTTAGAAATCACAGAGACATTCAGTTGGAAGAGACCCTCAGGATCACCAAGCCCAACCACTGACCTGCTCTACAAGTTCACCCCTAAACCCTATCCCCAAGCACCACCTCCAAACGACCTCTAAACACACCCAGGGTGGGTGACTCCACCACCTCCCTGGCAGCACACTCTGTAAAGATTGTTTTCCTCATGTCCCCTGTAAAAATCCCACAGCACCTGGGCTCTGGTGGGGTCTCCTCCCACCCCAGGTGGGACACTTTGCCCTCCCCACCCACTCCCCTAGTTAATCCCCACCAGGAAGGGCAGAAGCCCCAGGCTGAGCCCACCTGGGCTGAGGGATCCTCCTCTCATCGCTGGGGAGTGCCCATGGTGCACCCTGGGTGATGGTGGTGGTGACAACACAGGCTGGGGGGCCTGGTGGCCCCCCGGTTAGGTAGGGCCATGATTGATGGCTCCTCCAATATCATCCACGGGTGCTGGCTGGGGCTCCTTGCTGGGCTGAGCTCCTCTGTGTGGCATCTCGGCTGGTGAGGGTCCTGCCCCTAGCTCTGGGATGGGTGTAAAAATAGTGGTGGGGGAGCAGAAGATGTTTAGACAGTGAGGAGGAGGGCATAGAGGGAGCAGGAGCTGCTTTGGGGAGAGGAAAGGGATTGATGGGGGAGGAGCAGGAGCTGCTGTGGGGAGAGGAATGTTTTAAGTTAAATCATACAGCTGCTATTAACTCTCTATCCAGGTAGAAGAGGGATGGTGTTGTGACCAAGGTTTGGAATGGGAGCTCAGGTGAGGGCCCTACTCCTGTCTCTGAGTCAGAACTTGACCAACAGCTTTTCAATTCTAAGAGGCAATTCAAACTCTCCTACCTCTCACTGAGCATAAGGCTATGTGTAGTAAGGGTATTTCATTCTGAAATAACCTAAGATCCTGAAGCAAGTACTGAGCAACATTTTGTTTCTCTATTTCTTTCCCAGAGAGAAAAGTTGCAGTTCCAGAGGTCAGGTCTCCAGTCAGTGTCTACTGAATGTCTGAATGCTAATGCAGCTAGGATGGGCTCCTTGAAAGGAGTTCTCATGCTGGATCCTAGCTCTGTAGAAAAGAAGCAAAGATGACAGCAATTGGCATCCTCAGCAGTCTCCCACAGCCTTCTTGTTAGGTAGGAAGGCCTGACTGAGAAAGGGCACTGTAAGCCTCCTGCCTCTCCCAGGGAAGGATTCTTCTGCAGGAATTGTGGAAAGAAGCCATGAGCCTTCCCCCAGGGGAAGTTTTGGGTGCAGTGGCAGAGTCTGCACAAAGCACTGCATAGATGCTGGGCTGTGAGTCCGTGGCACTCACAGTCTAGAAGGGATCTAACATTTATTCTGCTCTGCTTTGGTATCACCTCTCCAGCAGCCCAGCAAGGAGGAGGTACAAATTCTGTTTCATCTTACTGCAGCCAGTTCTACCTGAGCTCTGGACAAGAAACAACATCTCCTCCTGGTCTCCAAAACAACACAACCCAATGTTGAGATCTGTAGATGAAAGCTGTGCATTAGATCTAGGGAGCTGCTACTAATACAGGAGTTCAACACACAGGCTGGCACACAGCCCCTCTGGGAGCAAGAAGTGAGACAAGAAGCTTACAAGTAGTAGTGAAACTCTCTCCTACATAACATTCCTCTTTCTAGAGGGAGAGCACGCAGGAAATAGGGCAGAGGCACAGGAAAAGGGAGGGAAAGACAAGAGAAGTTGAATGGAAGATGCTGAGCTGGATGAAAGAAGACCTTACATAAGAAAGGAGTATCCCATTTGCTTCTGATGCTGTGTAAATGACTGACCCAGAGCCCACACGTTCTCTTGCTGATTGCCACAGGATTCTACCTCTCTGTGCCCCTCAGCTCAGGAGTGACCATGGACTGACCCTGACAGACTCCAGCAAGCCTACACCCTCTCTCACCACGTGGGTCCATGTGATGCTACATATTGTTTCATAGTTTCATAGTTTCAGTTAGGGTTGGAAGGGACCACAAGGATCATCTAGTTCCAACCCCCTGCCATGGGCAGGGACACTCTACCCTAGATCAGGCTGGACAGAGCCTCATCCAGCTGGGCTTAAACCCCTCAGGGACGGGGCCTCAACCACCTCCCTGGACAACCCATTCCAGGCCTTCACCACCCTCACGGTGAAGAACTTCCTCCTCATGTCCAGCCTGAATCTCCCTATCTCCAGCTTCATCCCATTCCCCCTAGTCCTATCACTCCCTGATAGCCTGAAAAGTCCCTCCCCAGCCTTCTTGTAGGCCCCCTTCAGATACTGGAAGGCCACAATGAGGTCACCTGGAGCCTTCTCTTCTCCAGACTGAACAGCCCCAACTCCTTCAGTCTGTGCTCACAGGAGAGGTGCTCCAGCCCTCTGCTCCTCCTCCTGGCCCTGCTCTGGACATGCTCCAGCACCTCCAGATCCCTCTTGTAATAGGGGCTCCAGAACTGGAGGCAGTACTCCAGGTGGGGTCTCACCAGAGCTGAGTAGAGGGGGAGAATCCCCTCCCTTGACCTGCTGGCCACACTTCTCCTGCTGCAGCCCAGGATCTGATTGGCTTTCCGGGCTGCAAGTGCACATTGAGAGCTCCTGGTGAGCTTCTCGTCCACCAGCACCCCCAAGTCTCTCTCCTCTGGGCTGCTCTCCAGCCAGTCCCTGCCCAGCCTGGATTTGTGCCTGGGATTGCCTCGACCCAGATGCAGGACCCTGCCCTTGGTCTTGTTGAAGCTCATGAGGTTGGCTTGTGCCCACCTCTCCAGCCTGTCCAGCTCCCTCTGGATGGATCCCTTCCCTCCAGCCTGTCTGCTGCACCACACAGCTTGGTGTCATCAGCAACCTTGCTGAGGGTGCACTCAGTGCCACTGTCCATGGCACCCACAAAGATGTTGAACAAGCCTGGTCCCAGGACTGATCCCTGAGGGACTCTGCTTGTCCCTGGCCTCCACTGAGACATGGACCATTGACAGCCACTCTTTGAGTGCTGCCATCAAGCCAGTTCCTTACCCATCTAGTGGTCACCCTTCAAACCCATGTGTCACCAGCTTGGAGACCAGGATGTGGTGCGGGACAGTGTTGAAGGCTCTGCTCAGGTCCAGGGAACCAACATCAGTTGCTCGCCCCTCATCTATTTGCTAGAGGCACCATAACAACACAAGTTGAACTTATATAGACAGCAAACATACATATTCATATATTCCCAGCACACTCCCACCCCTCTCCATCAGGACTGAGACAAAACCTACACTTTTGACCTGGCCAGTCTTTAGATGTGTTGGTGCCTCACCTTTCTCTCCCAATACACAAGAATGAACCCCACACAATACAGACCACAACCAACCAATCAGCCCTAGGATCGAACCCCAAGGACCCCAGCAATCCCCTTGCCAAAGCCAAATATTAAAAACAGTTTCTCACAGGGGAACAGGCTGGGGCCAGGCTCTGCTCAGAGGTGCCCTGGGACAGGCCAAGGGGCAGGGGGCACAAACTGCACCCCAGGAGGTTGCAGCTGAGCAGGAGCAGAAAGTTGTTTGGTGTGAGGCTGCTGGAGGCCTGGAGCAGGCTGCCCAGAGAGACTGTGGAGTCTCCTCTGCAGACTTTCCAACCCCCCCTGGATGTGTTCGTGTGACCTGCCCTGGCTTGGCCTGGATGAGCTCTGGAGGTGCCTTCCAACCCCTCACTTTCTGGGATTCTGTAAAGCCACGGCGCGGGGACCCCCACGGCGGTCAGGCTGCCCACCCAGCACGTCAGGATGACCACGGCGCCCTCGGCCCCGAGCGAGCCACGCAGCTCCTCCCGCCCCGGCTGCCACTGCCGCCCGCGGGCCTCCTCCAGCGCCACGGGCGGCAGCCGCCCCGGCATGCCCAGCCCCCCGGCCAGCTGCTCGCCCTGGGCCGCTCCGGGCTGGGGCCGCAGCGCACGCAGGCCTGGCTCCCGCCCCACAGCAGCGCCAGGCGCTCGCAGCTCCGCCCGCAGCCGCCCCGCTCCAGCGCGGCCACACGGGCGGCGCGGGCAGCCCACAGCCAGGCTGCCGCCTCCTCCGCCACCGACCCCTGCGCCTCCAGGTCGCCAGTCAGAGGATGCCCCGCTCCACCGGAGAGAAGCCGGCGGCGGAGACCTGGCTGCGCCCAACCGCTCCGGGCCGGGCCGCCCCGCTCCCCCCGGCCCGCCGCCGACTCCGGCACCACAGCCGGGAAAGCTCTCTGCCCGCCGCCGACCCCGGCAGCAGCGCCGGGAAAGCTCTCTGCCCGCCGCCGACCCCAGCGGCAGCGCCGGGAAAGCTCTCTGCCCGCCGCCGACCCCGGCGGCAGCGCCGGGAAAGCTCTCTGCCCGCCGCCGACCCCGGCAGCAGCGCCGGGAAAGCTCTCTGCCCGCCGCCGACCCCAGCGGCAGCGCCGGGAAAGCTCTCTGCCCGCCGCCGACCCCAGCGGCAGCGCCGGGAAAGCTCTCTGCCCGCCGCCGACCCCGGCACCACAGCCGGGAAAGCTCTCTGCCCGCCGCCGACCCCGGCAGCAGCGCCGGGAAAGCTCTCTGCCCGCCGCCGCCGGGCTCGCTCCCTTGCTCCGGGGAGCAGCTCCAGACCCACTGAGGCCCCGCCGGGCACGGCTCCGGCTCCGGCTCCCGCCGCAGCAGCCCCGGCAGGGCCCCCGGCAGCAGCCGCCCCAGCACGGGCAGGGGGCCCGGCGCGGCCCGCCTCGCCCTCCCAAGGCCTGCTCTGCACGCGTGGAGAGGACACTCTGCCTTAACCCCACTAAAGCCCTGGGCAGGCAGCTGTGGCTCTGCCGGCGGCAGCGCAGCATCCGCACACACACACCCGGCACAGCGAACAGCTCCGCCAGCCTCAAAGAAAGCAATTCCACATCGGACTGCACCTTGCTCTGCTGCTCCAAGACAGCGCAGCATGGGCTGCAGCAGTGCTCTGCTGCTCAGCTGCTCGGGCCCCTGCGCTGAGGCACTCAGCTGCTGCCTCTCCACAGCAACCCAGAGCCACAGCCTCAGGAACAAGTCCCCGCTCCTGAGTGCACGCAGGCAGAGGCAGGGCAGGGTGAGAAAGGATAGGATTGGTGTTACACATCCTGTGGAGAGAGCAGCTGCCAGGAGGAACAGCCACATGTTGGCTTACAAGCAGTTGCAACCAGCAGTGTTCTGGCACCTGGACCACAAGGAGCCTGCGTCCCGCCTCCAGGGAGACTTCTGCCTCCATCCAGATGACCAACAGGAGGAGGAGATGGCCCCGGGGCGCACGGCACAGCCGCTCCACAGGCCACAGCTGCTCTGAGCACTCTTGGACATGAGCAGCCTTTGCCTGAGAACTGTTTGGAACATTCATATCCTGCTGGCACCAAAGCTTGGCTGCGACTGTTTGGGCTATGGGAGCTGGCAGAGCACAGCCTCTGCCTGCATCCAGCGCTGGTTCCCTCTTACCTTCCACAACAAAAGTCTCACAGGACTTCCAATTTGTTCTGCAGAGGATGATTCCTTTAGAACCCTGAGGAGAGGAAGCTGCCCCCAGCCCACCCAGAGGCTGGGCATCACCCAGGAGATGAAGCTGTCCCCAGTTGCCACCAAGGGGGGCAGCACCCAGGAGATGAAGCTGCCCCCAGTTGCCACCACGGGGGGCATCACCCAGGAGATGAAGCTGTCCCCAGTTGCCACCAAGGGGGGCAGCACCCAGGAGATGAAGCTGCCCCCTGTTACCAGGAGGGGCCATTCTGAGGCCAGGACCCTTCCAGCACTGCTGCCAGAAGCTGCCCCAGGGCCAGAAGAGAAGGAGGCTCCTGACAGTGTCGTGGATGCCCCTACTGTGCCCACAGTCAAGGGCCAGGGCAGGGGCCAGGCTGGATGGGGGCAGGGGGGTGGAAAAGGCTCAGAGTGGAAGGGCAGTGAAGAGGTGCCAGGGCCCCAGGCCTGCAGCCATCCCTTCTGGCTGTCCAGAAGAGACGGAGCTCTGCTCTCCGCCCTGAGCACTGGGCAAGTCTGGCAGAGACAGAGCCTCACCTGAGGGGGCTCTGCCCCTGTGCTCTGCTGAGACCCCCCTGCAGTGCTGGCTCTCAGGGCAGCTCTCCCCTGTCTCTGCCTTTGCTCTCTTCCTTTGGGGTGAAGAGCTCAGAGGAGCAGGGTGCCCCAGGCAGAGGCCACTCGAGGAAGGCCAAAGCCACAAGCAGCCAGGAGGCTGTGAGGGGGAAGCAGAGCTCTGGGGATGGCAGGAGAGCTCTGCAGAGGCCAGCCACAGGACCCCCCAGACGGCCCCCTGAGGGACCAAAGCCACATGGGCACGGTGGCACCCCCAGAGGGATGTGCCAGGGGAGCTGTGGGGGAGGAGGGATCTCTCTGCTTCAGGGCCAGCTTGCCCAGGAGGTTCCTCAGCCCAGCTGCACCACAGCAAGGGCCCAGCTCCTCCTGCTCTCCTTTGCTCCTCAGCAGTGCTGCAGGTTCCTCTTTCCCTGCCAGGAGGAGCAGCTGCTGCTGGGTAGTGCCTGCCCAGGGCCAGGTGGTGCTGCAGATCCACTTCAGCTCCAGGCTGCTGGGCAGAGACCCAGAGGAGGCTGAGATGAGAGCTGTGCTGCAGCTGAGCTCTTTTCTCCAGAGCTTTCCCTGGGGATGCTCTCAGCTCATGCAGCTCCTGCACCCTGAGCTCTTCTCCACACCAGGCACTTGGAAGGCCCCAAGCTCTGCAGGGTGAGGCCAGAGCTTGGCTCTGCTTGGGCTGCTTTTGCATTGCTCAGCTTTGAAGCTGCCTGGCTTGAAAGCTGGTGGAAGGAGGAAGGCTCTGGGTCCCTGCTAGGGTTGTCTCCCGTGGAGGCTTTGGCTGCATGGAGATGGGCAGCAGAGGTTGGGCAATGCATCCAAAGCTCTCTGGCTTGCAAATGCAGTGCCAGGCAGGTCTGTTCTGCCACCTGGAGAGCAGCCAGGGCAGTGTCCCTGCCGGGGTGCCCACTGCTCTGGAAGGTGCCTGGGTGCTCCCTACAGCAGCTCCCTCTGCCCTCTGCAGGTCCAAGGGCAGCTGCCTCCCTGGAGCAGAGCTGAGGCTGTGAGAGTTCTCTCAGTCTCCAGCATGAAGCTGGGGCCCAGGTGCAAGCTGCTGGGGCTCAGTGTCTGAGCAGCAGCCAGAGGTGCACCACGCTGGTGCATGAGCCCAGCAAGGCAGAGGAGCTCCCAGAGCGGGGCTAGGCTGGGGGTCTGGAGTTGGGAGCAGGGCTGTGAGCTGCCTGCTCTCTCCCAGGCTGGGCTGGGGGAAGAAAGGAGGGGGAGGGAGAGAGAGGCAGAGACTCTTCTGGTTATGATTCATGACACTTTAATAAGGCAACCACCAGAGTAATACGAACAGTAACCAACCCTTACTAACGTGAGCAATTGCCCCAACACTCACTCCCAGCTTCTGTGCAGGGCTGGACTCTCTTTACAAGGGGAATGGACAACCGTGAGGCCATAGCTCACAAGCGAAGCCGTTCCGGGCAGAGAGAAGCTGGAGAGGGGATCCAGGGGGCGGCAATCCCTCCCCCGCTGCCCCCGGGGCTGCGCTGCAGGGCAGGGCAGAGAGCAGCGGCAGCTGCAGCCCAGCAGGGGGCGCTGCTGCTGGGGGCCAGCCCCGAGCGCTCCCCGGGGCAGAGTCCTGCGGGGAGAGCTCTCCGTGAGCCTCCCGAGCTCGCTCCTCCCTCCCCTGCTGCTCTCCTGGCAAGGAGCCGTGTGGGGAGAGCACGGAGCAAGGCTTCCTACTGCTGCTGAATGTGCTGCCGGGGGGCAGCTGGGGGGCAGCCTGGCACACCATCCCTTGGTTGCAGCCGGCACAGCTCTGGCTGGGGAAGAAGAGAACGGCATGGAAGAGCCACCGCAGCCACTTCAGACCTCCATGTCCAAGATGGGGAAGGAGGAGGAGACCATTCTTTCCCCCTCACCTTCTGAGTGCATTCAGGTCTCTGCCACCAGAGGCAGAGGTCCCCTTCTTAGAAGGCTAATTGGAACTAGGCCAGTTCAACCTGGCCCAGAGCAGAGGCAGCACTGGCACCAGCTCTTCATGTGGCAGAGGTGTGGAGCAGCAGCTGCAGCAGAGGGCACTGAGGCACTGCCCCTGGCAGTGGGACTGCTCACGCTGCTGTGAGCCACCTCCTGCTTGCCCCTTGAGCATTTGGTGTCCCCTTTGCTCCTCTGCCCATGTCACCCTGCCTCTCTGCAGGAAGGAGGGGGCAGGGGAGGACCCTGTCTAGACACCTTGGTGCCTGTCTGGGCCTGTGCTGGGGCCCTTTGGCCCTCCCATGGCAGAGTGGAAGTTTGGAGATGAAGTGGCAAGAGGAAACCCTTGCAGTTGATGAGCAGAAAGCTCTTTCATTGCTGAGTTTGAGAAGCCAACAGTTGATGAAGAGAGACTCTGGCAGTTCAGGCTGGCTGCCTCCTGTCCCTGCACAGGAGTTGCACCTCTGGTGTCCCGAGTGCCCAGCCCAGCAGGTGGGCACAGGAAGCAGCCTATTTCTCCCCATCAAGCCTGCCCCCTCAGCCCAGCTCAAAGCCTTTCTCTTCCTCTCTCTGCCCTCTGCTCCCGTGGGGGATGCTCCCCAGGGGGCAAGGCCGGGGGAGTCTCCCAGGGCCTCTTGGGCTGCTCTAGAAAAATGCCAGGAGGAGAAGGGGGAAGCAGTCCCAGACCTGGCCAGCCTGAGCCCAGCCTAGCAGGGCAGGGGGGGGAGAGCCCAGGGGGCGTTGGGTGTACCCAAGGGGGGGGAGATGGGAAATGTTGGGGACCTTTGGCTGTGCTGGAAGGGGCTCTCTGTGCTCTGGGATTCTTTGGGCACTGTGCTTTGTAGCTTCTCTCAAACACCAGCTGCTCTTCCATTTACACTCTCCAGCACTTCTCAGTCCATTTGTGGCAGAGTCATTCTCTTGCCCTTCTCAGGGCCAGGAGAGGATCTGCCTGGCCTCAGAGCAGGACAGACACCCAGGGGAAGGAACTGACAACACTGATGAACTCCCCTTGCTCTAACTGGCTGGGATGCAGGCAGGGGCAGATGCAGCCTGGAGAAAGGAGCAAACTGGACCTGGGGCTTCCTGTGAAACACTTCTGGCCCTCTCAGGTAGATAACCCTTGTCTGGGGGTGGTGGGGTTAGGCTGGGCCCTTCAAATTCACCTACAGATTTCCAGCAGAAGAGGAGAAAGAGACAACTAAAACACCACTGGGTGTGAAAAGGAAACCCAAAGAGCATTCTGACCAAGCCCCTTGGATAAAGTGTCTGGAATGAGAGGAGCTGCCCCAGAACAATTCCTTCCCTTTCCCCTCCTCTCTGCTGATCTCTGCCTGCTTTGGCTTCACTGAGGAGAGAGAAGGTGCTCTGGGCTGGCCCTGCCTCAGTCTGACTTCTCTGCTCCTTTCTCTTGTCCCTTTTGTCCAGGGGGGTAAGGGAGGGAGAAGCTGGTAGCTTGCCCTGGTGCTTGGCCAGGGGGTCCTTGTGCTCTTGAGGAATTGCAAGCAGCTGTGAGGATGGTGGCTCCTGGCTGTGTCGTGCACATGCCCTGCACGCCCTGGCAGAGTGTAGCTCTTGCTTGCAAATGCAGCTTCGGTGCCTCTCGCCGAGTTGCTCTGGCCAAGGTTACTGCTGGGGGAATCTTCCACCCTCCACAGACGCTGGAACAGGTTGCCAGGGCCAGCCAGCAGGGCTGCATGAAGGGCAGGTCCTGCTCGAGCAACCTGATCTCCTGCTACAGCAAGGGCAGTGCTGAGTGGAGGAGGGACAGGCTGTGGGTGCTGCTCCTTGGGGACTCAGCAAAGCCTTTGCACTGTCTCCACAGGCTCCTGGAGAGCCTGGCTGCTCAGGGCTTGGGGGGGTGGATGCTTTCCTGGGTAATAAGTGGCTGGGGGGGGCCCAAAGAGGGGGGGGTGGGCTTCACCCCAGCTGGTGGCTGCTCAGAAGGGGTGTGCTCCAGAGCTCAGCTTTGGGGCCAGGTCTGTTGAACATCATCGGTGAGGTGGAGGAGGGGATGAAGGCACGTGCAGTGATGTTGCAGATGACACTGCTGGGAGGGAATGTTCCCTGCTGGGGGGCAGGAAGGCTCTGCAGAGGGACCTGGCCAGGCTGGGTCCGTGGGCTGAGAGTTCACAAAGGCAAGTGCCAGGCACTGCTCTTGGGTTGCAACCACCCCATCAAGCTTCCAGGCTTGGGGCAGTGGCTGGAACCTGCCCAGCAGAGAAGGGGCTGGGGCTGATCTCCAGGAGGCTGAAGATGAGCCAGGGTGTGCCCAGGTGGCCAAGAAGGCCACCAGCAGCCTGGCCTGGAGCAGCACTGGTGTGGCCAGCAGTAGGGAAGTGATTGTCCCCCTGGCCTGGGCACTGGCCAGGCCACATCTCAAGCTCTGGGTTCAGTTTTGGGCTCCTCACTCCAAGGACATTGAGAGGCTGGAGCAGGTCCAGAGAAGCACAACAGAGCTGGGGAAGGCTCTGGAGAACAGGGCTGGGGAGGAGCAGCTGAGGGAGCCGGGGGGTTGGTGTGGAGAAGAGGAGGCTGAGGGAGACCTCACTGCTCTCTACAGCTCCTGAGAGGAGGCTGCAGCCAGGTGGGAGTTGGGCTCTGCTCCCTTGTATCAAGTGATAGGAGGAGGGGAAGTGGCCTCAAGCTGTGCCAGGGGAGGCTGAGGTTGGAGACCAGGACAAATCTCTCTACTGCTGAGTGGTCCAAACGATGTTTGCCAAGTCTGGAGCCAAGACCCCTTGAGATCTATGAAGGAGAGGAGTTTGGAACTGGAGCAGCTCTTCTGCCAGCAGCACTTGCTGTTGAGGGCCTGCTCTCATGTGGGCTCCTCCCAGCTCCTCCCTGGAGCTCTGTGTCCTGGCAGGAAGGGGCAGGGAGGTCCTTTTGCAGTGGATCTCACCGGCTCCTGAGCCCTCAGCAGCAGATTCCCAGGGGGCTCTGCCAAGTCCCTCCCCGAGCACCACCTTGGCTGGGGCTCAGCCAGGACTGTCTGAGCAGTGGCTCCCTGACTGAGGACCCTGGGGACACGGTGCAGCCACCCACCTGGGACTTCCCCTCACTCTGGCTGCCTGCCAGCCTGCTCAGCCTGCCCCAGAGCAGGGACACAGCCTTGGCCTGGCAGCTGAGAGCACGGGGATGGGGCCCCAGGAGCCAGGGTGGGGGTGGGGCTGGACCTGCCCCCATCTCTGCCTGCTCTCTCAGCGATGTGGGGGCAGAAGTGGGGGAAGGACTTGCCCAAGCCACCCAGCTCTGCAGAGGCCAGCCACAGGACCCCCCAGACGGCCCCCTGAGGGGCCAAAGCCACATGGGCACGGTGGCACCCCCAGAGGGATGTGCCAGGGGAGCTGTGGGGGAGGAGGGATCTCTCTGCTTCAGGGCCAGCTTGCCCAGGAGGTTCCTCAGCCCAGCTGCACCACAGCAAGGGCCCAGCTCCTGCTCTCCTTTGCTCCTCAGCGGTGCTGCAGGTTCCTCTTTCCCTGCCAGGAGGAGCCGCGGCCGCTGGGCTTTGCTTCTCCCTAGGTGGGACACCTCCATGCTGGCTGTGCTCAGGACATCACAGTCACCTTGCAAGCAGAAGTTGAGGTCACCTTCAAGAAGCACCTTGTGAAGTGTCAGGGGTCCAGGATCTGCTTCCAGCTGCCCCCAGAGGAGGTCCCTGACTGGGAGGACCGCCTGGGCCCCCTCAAGTGGGTGGATACCAGCAGGGCCCCAGGTGCCAGCTGGCCTGGCAAGAGCAAGGTGAGAAGCAGAGCAGCCAAAGCTGCCTGAGCTGCCCCAAGAGGAGCTGCTGCTGGCAGCAGATCTCCCTCTCTGCTGGGGAGGGCCTGGGGGGCTTTCAGGAGCAGGCAGGTTGCTGTGTTGCTGCAAAAGAAGGGCTTGGGCTCCCAGAGAGGACTGGAGAGGATTGGGAAGTTGCACTGGAGAGGCTGCTCACCAACTCCAGTGTAGTGCAGAGCAAAGAGAGAAATCCCTGCCCTGGGCTTCCCACAGAAGCTCTTGAAGCCAAAGCTTCCCACAGACCTCCCTCCCTGCCAGCCCAACCCAACCCAGGCCCCCAGGGCCCCCTCCCTGCCACTGCCTCTCTCCCCTCCCTTCCAGCACCGCTTGTGACGCCGCACAAGATTCAGCCTGGCAGCTCCAGGCCCCAGCTCAGCTGCTCCAGGCCTGAGCCAAGCTGAGCAGGCCCCAGCTAAGGACCTGCACATCTCCCCAGGAGGAGAGAGGAAGGGCAAAGGGAAGAAACTCCCTTTGCAGCCAGTGTCCAGGGGGGCAGGACTTCCAGGCATGGAATCCAGAGATGACACTTTGTGGTACAGCCCCTGGACCTCCCTAGCTGCTGGAGCTCTGCAGTTCTTCAAGGCAACCAGCCTCAAACTGCCACAGAGCCCAGCAGAGAGCTGGGAGGATGAGGAGGGGACTGCAACATCTCTGTGCTGAAGAAAGACTGAGAGCCCTGGGGCTGGTTAGTCTGGCAAGGAGAAGGCTGAGAGGGGACCTGGTCAATGCCTACCAATAGCTGAGGGGCAGGAGTCAGCTGAAGGTGCCAGGCTCTGCTCAGTGGTGCCCAGGGATAGGACAGGGGACAGGAGGCACAAATTGGGGCACAGGAGCTGCCCCCTCCACAGGAGGAGACACTGGTTTGGTGTGAGGGTGCTGGAGGCCTGGAGCAGGCTGCCCAGGGAGGTTGTGGAGTCTTTCTCTGGAGCCTTTCCAAACCCCCCTGGCTGCACTCTGTGGGCCCTGCTCTGGCTGCTGCTGCTCTGGCTGCTCTCCAGAGGTCCCTTCCAGCCCCTAGCAGTCTGTGATTCTGGGAGCTCCTAGCCAGCTTTCCCCCTAGCTGCTTGTCAAGCAGGACATTCTCTGCAGCTGCTCTTTCTCCCTCCTGCCTGCTCTGGCAGTTCAGCAGGGGCAGTGCCAGCAGCTGCAGGCAGTGCTCAGGTAGCCCTGGCACAAAGGCTCAGGTGGTTGGCTCTGCAGTGCAGCCGTGCTGCTGGGTGCCAGCTGGGCCTCACAAGGTGTTCTGCTCTGGGCTGCTCTTTGTTTCTTGAGTCAGAGCTGTCCTTATGTTCTGGCAAGGGCAGAAGCTCTGCAGGAGCAGGGGTGAGAGTCACTCAACTCCACTCTGGCACACACAGCTTCCAGGGAATTCACAGACCTCCTGGAGCCTGGGGGCAGGACGTGAGCAGAGTCCTTTGAGCATCTGCTGAGGATTGCTGCTGCAGCACTGAGCAGGAGCCAGGCTGTTGGGTTGTGTGACAAGAAGAGGTTGAGAGGTGGTCCTCAGCTTCTCAGGGCAGATCCTAGACCCCAGGCTTTTCTGCCTCTGATTTTTAATGCTCCTTTCTTTACCTTCCCAGGGGGATGCAGGGCAAGCTCCAAGCAGTGCCTGCTCGGGGGCAGGGAGTGCACAGCTGGGCCCCGCTCCAGGCTCCAACCTTCCCCTGAACAGCTCTTTTCTCACAGCTGAGGCACAGGGACTCCATCTGCCAGCTCAGAATGGGTAAAAGGTAAAGGAAGGACTGTTGGGCACAGACCAAGAGCACTGATGTGTCTATTTCATTCACTGGCTTGTTAATGAGGGTAAAAAGTGGTTGCAGAAACAGTTCTGTCTCTCTTGTTTCCTTCTCTTTTGCCGCTTCCATGGCTTGCTGCCTTGTCTCTCTTTCCTCCCCCTCTGACAGCACAGCCAGGACTGTGAGGTCCTGGGGAAAGAAAGGAGGGGGAAGCAGAGGGAGGCAGAGACTCTTACGCATACATGAGAGCAATACAAAGAGTAACAGTTCTTTATTAACATGAGAAGTTGCCCCAGAACCCACTCCTAGGTTCTGTGCAGGGCTGGGATCTCTATTTACAAGGGGAATGTACAATCCCGGGGCAAAGCTAACAACTGAAGCAGTTCCAAGCCAAGCGGGAAAAGGGGAAAGAATCTCCGTCGCAGTGCGGCGCTCGGCCGCTAGGGGGAGACTCGACAGGACCTTGCCCGCGGGGCAGCCGCACCTAGGGAGGGGATCCAAGGTGAAGCAATTCCGCCCACGACTGCCCCCGGGGGTCTCCCCGGGGCTGCACTGCGCTGCAGGCTTGGAGGCTGCCATTTCACTCTGCATCCAGAGGCTCCTGCTGCCCACTGGGCTGCATGTACAGGGCCAAAGGGTTCAGCTCTTGGAATCCCTAGGAACAAACCATAAGCCCCGTGAGGCAAGGAGGCCAGGCTGGAGCTGCCCCAAAGAGAAAGGACGCAGCAAACGTCTAACAGGGTTTGTAAAGCAGCAGAGCAGCCACCAGTCAGCTCCAAAGGCTGCTGCAAACTGTCTCACTAGGAACAGCAGCTCCTCTCCCTCCCTCCAGCAGCCAAATGACTCAGCACTGCCCCCCGCACCCCCCAAAAAACTGGCCCGACCCACGCAGAAGTGCAGCCGCCGGCCCCGGCCCCGCCACAGCCCGCACTCCGCCGCAGCCGCCGCTCCGGCCCCGCCACAGCCCGCGCTCCGCCGCCAGCACCCGCCCCGCCACAGCCCGCACTCCGCCGCAGCCGCCGGCTCCGGCCCCGCCACAGCCCGCGCTCCGCCGCTGCAGCAGCCGGCTCCGGCCCCGCCACAGCCCGCGCTCCGCCGCTGCAGCAGCCGGCTCCGGCTCCGGCCCCGCCACAGCCCGCGCTCCGCCGCTGCAGCAGCCCGCTCCGGCCCCGCCACAGCCCGCGCTCCGCCGCTGCAGCCGGCTCCGGCCCCGCCACAGCCCGCGCTCCGCCCGCAGCCGCCGGCTCCGGCCCCGCCACAGCCCGCGCTGCCGCAGCAGCAGCCGGCTCCGGCCCCGCCACAGCCCGCACTCCGCCGCCAGCAGCCGGCTCCGGCCCCGCCACAGCCCGCTGCAGCAGCCCCGCCACAGCCCGCGCTGCTGCAGCATGCCCCGGCCCCGCCACAGCCCGCGCTCGCTGCAAGGGCCCCGCCCCGCCCCGCCCGCGCTCTGCTGCTGCTCAGCAAGCCAGCAGCCACCAGCACCCTGGCTGCACAGCCTGACTGCTGGATGCTGGAACCTCTCTAAGGGTTTTCACCCCCACACAGCTCTTACTGAAACAGAGCTGAGACCTGCAGAGAGCCACACAGCTGGGCCCCAGTCACAGCTTGGATGTCTGCTCAAGGCACTACACCACTCCCCTGCCTGTGCTGCCCAGTGCTGGACATGTCACTGCCAAAGGAAGAGACCTCCTCAGCCAAAGCCATTCCCCAGGTCAGCTTGCTCATGCCACAACCAGTCTTCAATGCCTTGAGCAGAGAAGGCAAACACATTTATTGCCCTGTCCTGGTCCTCCCTCAGCTGGCTTGGCCTCTGCTCTAAGTGAGACTCTACAATTTAAACTGATGACTTGCTGAGTTGTCTGGATGGCTCAGGGGCCTCTTTGAGTGGGAGAACTTGCTGGGATTGGCAGTGCCTGGTCAAGTAACCAACTCATCTCCTAACCACCTCTCTCCATGCCACCTCACTCTGGCCTTATGGTGACATCTGCAGCTCCTTCCCTCTCTTCCTTACAGCAGCTGTGCATCAGCTTCAGACAAAGCTGCAAGTGCAACAAGCCCATCAGCTCCAAAACCAGCAAGCAAAGCTGTGATGGGTTAACTCCCAGCCTGGAAGCAGGGGGGAGGGGCTTGTGAGTGCTTTGCCCTCCCTGCAGGGTGTTTTCCCCTGGGAAACTGAGTCTGTTCCACTCCCCCCTCCCTGCCCAGCGAGGGTATAAAAGGGAGGACACTGCAGCCATTAGCTCCCTTTGGGCTCCTGCCTCTCCTGGAGGAGAGCTCCTGCAGCTGCCCTCCTGCTCCTCTGCCACGTGCTTGGGCCTGATCCTTCTCCCTGCTGCCTCTGTGCCTCCTCAGAGAGAGACTGGTTTTGTATTCTTGGTTTATTCCTTTGTCCCCCTCCCATCCATCCCTGCCCCTTGCCCTTGGGAACCTCACCTGTTAGTGTTATATGTATCCTTTACAGAAAGCTTTTACCTCTCTACTTGCAAGCTGACTCCAAATTATTTCTGGGTGGATTTGCTGCTTCCCTTTCTTTTTCCTCTCTGTTGGGGGGGGGGGGGGGGGGGAACGGGGGAGGGATTCTCAGCCTTGCCCCCATCTGAGCTCTTCAGTCCCAGTTAAGGCTCAAACCACCACAAAAGCCTTCTCCACTCTCAGAGCCAGGAAGAAAGGAAGTTGTTGTGGCAAACCACGCCATCCCTGCTGTGCCACCCAGTTCCACCCTCCCCAGAACACAGTCAGATGCCACTGGGCACAGTCACAGGCTGCTCAGGGCACAGCACTCCTGCTCTCCACGCCCCCAGCTGCCCCCAGCTGCAGAGCTCCCGCCGCAGGCACCGCCTGAGCCTGGCCCCGCCTGCCCTCGCAGCAGCACGCTTCCCCCCTGACCTGGGAAGGAACATTCTCCTTGCAGATGGCAGCATGTCCCCTGCTGCTCAGGACCTGGTGCAAGCAGACATCCTCCTCGGTGGATGTGTCACAGAGGAAGAGGTGCAGAACCCCATTCACGTACTCATCGGGGATGCCCACGAGGAGTTTGGGGCCACACAGCTCCTGGAACTGCTGAGTTGCTGCGCTGGACCATGTGCCCTGAGGGGAAACCACCAATGCAAAGGTTCTAGAAACAGATCAAGAGCCACCCCTGGGACCTGCCCTGCTGGGCTTGTCAAGAAGGCTGTGAAGCCAGGTCAGGCAAGGGCCAAAAGCAGGGGACTCGGGCAGAGCAGCCTGACCTCAGTCACACGGCCCAGTTACCCTGGCAGTGCCCCTTCACCTGAAATAGCAACTGGCCAGCCTGGGCCCAAGGCAGCACCAGGGACTGTATCACAACTGCCTGAACCATGGCTGCCTGCTGGTTCTTGTCTGAGTTTGGTATTCTCCAACTCCTGCAATGGGGAAAGGTTTAAAACAAAGGGCTGGGGCTGGCAGAGCTTCAGAAGGAGCCTGGAGAACTACTGGCAGGGAAAGAAACAACTTTGCTCCTCTGCTTAGCAGAAGCTCTCCCCTTCTGCAGGAGCATCAGTAAGGAGACTGTAATCAAACACAGCCAGCAGAAGGGTGACTGCTGCCAGAGCCAGGCAGAGGCACTCCCAACAGCAGCAGCCCTGCTGGCAGCATCAGCAGCAGCTGAAGGAGTCCCAGCGTTTGCCTTAGCAGAAGGCAATGCCAGCCTCTGCTTGGCAGCTGCCAGCCCTGTGCCAGCAGCCAGCCCTGCACACCAGCACCTACCTGCATGGGCTGTACCCCTGCCAGGGAGCAGGGGAGGGCCTGGGCAGGGAGCTTCGAGTAGCACCACCTGCAAGACACAACCACTGCATTTCATACTTCCATTCCAGTCTGGCTCAGAACTAAGCTTCATTTGCTTTCTCCCTGAGCTGCTCTGGCACTCTGATGCTGGGGGGAATTTTCACACCCCACCCCCCCCAAGCATCAGCATGGCAGCAAGGAAATGCCTGCAGGAGGCCTGGAATAAAATCCCAGACCCCTTCTAGGAATGCACATGCTGGGCTGTCTCCCTGAAGAAAGCCTCAGCTCCATCTCTGCCAAGGTGCTGGAAGGAGTCCTGGGAACCATGTCCTAGATTCAGAGAACAGTTTGGGCTGGGACCTTCCAGATCAGGCAGTTCCCCCCCCCCCCCCGCTATGGGCAGGGATGCCTTCCACTAGACCAGGTTGCTCAAAGCCCCATCCACAGCTCTCTGCACCACTGGTTCCAGTACCTCACCACCCTCACAGTGAAGAATCTCTCCCTGCTATCTAACCCTCTCCCCCCTTTCAGTTTAAAGCCATTCCCCCTGGTCCTAGCACTACAGGCACCTTTATCCAGCCCCTCCCCAGCTCTCTGTGTCCCTCTGCATTACTGCAAGGCTGCTCCAAGGTCTCCCTGGAGCCTTTTCTCCTCCAGGCTGAACAGCCCCAACTCGCAGATTGCATGGGGTTGGAAGAGACCCTCAAAGGTCAACTTGTCCAACCCCCCTGCAATCAGCAGGGGCACCCCCAACTAGAGCAGGCTGCCCAGGCACACATCCAGCCTGATGGATCCAGGAGCTACATCCCTGGGTGACCTGCTCCAGCGTCTCATCAGCCTGTGCAGAACCTGCACCCTCATTGTGCAGACTTCCTCCTGACGTCCAACCTACACCTCCCCTGCTCCAGTTTCAAGCCATGGCCTCTCCTATCCCCACAGGCCCTTCTCAACAGTCCCTCCCCAGCCTGCCTGGAGGTCCCCTTCAGATCTTGCAGTTCAGCTCTAAGATCTCCCTGGAGCCTTCTCTTCTCCATGCTGAACAGCCCCAACTCTCCCAGCCCTCTAATCATCTTTGTGGCCTCCTCTGCACCCTCTCCACGTCTCTCTTGTGTGGAGGGCCCCAGAGCTGGGCACAGCACTGCAGGTGAGGTCTCCCCAGGGCAGAGCAGAGAGGCAGAATCCTCTCACTTGACCTGCTGGTCATACTGCTGTGAATGCAGCCCAGGCATGGCAATGGCCTTCTGGGCTGCCAGTGCCCATTGCTGGCTCACTGCCTCAGCCTGTCTGCAGAGGAGCTGTTCCACTCTTGGGAGTATCCTTGTGGCCCTCCTCCAGGCATCTCTGCCAGTGGTCTGGATGATGGGCAAGAGCCTACCCCCAGCACGTTTGCTGATGAGGCAGAACTGAGAGGAGTGGCTGATACCCCCCAGGCTCATTGCCTCTCAGAGGGACCTCAACCTCAGAGAGAAATGGGCTGCCAGGAGCCTGATGAAGGTGCACCAAGCCCAGCCCTGGGGAGGACATGGCCAGGCACCAGCACACCCGGGGAGCAGCTCACTGGGAAGCAGCACTTCTGCCAGGAGGCTGCTGAAGCCCTGCAACAGGATCCCCAGAGAGGCTGTCCAGGCTCCACCCTTGGAGACATTCAAACACCCTCTCAGCGTGGCCCTGGGCAGCCTGCCCCAGACAGCCCTGCTCGAGCAGGGAGCTTGGACAGGACGACCTCCAGAGGTCTCTTCCATCCTCAACCACTCTGCAGTTCTGTCACCCACATGGAACTCATTGACTTACTTGAGGAATCTCAGGGCAGACTTGTGGACAGTCTTGAGGTGCCCATGATCCACACAGAAGACCTGCACCTCGTGGGGGCTGAGCACCTGGTGGATGAGGCCTCGGAACCACCAGCCGGCGAGCAGCAGGCAGCAGAGCTGCCCAGGCCGCACAAAGGCCTCGGGCAGGAGGTAGCGATCAGAGACGACTCGATGGGAGTAAAGGAGTCTGCAAAGGATCAGAACCAGGAGCTGGGCTGGGCAGGGTGCAGCAAATGAACACACACAAACCCAGAGGGCTTCAGAAGAAGCCTGAGTTCCCCAAGGCCCCATGCCAGGGGCTTTCAGGAGCTGCCTGAACAGAGCTCTCTTCTGCCAGGCTCCAGCAGCAAGGTCACTGATGGACACCGCTGAGGCGAAGCGCTGCCATGCTGCCCATTCCTTTCTCTCATCACCCTGCCATGCCAAATGCTCCTTACAGAGCCATGGCTCCCATGGACAGTGCCTGCAGAGTGCCATCACACCTGAGATGCGCCCCACGGACACCAAGCAGCGGCTCCGGCACGCCGCGGACAGCCCCTGGCAAGGGGGAACAGACTCCCCAGTGCATGATGCAGCTGGCAGGAAGCCGCTGCTGTGGCTCTGCTTTCAAACAGAGATTGCCAAAGGTCTGGTAGCTCTTGCTTTCTGGCAAGTGCTGGAGATGAAGCGACTGAACAGAGCAGAGCAGCGGCACAGGCAGCGGGGGTGCAAAGCCGGCCCCAGGCTCCTTCTCACGACACGTCCAGGGACTGACAGGGCAGCAGTGTCTGGCACAGCCTCAGCTGCTCTTCACACACTGTTCCCTGGTCAAAGCAGCAGGTGATGTGCTGAGTTTGGCTCCAGCACCTCTGCACCAGCAGTGACCATGACCAACACCTGGGTGCCCTCTGTCCTCAGCCCAAACACACTCAGCCAGCAGGCAGTGGTGCTGGGCCAGCACAGCACCTTCTTACCTCATCTCACACATCATCTCCCTCAGCTTGCTAGATGTTTCCTTGCTGTAGAGCTGGATGTAGAATTGGCTTGGAGAGATGATGAATGACACAAAGACTGCCACCATGCTCTTCCTCTCCAGGGGGGGTAAACTGCAAAGGCTTCTGTCCTGAACAGCATCTGGAGGGATTTCTGGAGTCAGTATCAACTTGTCCAGCAGGGCCTGCTCCAAATCTTGAGGCTACCAAGGGATAAGAGAAAGGTGTCACTGATGCCTCACAGGTAGGGCTGCCCCTTCCATGGGGGGAGGGAAGTGGCTCTGCCCTGCTGGGGGCCTGGGAGTCACTGAGAATTCCAACAGTTTGCAAACTTGGAGTAAAGCTTTCCCACATTTCCTCCTTCCTGCCTGCCTGCCTCCAGCTGAAGAGAGGTGCAAGAACAACACCTTGCTCTTCCCTGCAAGGCACAAAGGAGAGGAAATGATCTTTTACCATCTCTTTGGATGGAAGCACTGGATGGCTGTTGCCAGGAAACTAAGCCAAGCACAATCTACATGGTTGGTGGATTTCACCCACAAGATGCTCTGTGACCATCCAGGAGCCTGGGACTGACCCTGCGAACGATTCAGGTGACAGGAGGCAAATAGGCATCCCCAGAGCTATTGCCACAGGGCAAGCCAAAGAGAACCTAACCATCCTTTCCTCACTCCAGACAAACCTGGATGGGAGCTGCTCACAGCATCACAGAGAACATCTGCTTGGAAGAGACCTCCAAGCTCATCCAGGCCAGCCCCTAGCCCAGCACTGCAGGGTCAACACCAAACCATGTCCCGGAGCACCAGGTCCACAGCTGCTTGAGCACCTCCAGGGATGGTGACTGCAGCACTGCCCTGGGCAGCCTGTTCCAGGGTTTGAGAATGCTCCCAGGGCAGAGACATTTCCCAGCACCCAGCTGGCACCTCCCCAGGTGCAGCTTGGAACCACTGCCTCTGCTCCTGCTGCTTGCCACCAAGGAGAAGAGGCTGCCCCCTCCTCACTCCAGCCTCCCCTCGGATTGCTGCAGAGAGCAATGAGGTCTCCCTGTTCACACTGCTCCCAATTGTGTCTTATGCTTGAACTGCTGAAAACATTTCACTGGAGCCAGTGGGGATGGGAAGCTTCCTCAGCTGCTTTCCCTGCCTCGAGAGCTTCCTCCTGTGCCAGCAGCACTGCTCCAAGGGGCACAAGGCCAAACTCCTGCAGTGTTGCAGAGGGGGAAGTTACCCTGCTGCACAGCAGGCAGTGTGTGGGGAAGCTGTCTGCCAGCATCCCCCTGTTACTGCTATGGCTGAGCCCCACTGCAGACAATGGACTTCCAGAACCATCCTTTCAAGCAGCAGGCAAGAGCCTCTGCAGCCTGAGCAAGGGCTAACAGCCTGCGAGACTTTGCCTAAACCATTGGAGTTAACAGCTTTGACTTCAGGAGCACCTGAGCAGCAGCTCCTCCAGCAAGCCCTGACCAGCTGTGGGCTCCCTCCAGGCAGTGCCTGTGACAGAGGCACTTCCAAGGGGCTGCTTTGCTCCAGGAACGCTCTCCCCTCAGACCCTGACACCATCTCCAGATCCCAGCTCACACACTGGGAGCAACAAAGCCATTCCTGCAGAGCTGCCAAGAGTGCTGTGGCAGACACCAGTCCTTGTGCTCAGGGGGGCAAGAGAAAGCTGCTGAGAGCAGCAGCTCTGCCTGCAGCCCCTTCTCAGGGCAGAGCAGAGGGGCTCAGCCCTCATCCGCTCCTCGGAACACCATCGGCCCCCCGTGGCTTGGATCCTGCCCTGCTGCAAGCTGGCAGCTCACAGCTTTGCCCTCTGGCCTGCAGCATCCCAGTGGGTACCCTGACTACACATCACAGCCTGCTGCACTCCCCTTCAGGGGGCTTGTAAGACCAAACAGCAAACTTGAAGCTTCCTGCCAAGGAACAGCTGCAGAAAGATCTTCCAAGCCTTATCCTGCCAGGAGCTTCCACCAGCTTCCCTCCGGGACAGAGAGCAGCAAAGCTCTGGCTGCCTGCACCACAGGCCTCATCTTCTGGCCTGATCAGGGGAAATTCCCTGGGAAACCAACATTCCTCTGAAGGCCCAGAGCAGCCTCTCAGAAATGGGTGTGCAAGTGCCACATGAAGGCCACCTTGCAGACCCAGGCTTCCAAGCTCCTCAGCACACACCACCAAAGCCAGGGAGAACTCCTGGGACTGCTGCCCTACCTACACACTCCAGCTGCACAGCTGAGCACCACCAGCAGCTTGGCAGAGGAAACCACTCTCAGCAGGAGGGTTGTCCTGACAAAAAGAAAGCCCCAAAAGCTTAGAAGGGACACAGACCAATTCTCCTGATCACCTTTGACTGCTCAGAGCCTCTGCACTGCTCCTCTCCAGCCCTCTGGGAAAACACCACTGAACAAACAGCATTTCCCAAGTCCAGCCACAGAGCAGAGTGCAGCCTGCAGAGATCAAGGTTTCTGGGGACAATTCCTCCCCAGCTCTGTCCCACAGCTGCTCCATACTTCAGTCCTGTCCTCTGCAGCAAGGTGGATCCCACACAGCACTGTCAGGCTCAGAACAAAGCTGCTGAGCTCCAGTTACAAGTCAGTAACCACAAGGGATCAGCACTGCTAGCAGGGAGGAAGCTCAGGGGCACTGACCTGGGATGATTTGCCACACAGAACTTAGAGCAGAGAGAAACAAGAGAGACACCAGGTCTGGATGGCAGATGGAAGCTACTGCCCAAGGCAGCATGAGCCTGCTCACCTCCAGGCTGATCAAAACCAGGCAAAACCCTTCTGGAAGCAGGGAGGCATCAACAGCACAAACCCAACAGAAACAGCAGAAAGAACATCACCCCTGGGCAGGAGAAAGCTACAGACTGCTTGGGCAGCCTCTTACTTGCTGGAGGCCAGCACCCAAGCCCCCTGCTTCTGTTTCCACTGCCTCTGACGACTCTTCTGATGACAGGTGGAAGCTCTCTGTGTCAGAAGAGGATTCCAAAGGAGGCATCTCAGCTGCAAAAGGAAAGAGAATTCAGCTGTTGCCCTCTGTTGGGGCCACAAAGCATTCCACAGCAGGCCAGGCACTGCTGCACAGCAACAGCCATCACAGTCACCTGCAGGCACTGCTGCTGCTCTGCTGCAGCACTCACAGCCATCACAGTCAGCCTGCAGGCACTGCTGCTGCTCTGCTGCAGCACTCACAGCCATCACAGTCAGCCTGCAGGCACTGCTGCTGCTCTGCTGCAGCACTCACAGCCATCACAGTCAGCCTGCAGCACTGCTGCTGCTCTGCTGCAGCACTCACAGCCATCACAGTCAGCCTGCAGGCACTGCTGCTGCTCTGCTGCAGCACTCACAGCCATCACAGTCAGGACTCCCTGCAGAGGCTCCTTCTCTCTACCAGCAATCAAACCAGACCAACCCCCCCTGCTCCTGTGAGCAGGCTGAGGTCACACCAGCTGCTAGCATGATGGAAATCCTCTGCTCAGCTAAGGCAGGGACTGCTCACCTGGCAGAGTGCTTGGGGATTTTCTGCCTTCTCACAGAGCTGCCAGGGGAATGCTGAGGCTACCCCAGACCTCTCTTCTTTTCTGGACCCTGGGGCTGTGCTTTTCAGACTGGTGCTAAAGCTTCAGTCTCAAAGGCAGCACCAGAGAGGCTTTAGGAGCTCATGGAGCAGATGTTCAGGAGATCCTTTTGCTTTTGCTCTCTACTGGCTGCAAGGGTCAGAAATCCCAGCCCTGCTCACACCCCCAGACCCTTCCCTGAAGGGGATTAACATCCCTGCTTTCACTTCACACCAAAACCCAGTGGCTACCTGTAGAAAGCTTCCTGTTCTGCTCTCTGCTAGCCAGACAGCTCCCCTGGGACAACTGCTTCTGCAGCATCCCACCCCCCTGCTGTGCCAAACCCCAGGGGAACTGCTGCAGCAACTGGAAATGCAGCAACACCCACTGGCAACAGCTGCCTGGCAACAGTGCCTGTGCCAGCTCTGTGCTTTCAGGTCGCTCCCTCGCTGCCAGACCTTGTGGCATCTCTCCCTGCCCTACCTCACTTGCCAGGTGCTCCTTCAGGGTCAGCAAGGAAGCTGCTCTGACCTGCTCAGCCACAACATCAAACACACTGCTAAGCACTTCGGCTACACTGTGCACACTGGAGCCCTGGCCAGGGGTCTGAAGAAAGCCTTGTGGAAGCCCAAGAGCAGAACTGTGAGGAACTCAGCAGCTCCCTCACCTCAGCCTTCACTCTTGTGACACAGTCCCCCTGTCACTTGAAACCCACCTGATGCAATTCCACCCTGTCCCCTCAAGCCCTTTCCCTAGGCCTCAAACCAGCCCAGGCAAAGCAGCAGGACACTAAGAGGTCTCCTTGCTGGGCTGGGCCCCCACTTTCCCAAGCCCTGCACTGCTCTCCCCATTGCCTGGGAGTTGGTGACCTCCTGACAGCCCTGTCCCTCTCTACCTCAGTCATGGCCAACAGGGGAGCAATAGCAAACCTCAGAAGCCAGCAAGTCCTGGGGCAGTGTAACTGGCAGAAAGCACCACAACACTGCAGCACCTGGGAGGAGGCAGAAGGGAAAATCCCTGATGAAAGTCGATTCCTGAGCCCCTGTGAACAGTGACCCTAAAGCCAGACCCTTGGAGCTGTGCTGGATCACAGTGCAACATCTCTCAGGCACCACCTCCAGCAAGGGCCAGGACCAAGCCAGGCTTCTCCAGGCTCAGTTCTCATTCCCTGAGAGGGCCAAAGCTTTGCAAGTGTTTGCTCTGAACTCAAGCAAAAGGTAGCTCCTGGACAGGCTCTCTGCCAGCCACCTCTGTGTTTGGACAGCGCCTCTGCTGTCACCCTGGGGTTGTCTATTCCACTGGATACAAACAGCTGCCTGTGTGTGCTATTTCTGCATGCACACAGACCCACCACGGACCCTCTGGAGCAAGCTAAGTGTGCATAGTATGACTACCAAACCTGCACTTCGGTTGCTGGCTTCACCACAACATTCTGCTGCCACCACCTGGTCATTTCCAGTGGGGTTAGGATTAAACACTTAAAAACCAACCTCTTGATCCACCTCCCACTCTCAATGCATCTGAAACTGCTGCTGAACCAGAGCTGCTTCAGCATTTTCACCTGCATCAGCTGTTGCTGGCAAGGTGCCAGCCCTGCTCCTCTGGGAACTGGGAGAGGGAGCAGCAGCCCCTGCCCCCCCTGCAGCACGCCTCCTCCGGGGCCCGGAGCTCCTCCGCTGCACAACCAGGCCAGCAATGCCCTTGGTGCTCTCATCTGCAATGCCTGCAAGAGGCAAAAACGAACTATGAGCCTACATGGAGCCAGGAAAAGCTCTGCACCAGAAATTGTCCTCTCCTTCCCTTCTTTCCTCTTCCCTACACCCTTCTCAGCAGCAGCAGTCTCCCTCTGGGACAACCACACTGAACTGTGGCTGCTTTCCAGCAGGGCAACTGCTCTGCCTCTGCCTGTCCAAACTGCAGTGAGCAGTTTCCAACAGCCAGCCTGCAGCCTCCACCCTATCCATCCAGACCCAGGGAGGAAGGCAGGACCAACTCTTGGACACAGGATCACAACAGGAACCTCAGCTGCTGCCAGTTTAGTTGGGGAAACACCAAAGGGCTCCCTGCTCCCCTCAGAAAGCAGCAGTGGCCCTGCTGCAGGGCAGCTGCCCAGGCAAGAGCTGCCTGCAGAGCTGCCGGGGGCTCTCCCTGCTTTAACCAACTGCTTCTGCTCTCCCTGAAGCACTCTGAACAAGCCCCACCCCAGCCTTCCAGCCAGCTCTCTGCACCTACCAGCTGTTTCCACAGCTCTTCCCCAGAGAGCAGGGAAATGAAAAGAGTTATGTGATGCACACTCAGCTTCCCATGGGCTCAGGGGGGGAACCATTTGCAGCTTGTGCTGAGAGGCCCCATCCCTGTGCCCCTGGCTTTAGCTCCTGCTGTAGTCTGCAGTGACAGGGAATGCAAGGCTGAGCAGCTCTGGTGCACCTGTGAGGAACATTACTGCAGCTTCTAAACTCAGTGCACACAGGACAAAAGCCAGAACCTAGAATCCTTGGTTGCTTTGCTGGGGGCAAGAGTGGAAAGGTATCGAAGAGAGAGCAAAATGCAGGGAGAAGAGATTCAACATAGTGACATGAGAAGAAGAACCAGAGCCATGTGAGCTAAAGCTCTGCAAGTCCTGCACACTGCCCTTTGGCAGCACCACTCAAGAGCAGTACAGCCACTCCCAGGGGAGAACCACCTCACCTCTGAGGAGAACTCTGCCTTTACGGTGACATACTCTGACCACTTCAGGCAGAGCTGCCACCAGCTCCAATGTGGACTGGAAGCCCAGGTCATGGAGAGGGAGAGGCTTGCCAATCATGGCCAGGTACTGCTTCTCTAGCTTTGCTGGGGTTAAGCCCTCTTTGGCAGCCAGCAGCAGAGACCTCAGCTCCTTCTTCAGCTGTGCCTCCTTCGCCATCGCTGCGCTGGAGGTGGAACAAAAGCAGGGAGAAAGCAACAACTCCCCTGCTGCCCCATGCAGGCAAACCACTCTGTACCCCCTAGCAACTGAAACCTGGGGGGGGAGGGCAGCAAGCCAGGCCCCCCAGCAGCCCCGGTGTAGCCCTGGAGCTGTCACCAGCAGCGTTCCGGAGAGCTGCTGGGAGAGGTAGTGCTGAAAGACCTCTGATGGGGCAGGCTCCAGGGCAGCTGAGGAGAGCTGGCGGTGCAAAGAGAGCAGGGAGAGGTTCAGCTGCTGGCAGCAGGGCTCCTGAGCCCTAAGCCTGCTCTGCTCTCCATCAGGGCCAGTCCCTTGGGGAGCTGCCGAGCCAGCCCCGGAGCTGTCACCCTCAGCACCCCCCCACCCTCCAGCACTCCCCCGGCCCTGTCGCTTGTCACGTTGCAGTTCCCTTCCCTTGCCTTGCAGGCACAGCAGTGCCAGGGCTGCTTTGGCACAGTCTGTGCAGGCTGGGAGCAGGGGGGAGCCAGCCGGGTTTGAGCCTGAGCTGACCCAAGGGCCCAGGGGCCTTCCCTGCCCCCGCCCCGATCTCCAGGCTCACCCTGGTGCTGAGCCACTGATTGCTCCCAGGAGAGAGCCCAGGGCCAAAGCTCCCTTCAGCCCCCAGCCACACCACGAAATACACCCCAGGAGCCTCACAAGCCCCCCAGGACCTGCACATTTCCCCAGGAGGCTTCTACTACCTCCTCACAGCCCCCAACCCTGCCTCAAGAACCACACAAAGAGCCCTCCAGGGCCTCCCAACCACTCCCGGGGTCAGCACAGCCGCAGCACCCCCCGCGCCTCGGCCAGCCCCCGCCGCAGCCCCCCCCCGCGCCTCGGCCAGCCCCCGCCCGGGCCTCGGCCACTCCCCGGCCGCGACCCCCCGCCCCCGGGCCTCTGCCACTCCCCGGCCGCGGCCCCCGCCCCCGGGCCTCGCCACCCCCCGCGCAGCCCCCCCCCCCCCGCCCCCCCGCCACCGGGCGCCCCCCCCCGCCCCCCCCCCCCCGCCTCGGCCAGCCCCCGCCCGCCTCAGCGCCCCCACCCCCACCCCCCCGGGCCTCGGCCAGCCCCCGGCCGCAGCAGCCCCAAACCCCAGAAGGATCTCCCAAGGATTCTCTAGTCACCCCCAAGACGCCCACGAAAAAACACCACCCACCCCCCCAAAACACTGCGGAAACCTCCCACACACCCCCACCCCGGGAACAGCCTCAACCACTCACAACGCCGCTGGAGAACCCAACAGCACCTCCGAAGAACACCCAGCTGCTCCCCCCAACCAAAATAAAGCCTCCAGACCCCACCCCAGCAACTCCTGAGCAGGGCACAGCAGGCAGCAGTCCCGCGCGCGGGCGCCCAGCGCTCCCTTTATAAACCCTCGCCCGGCACAGTCCAGAAGCTTCCTAAGCCTGCGGCGCTCCATTGGGCGAGAGCCTTGTCCGTCCTCCCAAGGCCCCACCTCTCCGGCCCCTGCTCCAATCAGCTGCGCCGCTGCCGTCACACCACCGGCAAGAGCCGGGAAACGCTCTGCTGAGCCTCCTGCTGCTGCGCGGGGCGAGAGCGGCGCCGAGCCCGCGGCACGGCCCGGGCCAGAGCGTTCCTTAGCGCAGGGCGCAGCAGGCACCCTCGGCAGCCCAGGAAGCGCCACCCCCCAGAGACCAGGACCCTGCAGGGCAGCGGCCTGGAGACAGAGCCCCCAGGGCCTTATTAAAGCCATCAGCCTGTTATAAATGACCGAGCCAATTAAAGTCAAATGAATATAGTTTTAATTTGAAAAGAGCAATTTTAAAGCAGTAAGTGACGAGCAAAACAGCGCCGGGTGCTGAAGCGCACACTAATCACTTTCTAAGTACCTCTTAAATATTCTACCCTTAATACATATGCATACAAAGGTGGGCTTATTTAAAGTAGTTTCTTCTTCTGGCGGTCTTTCCATGAGGTCATCCTCCAGCCAGCACAGCCGGCGGGCTGTGTGCCGAGTCCTTGCGATTGTGTCTGCTCTCGTTCTGTTGTTACAACCAATGTCCTTTCCCAGGGATGGGTCTGCACATAGGTTCTGTTGATTCTCACAATCGTCCTTTGTGTTCATGTCTTCTGTAGCAACTTCTCTTCCTTTCTCATCCTTGAAGGACTTCTCTACCTTTCCCATCCTTAAAGAACTTCTTATTTCATACTACTTCAATTGTTAGCTGCTAATTCCTAACATTTCACCAGGGCAGTGGTACACATACATTAAAGCAAATAAAATTAAATAACAACAGGTTATAATAAATCTAAAATCTTACTCTATATAAAAACAAGTCAAATTACTCATAAACAACTAATTATAGTGTGATAAATGGAATGATAATTCGTGTCAATTAGATGATTTTGATTAAAGCAAAAGCAGAAGCATGAATGATAAGACGAGGGGTCAGACACAGGGAACTTACATATGGAACTGGAGTGAGATTCCTTTTAGGCCTCATTATCATTACTGCTGTTGGGTGGGCAGCAGGCTGAGCATGGCCCTGGGGTGCAGAGCTCTTCTGCCTGCTGCCCTCTGGGGAGCCAGCCCTCAAGCCTGAGCTGGATTTGGCTGCAGCAGGTCTCCAACAAGCAGCTCCGTGACCTGCTGCAGCCCAAGGGCCCTCTGCCCATCCAGGAGGATCCTGAGAGAAGAGTTGTGGTTCGGAGTCTCTCCACCCACCAGGTGGGGGTGGAAGCAGGCAGAAGGTGTGGGCAGCACTGCGCCTGCCCCAGGGGTGCCAGCGAGCACTGGGGACCTGGGTGGGGGATGGTGGGGGGATCTGGGGTGGGGGGCTGTGAGGACCCGGGCTGCCCGCTGGGTGGGTGCTGGCTTGACTTAGAGAAAGACACAAGAGACTCAGTAAGTTTCTTGTCTTATGCTTCTATTTAGGCGCCTGACACAGGTAGAATCATTTCAAAAGACCTGTGTGTCTTCAGAGGGTTTTGGACAAACCTTGATACAAAAAGTTCTCTGTCTGAAGTCACAGAGGTATGTCAATATTTCACAGAAAGAGTCCAGATGCTTCCTATCTATACAAAGGTCATCTACCTAAAAATAACAAAAACATACATATCCTCCAGATGTCCTTTATCTTACACAAAAGATCATCTTGTCTAAGACTAACAGAAGTAAATTACTGAAGAATCCTGCTATTCCTTATCTATGCAAAAGGCTGTCTGCCAACTCCTCTCCCCCTTCCTGCATTCCAGCATTTCAGCTAACGAGAGAAAGTTTATTAACGCTGTTATTCTGTTCAAAGAAGAATTTTCTGTTTATCAATTCCCCCCTTTCTTACAGCAAATAGTATATTCCTATACTATATTTTCTTAAAATAATGTCCTGTTTCCAGCTCATGCCTGAGTTTATCAATTTTATACTTGTGGTAGGATTCCATACCACTCTTTCCAGTCCAACAGTTGGAGAGATTAGTTTACAAAGCCAATTCTTGACTACCATTTAAATACATATTTCCTTCCCATCCCTCAATAGTATCAACCAACAAACAAATCACAATTATCGATATAACTTGAGCTTCAGGGGTCCCTGGGATTCGAGTTTCCATTCTCTCGCTGAGGTCTTCTTGACCCTGGTGTGGTGAATCCAAGCAGCTTGTTCCTTAATTTTGATGGCTGTGAAGGATGCCAGTAACACTTGATATGGTCCGGTCCACTTGGGCTCTAGAGGGTTCTCTGAAAGAGATCTGACATAGACATAATCTCCAGGTTCCACATCATGGACTGGTCTGTCTAACCCTCTCACATTGGTTCCAGTCACCTGTTTATTAACAATGCTCAGGTTCTTATAAATCTGCTGAACAAACTTGTTCAACATTTCCTCTCTGAATTGCCCTGGTTCTGAAGGGTCCATAGTTCCTACTACATAAGGTCTTCCAAACAGGATTTCAAATGGGCTCAACCCTTCCTTTATTCTTTGCTTAGTTCGAATTCGCAACAGGGCAATTGGCAATGCTTGTGGCCAAGGAAGGTTTGCTTCCTGCCCAATTTTTACTATCTGATTTTTAATTAAATGGTTCATTTTCTCCACTTGCCCACTTGAATGTGGATTGTAGGGGGTGTGGAGTTGCCAATCAATCCCTAAGATTTTGCTCACTTGTTGTACCACCTTGGCCACAAAATGAGGTCCCCTGTCTGAGGAAATAGCGGCAGGTACCCCCAAACGAGGTATTCTCTCCCGTAACACTGTCTTAGTAACCTCCCGTGCTTTGTTTGTGCGGCAGGGAAACGCTTCTGGCCAACCAGAGAAGGTGTCAGTGAGTACCAACAGGTACCTGTATCCCCCCTTTCTTGGGAGCTCAGTAAAATCAATTTGCCATGGTTGTCCTGGATCATTTCCTTTGCTAATTTGTCCCAGTCTAACTCCTCTTCTTACCTTGGGGTTAGCCTTAAGACACACCTCACATTGGCGGGTTACCTGTTCTACCGTGGTGTATAACTTCCGTGCTAGACATTCCTGAACCAATTTTCGATACAGAGCTTCTGCTCCCCAATGAGTCTTTGCATGTTCCATCTGAACAAAAGCCCAGAGAAGGTTAGTGGGAATGATTCACTTCCCATCCGGTGTCCTGGCCCAGCCCTTTCCTATCCTATTCCCTAAAAGGTCTTGAATTAATTTCTGATCCTCTGTGCTATACACAGGTTCTGGCTCTTTTTGCTCAAGTGTCAGTTTACCATCTGGGATCCAAACAAACTCTGCCACCTTCCTCCCCTCCCTGGCCACCCTTTTAGCTGTTTCATCTGCCAGTCTGTTGCCTCTTTCTTGACCAGTATTCCCTTTTTGGTGTGCTTTGCAGTGCATTATGGCTACTTTGCTTGGCTTTTGCACTGCTTCTAGCAGTCTGAGTATTTCTTCTGCATGTTTAATACCTTTTCCTTGAGATGTCAACAGTCCTCTTTCTTTCCAAATGGCTCCATGGGCATGTACCACCCCAAAGGCATACTTGGAGTCAGTCCATATGTTTGCACTTTTCCCTCAAGGGCTCTGGTGAGTGCGATTATCTCTGCCTTTTGAGCGGAGGTGTTAATTGGTAGGGCTTCTGCCTCGATTACCTCTTCTCCTGTAGTTACAGCATGCCCAGCTTTTCTTTCTCCCTGGATCACAAAACTGCTTCCATCAGTGTACCAGTTATGGTCTGCCTTTTCCAGGGGTTCTTCCTTCAGGTCAGGTCTGCTGGAATAAGTGGCCTCAATTGTTTCCAAACAATCGTGGATAACTGGTTCTCCATCACCTCCCTGGAGGAAAGAGGCTGGATTGACAAAATTAGCAACTTTAATTTCTACATCATCCTGTTCCACTAGGATGGCTTGGTATTTAAGAAATCGTTGTGGAGACAGCCAGTGTCCTCCCTTGGCTTCTAAAACAGCAGAGATGGTGTGTGATACCAGGACTGTGCTCTTCTGTCCCATTGTGAATTTGCCAGACTCTTGAATGTTAATTGCAACTGCTGCCCCAGCCCTGAGGCATCCTGGCCGTCCCCTGCTTACCTCATCCAGCTGTTTAGAGAGGTATGCCACCGCCCTTCGGTAGGGTCCTAAGGTTTGTGCTAGGACTCCCAGTGCTATCCCTTGGCTTTCATGGGAATACAATAAAAAAGGTTTAGTGACATCAGGTAGGCCTAGTGCTGGTGCCCTCATCAATTCTTTTTCTAAGGTACGGAAAGCTTGTTCAGCTTCCCCATTCCATTGCAAGTGCTTATCAGTCTCTCTCAATAATTCACAGAGGGGTTTCACAAGCAGGCCATCATTGTAAATCCACAACCGGCACCAGCCTCTCATTCCCAAAAAGGTTCGGAGTGCCTTTACTGTCTTTGGAAGTGGAATAGAACAGATGGCCTCCTTTCTTTCAGGGCCCAGCACTCCTTGTCCTGCTGTTAATTCATATCCCAAGTAGATGACTTGCTGCTGTACTATTGGGCCTTCTGTGGGGAAACTCGGTACCCATTAAGTCCCAGGAAATTCAGCATACTCACAGTCCATCTTTCACATTCTGTCCTGGTCTGGGTGGCCAGCAGGATGTCATCTACATACTGTAGCAGGACTCCATTGCCTTCTGGCTTGTCCCACTTTTCTAATTCTTTTGCAAGCTGATTGCCAAAGATAGTAGGGCTGTTCTTAACTCCTTGGGGCAAGACGGTCCAAGTTAATTGACACTTTCGGTTAGTTCCTGGGTTCTCCCACTCAAAGGCAAACAGTGGCTGGCTCTCAGGGGCCAGGGGTAAACAGAAAAAGGCATCTTTTAGATCCAAGACGGTAAACCATTCTAATTCTGTTCTTAATTGAGTCAAGAGGGTATCTGGGTTTGCCACCACTTTGTTATTTTATTTATAGCTCTTAGGGCCTGCACTAACCGATACCCTCCAGCTGGTTTCCTTATAGGTAGGATTGGAGCACTGTAAGCTGATTCACACTCTGTTAGCAGCCCAGACTTTAAGAATTTTTCTACAATAGGCAAAACTCCTTCCCTATCTTCCTTCCTTAAAGGATATTGTTTTAGTCTAACTGGTTGAGCTCCAGGCTTAAGATCTATTATCACAGGTAGGGCATTTTTAGCCCTCCCAGGCTGCTCAGTGTCCCAGACCCCAGGATATACTTGATCTTTTATGCTTTCTATTATTCTGTTTTTCTCTCGTTGAGGGCCCATTAATGCAAGACTTAAAACCTCAGTCAACTGTTCTTCCCTTACTCTAAATGCTACCTTCCCTTTATTAAATTTAATTTCAGCTCCCAATGCTTCTAACAAATCCCTTCCCAGCAATGACTTTGGGGCATTTGGCATATATAAAAACTTATGTAAGCCCCAAGTTTTACCATATTCATATTTAAGAGGTTTAAAAAAATACGCCTTCTGTTTGACCTGCAGCCCCTACCACAGAAACAGAGCTCTCATCCAAAGGCAGCAGTGCCTGATTTAAGACTGAAAAGGTTGCTCCCGTGCCCACTAGAAATTCCAGTTTATTTTCTTGTTCCCCTAGCTTCATTGTAACCAGAGGATCTGCTAGGGTATTTAGAGTCTCCTCCGGTCCTCCCTAATCCTCCTCTTCTAATTGTGCCTGTATCCTACTTTTCTTTTTCCTCTCTGGGCATTCCCTTTTCCAGTGTCCCTTCTTTTTGCAGATCGCACACTGATCTTTTTCCAACCGTACTCTATTAGTCCTTTGAGTCTCCTTACTTTCCTGGAATGCTGCTACCAACATTCTCTTCTCTTTCCTCCTATTTTCTTCTTCCCTGTTAGAGAATACTCTCCACGCTACATCCAAAAGTGCCTCTAAATCCCTTCCCTGCGGGGGTGACAACTTTTGCAACTTCTTTCTGATATCACTGGCAGATTGCCCAATGCATAGGGATACCAGCTGTGGTATACCTACTTCTGATCCGGGGTCAAGAGAGGTGTTTTTCCTCATGACTTCCCTCAGCTTATCTAAGAATTCTGAGGGTGATTCACCAGGTCCTTGTCTGACTGAGTATAACACAGACCAGTTAATTGCTTTTGGAATGGCTTTTTCTATTCCCCTGGCTACAAACTCCCGGTATTCCTCCAATCTGGTCCTTTGCAGGGCATTATTTGTATTCCATTCTGGATTTTGAAGTGGAAATACATCTCCAACGTTTGCCCCCCCTCCCCGGGTTTGAATTCTCTCTGGTGCTAGTTCCAATCCATGCTTTTCAATTAATTGTCTCTCTGCTTCAGTCATTTGCTCTAATAATAACTGGATATCGTCCCAGTCTGGATTGTGCTGCCTAATCAGGAATCGAAAATGTGTAGCCCTCCCTGTGGGATCATTAGGATAATTTTTAGCCTTTTCTCTCCAACTACCCAAATCCTGACTTGTAAAAGGCACCTTAATCCAGACTGGGTCCCCTTCAGGCCCCACTGCTTGTCGCAGGGGAGCTTGAATGAATGCCTGGGAAGCTGGGGCATTTGCTTGCTGTCCTCGGGTCCTTCTTGCCACTGGGCTTCCCTGAGCATAGGCCTGGGGACTGACTCCAGTATCACTATCTGAGCTGCTGCCACTCCCAGAACTTCCTACATTGTTTTCCGAACCCTCTGTCACTACCTCTTGCAATTTTCCTGGAGATTGATAAAATTCAGGCAGGTCTTTTAATTCCTCATGTTTAAGACACCTCTGCCCTATGCTACACGCAGAGCAACACCTTTTCAATTGTGTCTGCCTCTTATTCTTGGCCTTGTTCTCTTTTTCAAGAGCCAAACCCATTGGATCAGAGGGAGCTCTGATACCACAGTCCCTTTGAAACTCAGGATGCTCTCGGAGATAGAAAAACATATCAGCATATATTGTCTCATCCCATTGCCTTTCTCTTCTTGAAAACAACATTAGTTGCAGTAAAGTATCATACTCCAGACTCCCATGTACAGGCCATTTCTCTCCACCATCTAATTCATATAATGGCCACCACCGGGTACAAAATTTAATTAAAGTCTTTTGATTTGTTGAGCCTCCTGGGGGGCCTCCATTTCCTTCCAGTGGGCAATTCTACAACCAAGTGGGCTATGTTTTGGGATCTCACTACTTTGTCTCCCTCCCATTTTACACAATACAACACAGTACTGTCTTTTGCAGCACACAGAACACAAAAAATACAAATACAACTACAACTACAACGATAAAGACCGTCCTTAACACACAGTTATTGGCCACACACACTCAGCCACACATTCAAAACATAAACAATATTTCCAGTACTTTATGTTTTCTAGGGACCCTCTTGGCCCCTCACAGACTTAAACAATACTTATAATTTCAGTAAATTACTGAAAAATCCTGCTATTCCTTATCTATGCAAAAGGCTGTCTGCCAACTCCTCTCCCCCTTCCTGCATTCCAGCATTTCAGCTAACGAGAGGAAGTTTATTAACGCTGTTATTCTGTTCAAAGAAGAATTTTCTGTTTATCACCTGGAGGTGTTCAAAACCAGCACTGGACGTGGTGTTTGAAGCCATGGTTTAGATACTCCTGAGGTGTGGGGTGACAGTTGGACTGGGTGATCTCTGAGGTTATTTTCCAACCTTACTGATTCTACGATTCTGTGAAAGAAGACAATTTTTGCCACGCGCTTGACCCAGGTACCTCAGCAGATCCGTTTAGCAGGGCAGCACAAGAGAGGTGATCCCAAGAAACAGCAAAGCCACATGCTTTGCAAGCCGGCTACGGAAGCAACTTCCGTAGTGTGGAGCAGGACGCTGGCCCGGCCCCGGGTGCCCCTCTGAGCCCTTTTTTTGCCCACGCCTTGGATTTTCCCCGGGAGGCCAGCGAGGGCCAGGCCGGGGATGAATGCAGCCCCGACGCTGCTCCTCAGCGGGCAGGTGGTCAGCACAAACAGCCCCCACGGCTCCTCCCACAGAAGGACAAGCCGCTGCGGCACAGCAAGGGCCGGGCTGAACCTCAGCATGATAAGCCCGCCGCGGGCCGCTGGGCCGGCCTCAGGCGCGGGCCGCCCCGTCACAGAAAGCTCCACCCTCCTCTTCCCCTCCGCTTCCTATTGGTCGAGGCGCCCGCCCGTCAGCGGCAGTTGTCCAGCGGACGTCCCCGCCGCGGTGACGTCCTGAGGGAGAGGCGGGGACGCTGCGGGGGCGGGGCCGGAGGGGCTGGGCGGCACCCGGCACCGGCTTTGGCACCCATGCACGGCGCAGAAGAGGTGGCAGCGGCGGCGGCCCGCGGCGAGCACGCAGACCGATAGCTTGGCCGGTGAGCGCTGCCCTTTGCCCGCCGTGGGGGTCTGGCAGCGGCGGGGTCGGCATTTCCTTGGGAATTTGTCCTTTGTACGTAGAGGCGGAGCCCTCCCCGCAGAACCCCGCCGGCACCCACCTTTTCTTGACCCTTCTCACCGGTGCCGTGTTTGGCAGTGCAAGTGAGGATGCGCGCAACAGCCCCGACATTTCCTAGCGGCTGAACTCCTCCCAGGGTTAAGATTTGTTACTGCAGTCCCTCGGCAGGGACTGAGGCTTTTTTCGTAGCAAAATTCAAAGGAGCTCCTCTTTTTGAGAGTCACTTTGTAGCCTATTTGCCATTGCTGTCTCTGGCTGCACCCGAGACAGGTTTTAATGTCCTCTTAATTTTACCTCATAGACTGTACATTCCAAAAGCAAAGAGACAAAAAGCAGGAGGAGACAAAAACAAGAGAGAAAGCTTTATAAAAAGTTTCAACCCCTGTGGGAAATAAAAGTCTTATTCTTCGTCGTGGTTGTTCGCTCCTCTTGGCGCCTCGCCCCGCCTCCGTTGCTCTGCCCTGCGCCGATGCTGCTCTTGCCCTGCGCTGGGCGAGTGCTGCGCACGCCTCTCCTCCCCTCGGGGTGCTTCCCTTGGGCAGGGGGATGGGGGGTGCCAAGCACCCCCTCTTTGCAGCCCCCAGCACACGGAGGGATGAGGCCAGAGATGCAGTGCGAGTCGCGACCGCCCTGCCACCCGCGGCTGTGCCTGGCGCTGCCGCTGTGTGGCCGCTGGTTCCCTTCAGGGTCTTCAGCCTGGGATGCCACTTCTCCAGGGCTGCCCTAACCTGAGACCGCCCCCAGCCTCTGCCTGCCCAGCCTGGCCCTCTCGCACTTGCTTGTGCTCCTGGGGCTGCTCTTCAGTCTCCGCTGCCTCTGCTGCTCCTGGCCTCGCATCTTTTGGCAGCTGCTCTGCCCCCTCTCCAGCAACTCCACAGCAAGGCTGCACCTGCTGCACCATCTGCCACCTAGCACCCTCAGCACACTTCACTAGCCCCACTTCACCATCAGCTCCCCTGCCACCTCATCTGGCCAGTCACCCACACACAATCACACACTCACCACATCAGCCTGGCCTCATCAACCTGGGCCTTCCCTACTGCCTCCTTCATTTCTAGAACTAGAACCAGAACAAGAACTGCAACAACTCCAACTGGAACAGCTACAACCTACAAGCTAATACTAGAACCTTAATGAACAGCAACTAGAACTTAACAACAAGAACCTGAGCAACCAGAACCTTAATAACCAACAAGAACCTTAACAAACAACAACTAGAACCTTAACAACAACAATAACCTTAACAACAAAACTTAGAACCAACAAGAACCTAACAGAACTAAACCTTAACAAACAACAACAAACTACTACTAATAACAAATAACAACCTTAACAAGAACTAAAACTTAACAACAACACCAGAACCTATACAACTAGAACCTAAAGCAACTGAACCTTAGCAAATAACAACTAGAACGTTAGCAACTAGAACCTTAACAGCAACAAGACCTTAGCAACAACAAGAAGCTTAACAACTAGAACCTTAACAGCTAGAACCTTAGCAAACAAGAACCTTAACAACTAGAACCTTAACAACCAACAAGAACCTTAACAGCAACTAGAACCTTAGCAAATAACAAGAACCTTAGCAAACCACTCTTAACAACTGCTCTAACTTGAACAACCACTGTAACTCTAATGCAGCAACAAGAGCTCTGACACCTATAGCAATAACTCATAACTAAAAATACCAGGCTAGAGACAAACAACTATTTGGAGCTCAGAAGACGTCCCACATGCTGCTCAAGTACACAGGAACAAAGTCCACCTGACATGTCTGCAGGCATCTCTTCAAGCTGCCCTGGGAAGAAAAAAATGACAAGGGTGAGGGGAGGACAAGCAGCTTGTGCTTTGGTGTGAGAGCCAGAGCCCATTCCTAGTACTCCTCTGCAGAATCCCTTCTAGCTGGGATTAGGGATTGGTCCTGTCAGACTAACAGTTTAGACTGTGGAACTTGAGGGAGCCTTTTGACTCCCAAGGGCTTTTGCCTCAAGTGCTGTACAAAGCCAGAGCCAGGCTGGGATCCAGCTGCACCAAGAATGGAGGAGAACGCTGAACCACAGTAAAAGCATCTCTCTCCTGACACACCTGTTTCTCCCAGGGCTGGCATCTCTCTCCTGACACACCTGTTCTCCCAGGGGCTGGCATCTCTCTCCTGACACACCTGTTCTCCCAGGGGCTGGCATCTCTCTCCTGACACACCTGTTCTCCCAGGGGCAGGCACATGCTTCCTCTCAGGGGCAATCTCTGGGCACCTCACAATGTTTCCTCTCCCACAGCAGATTTCAAAGGGGACAGCAGGGAGTGTTACACAGCTGGCCTCCTTCTTCTTCTGCTCTCCCTGACCCTGCTCAGTTGCTCACCTGGAGATCTCTTTCCAGCTTTTGCCTTTTGTTCTCGGGCTGGCTGTCCCTCTCCTCTTTACAGCTCAGCTTTCTCTTCCTGCAGGAGCGCTGCTGCATGTCCCCAGAAGCTTTGGACAACCTTTCCATTCAAAAGCATTGTTAGACAGGGAAGGCCATCATCCCCTTGCAGCAGTTCTGCTCTTAAGCAAAGCCAACTCATTTTACTTCTGGGCTCAGATGAGCTCTTTGGCTCTTGGCTTGCTTCAGCCTCTGGAAGCACCTGCAATGGAAACGGGGAAGTGAAGAGGCAGCAAGGACCTCCCTGCCCACTTGCTAGCTCACAGCTCAAAGACACATCCCATCAGCCTTTGCTGCACTTCTGCCCAGCTGCAGCTTGGAGAATGACCTTGCTTGCCCTCTGCCTGCACTCCCACCTTCTGAGGGGGAGCTTTTGTCCTCATGTTCTTGGTGCCCTTCACGTACCTCTCCAGATTCTCCTTCTCCTGGCCCCACTGCTGCCACCTCCTCGGCCTCTGCAGCCACAGGCTTAGTCACCTCCTCCTCCTCCTCTTCAAAGAGTTCCCCCTGATGGTCGATGAGGAACTCCACCAGCTCTATCACCTGCAGACAGAGAGCCATTGGTTCCTACTTAGGTGCCTGCAGCTGGCTCCAACAGCCTTCCCCACTCCCAGCCCTGCTTTCTGCACACAAAACTGCAGCTCTGGGGCTGCTCTTCCTGGCACCTCTGCCACATGGCTTTGCTGAAGAGAGGAGGCAGCCAGGTCCCTCTCAAGAGCACAGCTCTGCTGGCCCCACGAGGCTGCAGCTGGCAAGCACAGCATACCTTCTCTGTCACCAGCATGTCCGGGGCAGCGTCTGCTCCTCGGCTGGGCTCAGGAGGTTTGGCCCCACGCAAATGGCCAGGTTGGTAGCAGTCATGCTGCTGGAGGCTGCATTGCTGCTGATGTGGTGCAGCAGGGACAGCAAGCGCTTCAGGAGGAGGAGGTTGGCCTGGGGCAATTTGCTGGCCACCCTGAAGCAAGAGGAACACAAGGTTACTCCACTAGACCTGCTCGACACAGGTCTCCCAGCCTGACCTCACCCAGGCCCACACGCAGGAGGCTCCCTAGCCAAAGCCTCCCTAGCAAAGCCTCCCCAGCAAAGCCCAGGACCCATCTTCACTGCCAGCTGCCTCCCTCCCTGCCCCTCTGCCCACAGGCCCTTGCTGGAGCACCCCCCGATGTCTGCAGCAATTGCTCCAAGGACAGCAATGCTTTGCTGTGCCTCTGACACCAACCCCCCACCCGACAGCAGCTAGAGGTGGCTGGCAGAAAAGAGCTCTCCCAAGGAGGCCCTTGCTCTGCAGGCAGCTCCTAACCTCTAGCAGGCCCTGAGGAGCAGCCAGCCTGCTCGCCACACTTACTCTTTCAGCCCGCACAGCCTCTCCTGCCTGCTGCTCTTCTCCAGGGCACTCATCCACTCCCCGTACAGCTCTGACTGGAGGAGCTTGGAGGGGATCTTCCGCAGGAAGTCCTGCAAGGCCAAGAGCTGCGGGTGAGCTGGCAGCACTGCTGCTGCCAGGAGCACAGGCAGTGTGCCCGGCACTCTGCCTCCCCAGCAGCCAGCTGCCTTTCAGCTCCTGCTCTCACAGGTGCCCCTCAGCACCAGCAGAGCCCACAGCTGCAGGGCAGCAGGCTGTACCTTCAAGACGGCAGCCAGCAGGTGCACAGGCTGGCTCTCCAGCTGGACCTCCGCTCCCCTGTCCAGCGCCTCCCGCACCTCCTGCAAGCTGCGCTCGCCAGCTGTGCGGCAGAAGATCTTCTCCGTGGATGGCCCTTGGGCGTGCAGCAGAGCCAGCAGGTCCTGCAGGGGACAGAGCAAACCAGCTGCTCGCCTGAAGAATGGCCATGGGGCCCGTGAACCTTCCTCAGGGGCTAGAGCCAGTGTGCCCTCTCCAAAGCCCTCCCTGGGGCCTGGCGGAGGGCTGGCTGGAGGCTGCTGGGGAGAGGGGGAGCCGGCTTTGTCCCCAAGCCACACCCGGGCTCCCTGCGCTGGGGCCATCACCTCTGCACAGCAGCTGCTGGGCTGGGGACCCCCTGGCCAGGCTTGCTTACCTGGACGGGCTGAGGTAGCGTGCCATCCTGGCTGCACACAGCTGCCAGGGGCTGGGCAAAGAGAGGCCCTGGGTCGCCACAGCCCCATGGCCTGGGAGCTTCTGCAGTGGCAGCCGAGGTCTGTCGCCGAGAAAAGGGCCAGGGCAGCCCCATCCTCCTCCTGCGCCTCCCACCTGCTGCCAGGCAAAAGGGAGAGAGGGGAGAGGTGGAGGACAAGCACCAAGCAAGTGCTCCTGGACCTTCTCAGCACTCTCCCCCAGCCACCAGGGAAGCCCACCCATTGTTGGCAACAGGGGACCCTGGGGGCTCAGCTGGCTCCCACCCAAGAGCGTGGGGACAGAGCCGCTGCCCTGCAAGAAGGGCGGCAGCAGCAGCAGCAGCAGCCCCACAGCAGCACAAGTGCCAGCCCAGGAGAGGAGAGAGGGGCCCCCTGCCCCTGTCTTCTCCAAACTCACCATCCAAGCGGCCAGGTTCTCCTTTGCCACCAGTGGGGATGGGAGGCAGCTGCTGCTCTGTGCCAACCTGCAGGCAATGAGCTGTGCTCACCCAGCAGCCCCACAGCACACAGGGCTCACTGCCAGCTGCATCAGCCCCTGGCCACGTGTGAGAGGTGGCCACAGCTGAGAGAGCACCCCAAGCACTCCTCACCTCTGCCTGGACCGCAATCAGCCTCTCCAGCCTCTTGCTGTGCAGTGTCAGGGGCTGTGCAAAGGGAAAAGAGCAGCAGGTGAGAAGCGATGCAGCTGATGCTGGGCTGCGGCAGCCTCTGGGGACAGAGTGCGGGCAGGAGGGACACTCACAGCTCTCTGGCTGCTCAGCTCTTTCAGCAGCAGCTTGAGGGAGGGCAGCTGGGTGACCTGGGCTCCCTCTGCTCCTTCTGCTGGCCTGTGCCTGGGGAAGGGGTAGAGGAAGAGCTGCGTGAGACACAAGCTGCCTCTTGCTTCTCCTCCCAGCCCTGGCAGCTCTTCCCAGCTGCCCTGAAGCAGGCAGGTACCACCCGCCAGGGGCAGTGGTGAGGGTGGAGCTGGGCAGCTGTTGCTTGGACACAGCTGGCTCAAAGTTCTCCACCAGATCTGCCCACTCAGAGCTGCTCGCAGCTGGGGTGGCAGCGCTCTGAAGCAGAGGTGCAGTATTGCCCCATGGGAGGGCTAGAGCTGCAGCTTCCCCCATGATGGAGCGTGGCTGCTCTGCCAGGCACAGCTTACCCACGCAGTGTGCTGACCCAGAGCTCCTTCACTGCCCGTGAGAGCTGCAGAGAGAGAGGAGAAACAAGCTGAGTGCCCAGGGCTCCCCACCTGAGGGCAGAGGCAGGCACTGGCACAGCTCTGCCCTGCGGGCAGGACAGAGACTCTGCCCAGGGTGCCCTGCCAAGCGACCACGGCCCCCGGACTGACCTGAAGGAGATGACACAGGAGCCAGAGGGCCAGACGAGGCCAAGGGACTTGGTGGAACTGTCTTCCTCCCCCTCGGCAGCATAGCCACTCTCGGATGGTTTCCCACGCTCATCACCATCAACTGGCCCAGGGCCAGGCAGAGCTGAGGCAGCAGGACCGCCCGCCGTCTGCAGAGAGGAACCTGGGAGTGACCTGGAGCTGCTGAGCCCTGGGGCTCCCCCCTAGAACGCAGCTGCCACGGCTGCAGCCTGAGCGCGTCCAGCACCGAGGTGCCAAAGCAGGAGCTGCTGCTTGGCTGTGCCTGCCCTGGGGCCGGGGCCAGGGCTTGGGGAGAAAGGCAGCTGGGCTCTCTGGGTCTTACTTGGCCTTGGCGATGCCAAGGAGTCGGCGAGAGGAGGAGCTCCCTTTCTTCTCGTACGGCCCCGCTCAGCCGCACACGCTGGCGGAGCATTGGCTCGGGCAGGTGTGTGTCAGGTGGGCACTGCTGCTCGGGCCAGGGTCAACCCTACAGAGCAGATGGCACGGGCATGAGAAAGGGGGCTGCTGTGGTCCCAGGTGTGCCAACACCTCCCTGAGCCGTGGGGAAGCGTACCTGGAGCGATGACAGCAGTTTAACTGACCCTCCTGCCGACGCGAGGGCTGAAAGGGCTGGACGCCTGAGAGAGCACAGCTGCCCTGGGAGCTGCCAATCCGCTCAGGGTCTGAGGAGTGGTGCTGGGCAAGCGCTTGGCTCTGCCACTGCCACTCCAGTGCCGTCCCTGCAGGCACTGGGCCGTTGCCAGCAACACTTGGTCAACATACCCCACGGTCGCTCGGGGGGGGGGGGAGGGGGGGGGGGGGCAGGGGCACTGGGGGCACTGGAGGTCTCTCCCAGTATGCCCACGTTTGAGAGACTAAAAGCTTGTCTCTCTGATGGGACTCAACAGAGAGAACATCCGGACCGAGGCACCTTCCTGAGGTGCAATGAGTGTGTGGGCAGGTAGATGGAGAAGAGGAGGTGGAGCCCCCCCCTCCAGCCAGGCCCCCTGCCCAAACACACAGGAATACACAGAAAGACTTCCTGGGAACCATACCTGGATCCTCCCTAAGGATGATTTCCTGGCCCCTGAATTCCTGAGGGACAGGCTTGGACACATAGCTAAGGACTGAAACACTGTAAAAGGCTTGAGCAACCACTGGCTCCGCAAAGAAAAACAGAGAACCCAAAACACAGATGAAGGCAAGCACAGGAGAAGGACAATGCTTGAGAATACAGCTCCAGAGAAGGCAAAGCCCGGGGCAGTGCTGCTCCGAAGAAGAGAGGCCATGGAGCCTGGAAGAAGCAGACTGAACCCTCTCTCCGTCCTCCTAAGTCCACCTGCTGCAACTCATGGAGCTGAAGAGGCTGCCCAGAGGACCACATCTCTTCTACAGCCCAAGCCTCAGCACCGCTTCTCTACAACCCACAGCTCCTGCAGCACCTTTCCCCTCCACAGGCTCAAACTGTCT
>JAAWVA010001189.1:0-12657 GCA_015227895.2 Colaptes auratus | reverse complement strand
AGGGAGGTAGACTTTCCGTTTTAGGAAATAGAGGCACACAGGAGGGTATGTTGCTATTCCTGAGGTTTGTAGTAGACCAGTGGTAGTTGCAACCAAACAATACAGAGTTTCTTGGGAAATGATGGGGTCCCACACAATCACAGAACGTCAGGAAACCGGAGTTCGGCAGAAAGCCTATTTTGTCCCGGAGTAGGAAAATCCACACCTCGTCTGCAGCTAGCTGTGTGGATTACATACACTTGGAATGTACAGAGCAATCACTAAACACAAGATGCTTCATACTCACAATTCCTTAAAATATAGAATAGAATAGAATAGAATAGATAGAATAGAATAGAATAGAATAGAATAGAATAGAATAGACCAGGTTGGAAGAGACCTTTGAGATCATCATGTTCAACCTATCACCCAACACCAACTAATCAACTAACCCATGGCACCAAGCACCCCATCAAGTCTCCTCCTAAACACCTCCAATGATGGTGACTCCACCACCTCCCCGGGCAGCAGATTCCAATGGGCAATCACTCTCTCTGTGAAGAATTTATTCCTCACCTCCAGCCTAAACCTCCCCTGGCACAGCTTGAGACTGTGTCCTCTTGTTCTGGTGCTGGGTGCCTGGAAGAAGAGACCAAACCCCACCTGGCTACAACCTCCCTTGAGGTAGTTGTATATTCAGAAGGCTTTTTCCAACCCCAGATCCTGATGTGGAGACTAAATTTTGGAAAGTGACCCATCACAGTTACCTTCATTTTCTTGAATATTGATTAATATTATGCTCTATGAGTTAAGCTTCTTCTCAGAAAGTGAGTGCTTTGTTATTAATTAGGTTGATGTCTCACTGTGACAACTTTCCTCCCTCCCTGTCTATGCAGGGAAGGTACAAGTGCAATGTGTTACTTTGTGTAAACTGATGCTGGTTGTCCTCTGCAAGTAAACTCCTATCCTAAATACTACATTATTTTCCTCACTTGGAATCTCTCTGAACTTTGTAAGCTATAAAAAAAAAGGAGGAAAAGAAAAATGAAGAGAAATGGTGACAGAAATCCCCAAAGTCTAGTTATGGGTGGGGTTTTGTTTGTTGGTTGTTTGTTTTTGGTTGGTGGGTTTGGTTGAGTTTGTTTTGTTTTGGGTTTTTTTAAGTAATTATCTTTTAAAAAGGCTTTCCTTTGGAAAGTACCAGAAATGTTCCTCAAGCAGAGCAATTTTGAGTGAGAGACAAAACTACTAATATTTTTCTGAGAGTAACTGACCTTTCTCCTTGCAAGATGAAGGTCAAACAACGTGCGGGGCAATGCTTCTTTCTCCACCCAGCACCAGAAGTTGACCTCCCAGGAACATCTCTGATTTCTCAGAGGTCAGACTTGGAGATCAAACCCTGCTACAGCTCCAGCCCTCCAGCTCTTCCTGGACACAGAGGATTGTGCAATCCAAGACTTACATCCCTGCAGCGTGATTTCCCTGCCGGTGTTTTCTCACAGACTCAAAAAGCCTTGACTGAATGGCCAGGTATGACAGCCCTGCCTCCTCGTATTCTTGACTTCACACTGCATGTCCCCCACTTGTGCAACTGAGCATCTGCATCGGGTTGCCAAAGAAACAAAGAGAAACCCCCATGACGGTACTTCTGGCATTGCCCAATGCTAGATCCCTACCAGGTGGCACAAAACGTCGTCTTCACAGACCTTTAAGGCACGGATGAGGGACTGTACCAGCTGACACCAGCTGCTGGCTACTTAAACCTTGCAATTTATATTTTCATTAATGTACATATATATATAAATATATATAAATATATACACATATATACACATATATATTTTCATTAATGCACATATATATATGTGTCACATGACACACCAACAGTTGTCTAATCTCTGTATTCTCCAAATGAGGAACTTCCATTAACACAAATCTATCATGCTAAAAAATGAATTGCATCAGTCGTGAGTATATTTGCTTTGTACCTTTAACATGCATTCACAGGGCACTCAGAGGACTGCATGAGCTGTGGAAGAACAGTTTAATTTAGGAGTATCATTCCCATACACATATTTTTGAGAGATCTTTCATTTATTCAGCTAAATCATAAAGAATAATCATCTATCTTAATTTCTGTCTTTAGAAGCAGTGTGTAAAAGCCAAACCAAACACGTATCCCATCGATCTTTAATGGTTTTCTTTCTGCCATGTAACTGCAGAGCAGCTGCTTTGTCAAATGACCAAGAAATTAAGAGTTTGGCAAAAGAGCGGCGTTCATCAGCATATGACCTTAAGATAACATTCGCATTTCAGGAGATGCTGTTCCAGCCAGAAGAGAACTACAGGGCAAACTCACATCACTGGATACTCACATGGAGGTATCCAGCAGAAAAGCTAATAAATGCATTAGATTAGTACAGTTTTATTTTCCATAAATCTGGGACATGTTCAGCAATGTCAAATTTGTTCCTGTGCATTTAAATGAATAAATAAACCCGAGCTCGTTCTGAAGCTCAGAAGTGAGGTGGAATTCATTTAGCTCATTACCATTTAGATGATAGATGAACAGGGTAAACTCTTTTCTTCTGAGGCAGGGGACGCACAATGTGGAGACGAGAGCAGTGGTATTGCATCGATGTGGCCTCTCAGGCTTAGATGATTGGATTCAGATGTTTCCAAGGAAATTATTTGCTCCAACAGGGCTCTTTGGTTACTAACAGGTATAGCAATCATATTTAAAATGTTTTTACTTACAGTTAGGCTCCTATAGCTTCGGTCACAAAGGATTTACTGGAGGGTTTATCCTCGGGCTGCTCTGTTGAGTGTGGAGAATTCAGGCGGGTGTTTTCAGAGGGTTAGGCTGCCAAGACACACAAAATAAACCCCAACATGTTTTGAGGAGAAATATTTGTGCTTTTTGCCATTTGGGTCATAATTTGTTTCCCACTTTTGCAGTAGGTCATTACTTGCCTCTCCTAAATTGCAGAGAAATTCAAAGGTGACAGGGGTAGGGGGTTTGTTTATTCATTCGTTGCAGGACAAAAAGAAGTACCTGAGTAGCCAAGAACAAGAACACAAGTCCTTTATACCTCGTCCAGGATGACTGAGACAGGAACATTTCAGTAATTTGTAAATTAAGTCAATTCTCCAACAGCCAAATTCCCTTACTATGAAGGAATAAAATTATAGCTTATTTGTATTTGTGTTATTTTAAAGAGCAAAAGAGGGACAGAAGAGAGGGGAGAATAGGAGATGTTATGTGTGACACATGCTATAAATCACAAGGGACTTGCTTGATTTCTAGTTTTGTTGTAGCCTTGAAGTCTGGTATAAACTCACTGAAAATTTCATGAGCACCCACACACATTTTATCACCAGTTTCCAGGGAATTAGCAGTGACTCAGTGACTGAGATCAGAGCTGTGGATAACTTGGTGTGTGCAGGGCTGTGACAATATTCTGACCCTGGTATCAAACGCAAGTGGTGACATGGGGAGCAGGAGGAAGATGGTTATAGGAATAGGTCACACACAGCTCTTCATAATGATTTCTCTTCCTACTAACATGGCTCTTTAACAAATTTTCACAGCTGAGTGATTTCAAAATCCAGTCAATATTAGTGGCCCCCTGAGTGGTGACAAACTCTGCATTAGTTCTGCCAGACCCGAGGACAAACCTTTTCCTACTCCTCAGATCTGAAGCCTGATGTTCTGCCTAGACCTGGCTTCTTCCGCAGACAACCTTCTTGGCGGGTGTTTCACATTCCCTCCCACGCTTCTGACCTGATAAGTGAACATGGCCTGAGCTCCTCAGGGAAAGCACAGCCTCTCCTGCCCCCCAGATTTCTCTTCCTGCAGCAACTATTACAAATTATGAATAGGCAATTTTCTTTTTAGTTGTCCAGGAGCAGCTCTTGCATGACCATAACTTACAAGAAGGAAATACACCAGATCCAGTCCATCACAGCTCCTTGTATTCCTGAACATCCACACAGCCCTGTCTCAAAACAGGCGGGACACAAACCCTCAAACGATGCTCTGGCTCACACATACAACACAGTACCACCTTTGAGCTCAAAACTAAAACAACCATTTGCACAAAGAGGGAGAGTACATGCTGGAAAGGGAAGGTACATGGGTACCACTGCTGCTGGTGTGGCTCTTGCAAAGTGACTGGTAATGTGGAGGGCCTCAGGTTCGGGACTGCCAGCATGCCAGGTCTGCAAGACAATCTGCGGGATGTGGAGTACCTGGTGTTTCGAGTAGGTGGACTATGCAAAGGTGCTCAAGAAGAAGTACCTGAAAAATCAGTGCACTGAAGTCAGTACCACTTTAGGTTTCTCTCTCTTCTTTTTTGCTTTGTTTTGTTTTTTGTGATGGTTTTGTGAGTGCCTTTTTCACTGTGTGTGAGAAATCTAAAACATCTGCTTTTTAGTGTCAAGAATACAAGAATTTTTAAGAAGGAACAGAGGGGTGGAAGGGTGGTGAAAAACTGTGATCCTTCTTTGGGTTGGAAGAGACCTTTAAGGTGATAATGTCCAACCATTAATGCAGTGCTGACAAGTCACCACTGAATCACATCCCCCAGCACCATATCTGAGATTACGTTCAGGGGTGGTGACTCTACCACTTCCCTGGACCTTTGAGATCATCCAGTCCAACTAATCATCCAACACCATCTAATTGGCTAAACCATGGCACCAAGTGCTTCATCCTGGCACTTCTTAAACACCTCCAGTGATGGTAACTCCACCACCTCCCCGGGCAGCACATTCCAATCTCTCTTTCTGGGAATAAGAACTTCCTAACATCCAGCCTAAACCTCCCCTGGCACAGCTTGAGACTGTGTCCTCTTGTTCTGGTGCTGGCTGCCCTGGGAGAAGAGACCAACCCCCACCTGGCTACAACCTCCCTTCAGGGAGTTGGAGAGAGCAAGAAGGTCACCCCTGAGCCTCCTCTTCTCCAGGCTAAGCAACCCCAGCTCCCTCAGCCTCTCCTCACAGGGCTGTGCTCCAGACCTCTCCCCATCTTTGTTGCCCTTCTCTGGACACCTTCCAGCAAGTCAGCATCTTTCCTAAGCTGAGGGACCCAGAACTGGACACAGGACTCAAGGTGTGGCTAAACAGTGCTTAACACAAACACACACACACACACACACACACACACACACACACAAATCTCTCTCTTGTTTTGGTGAAACAATTAATGACAGTGTGAGAGGTAAGGAGGAATTGGGATGAACAAAGGTGAGTGACTGTCATCCTGAATGCCAAAGGATGTTAGTCCTGGCAGGTATGCACAAGTGACTTTGGGGAATTTGATGCAAAAGCAGCACTAAAGCAGTATCCCTGGGGGTACTTCAGTACCTCAGGTAGTTTGGGTGTGCCAACAGCAAACAGTTTGGGAGAATGTTGTATTTAACATCAAACTTAGGAAAAAGACTATAGAAGGGGAGGTTGCAGGATAGGTAGATGGTGCTTGTCTGGATGGTCACAGGATCACAGGATCTCAGGGGTTGGAAGGGACCCGAAGAGATCATCCAGTCCAACCCCCCTCCCAGGGCAGGACCAGACAATCCAACTCAGGTCACACAGGAACACATTCAGATGGGCCTTGAAAGTCTCCAGAGCAGGAGACTCCAGTGCTCTGTGACCCTTACAGGAAAGAAGTTCCTCCTTGTGTTGAGGTGAAACCTCCTGTGCTGCAGTTTACATCCATTGCTCCTTGTCCAATCCCATGTAGCAAGTGAGCAGAGCCTGTCCCCTCCCTCCTGACCCCCAGCCCTCAGATATTTGTAAACATTTATTAAATCCCCTCTAAGTCTTCCCTTCTCCAGACTAATAGCCCCAGGTCCCTCAGCCTCTCCTTGTAAGACAGTGCTGCAGTCCCCTCATCATCCTTGTTGCCCTCCACTGGACCCTCTCCAGCAGATCCTTGTCCCTCTTAAACTGGGGAACACCAGACTGAAGGCAGTCCTGCTAAGGGAGCCTCCAGAGAATGGCAAGGGGCGGGGGAGAGGGTGTGTGTGTGTTTGGGGAGAGGGGGACTATTTCTCCCAATAATTTAAAAACAGAAAATGGTCTGAGGGACTTTTTGTTGCCTCAGAAGTGGACTCTATGCCAGACTTGCCTTCTGCTGCTGAGTGTACCTGACACTTCCTGACGTTAAGGGAGCCTAAAGAGGGGCACTTTCTTCATAGGGTGGTAAGGATTTCCCCCACCTCTTCTTGGGCTGGAACAATCTAAATTTAGTGGCAGAAGAAGAATACAGTGAAAACTGCATTTCTTTAGGGAAAGACTTAAGTGGGTGAGCCTGGATTTCCTCTAAGGAGGAAAGTTTCTGAGAGTTTATTTATGAGCGTGTTGGTGAAGCTGCTTGGCTGCTTGTGAGATGATGTGCTGGCATCTCCTCTCTTTCTCCTGCTCACAATTTAGGAGTCTTCAGCAGGCCTTCTTTAATAGGCACAAATTAAATGAGATTGGAAAAAAAAAAAGGATTAAAAATGCATCTGAGGATGGGAGGAGACAGAAAGAGGAGGAGGGGAGGGACTTTTGCTGCTACAATACCAAATAATGAAAACATCTGCGTTCAGTTCAGTTTCATAAAGATGCACCAGCCTTTAATCAGTTCCAAACAGGGCATCTTGCCTGAGCTGTGGTGTTTATGTCACCATTATATAGCTGGCTCATGGGTAGCCATTCACTGGCCAGGTAGCTAGCAAAGCTGATGGATTTGCCTGTGTCTGACAGGCTTTATTTTATTTTAAGCAACTGTGCTGCATTTGCAAGCCACAAATTACATTTCTCCACTTTGACAGCTGCAATCATTCTCACAGATGACGAGTTGCTCTGGTTTGGAGCCTCAGTCATGATAATTATTTGTCTATGCCCACCTTTCAATTGCTGTTGATCCACATCCATACCCTGGACTCCTGGCAGAGCAGCCTGGCGTTGGGCAGGCATGCTACCCCTCATCAGCTGCAAGGGTGTCTTTCTTTTGTTGGCGTGGGAAAAGCTGTTGGTCTCAGTTTCTTTTAAAATATTTTGTGCTACAGAGAGGAAATGAAGCTGAGCTGCAGAGCCTGGGGGCTCCATTCACTGCTGAGCTGAACTGCTTCAGGTCAGCTGCCAACAGCTACCAACACTGTGTCTTCTGGCATCTGGTGTTGGAGAATGATTTGGTAAAGCCCTCTGGCATGTGTCTCCTGGTAAGCCCAGGAGCAGACCTCCTGACTGCAGTGAGGCTGTTCAAATAATGTACACACCTCAGCTGCGAATGGAGGGGGCAAAGGGAAACGGAATGTGGAGGTCTTATGTCCCCACAGAAGTGAGTGACTTGTGTTGGTGCTGACAGGCCCTCAGGGCACAATACACAGTTTTTGAACATATATTCATTACAAAGCCCCACTTTCCCCTATCCCTTCCTTCCTTCCTTCCTTCCTTCTTTTTCCTTCCTTCTTTCCTTCATCCTTCCTTTTTCTTCCTCCTTTCCTTCCTCCTTCCTTCATTCCTTCTCTTCCTTCCTTCACTCCTTCCTTCCTTTCTTCTTCCTTTCTTTCTTTCTTTCTTATTTCTTTCTTCTTTCTTTCTTTCTTTCTTCTTTCTTTCTTTCTTTCTTTCTTTCTTTCTTTCCTTCTTTCCTTCTTTCCTTCTTTCTTTCCTTCTCTCTTCTCTCTTTCTTTCTCTCTCTCTTTCTTTCTCTCTCTCTTTCTCTCTTTCTCTCTTTCTCTCTTTCTCTCTTTCTCTCTTTCTTGAATATGCACTTGAATATGTCAATCCAGTCTTCAAAAGGGTAAGAGGGAGGCCCAGGTACTACACCCTGGTCAGCCTCACCTCCATCCCTGGGAAGGTGATGGAGCAACTTATCCTTGGCACTGTCCTTAGGCATATCAAGTACAAGAGGATCATTCAGTGTAGTCAACATGGCTTTACCAAGGGAAGTCATGTTTGACCAGTGTGATAGCCCTTTATGAGCACATAACCAGGTGAATCTGGTTTGTCTTGATTTCAGTAATGCATTTGGCACTGTCTCCAACAGCATCCCTGCAGCTAAGCTGAGGCAGCGTGGTCTGGATGATCAGGGAGTGAGGTGGATTGAGAACTGGTCGAAGGGAAGAAGCCAGAGAGCTGTGGTCAGTGGGGCAGGGTCTGCTTGGAGGCCTGTATCTAGTGGAGTCCCTGAGGGGTCAGTACAGGACCAGTGCTGTTCAGTATATTCATCAATGACCTGGATGAGGGCACAGAGAGCACTGTCAGCAACTGATGGCACCAAGCTGGGCGGAGCGGCTGGCACTCCAGAGGGCTGTGCTGCCATCCAGCAAGACTTGGACAGGCTCAGAGCTGGGCAGGGAGAAATCTGATGAAGTTCAGCAAGGGCAAGGGGAGAGTCTTGCACCTGGGAAAGAAGAACCCATGGACAGGATAGGTTGGGGACTGAGCTGCTGGAGAGCAGTGAAGGGGAAAAGGACCTGGGGGTCCTGGTGGATGGAAGGACCATGAGCCAGCAGCATGTGCTCCTGTGGCCAGGAAGGCCAAGGGCCAGCCTGGGGTGGATTAGAAAGGGTGAGACCAGCAGGTCAGGAGATGTTCTCCTACCCCTCCACTTTGCACTGGTGAGGCCACCTCTGGAATATTGTGTCCAGCTCTGGGCCCCTTAGTTCAAGAAGGACCTCAGGGAACTGCTTGAAAGAGTCCAGCACAGAGCCACAAAAACGATTAAGGGAGTGAAACATCTTCCTTATGAGGAGAGCCTGAGGGAACTGGGGCTCGTCAGCTTGGAGGAAACCAAGGGGTGACCTCATTAATGTTTACAAATATGTAAAGGGTGAGCACCCAGAGGCTGGAGCCAGGCTCTGCTGGGGGATGCCCAATGCCAGCACAAGGGGCAGTGACGGAAGCTGAGGCAGAGGAAGTGCCATGGAAATATGAGGAAAATTTTTTTCCCTGTGAGGGTGACAGAGCCCTGGAGCAGGCTGCCCAGGGGGGTTGTGGAGTCTCCCTCTATGGAGATATTCAAAACCTACCTGGATGTGTTCCTGTGTGATCTGGGATAGGTCACCCTGCTCTGGCAGGGGGGTTGGACTGGATGATCTTTCAAGGTCCCTTCCAGCCCCTGAAATTCTGTGATTCTGTGATTATAGAGAACTCTAATTTTTGTGTTCAGTAGAACAGCTCTCATTTCCTTTCTTGCAAACCATAAATCTGATTTCACCACACAGAATCACAGAATCATAGAATCAATAAGGTGGTAAAGACCTCAGAGATCAAGTCCAACCTGTCACCCAAGACCTCATAACTAAACTCAACCATGGCACCAAGTGCCACATCCAATCCCCTCTTGAACACCTCCAGGGTGGTGACTCCACCACCTCCCTGGGCAGCACATCCCAATGGCAAATTTCTCTTTCTGGGAAGAACTTTCCTTACCTCGAGCCTAAACTTCCCCTGACCACAGCTTGAGACTGGTGCTGGTTGCATGGGAGAAGTGGATCCAAAGGAGGCTACCTCCAGAAACAAAAATTCAGCTGTCATCCTGGACACAAAATAACATGCTTAAACGCTTTTCTGCCTTGCACCAATGTTATCTGTGTGAACACACACTTAGTGTCTGAATCTGGTGCTGGAACTCAATAGTTGCAGAGGGTTCAGCGATTCTTGGACATCCTTTCATAGTTTCATAGTTTCAGTTAGGGTTGGAAGGGACCACAAGGATCATCTAGTTCCAACCCCCTGCCATGGGCAGGGACACTCTACCCTAGACCAGGCTGGACAGAGCCTCGTCTCTAGCCTGGTCTAACAGCTGTAAGTCACCCTCTGTCTCTCACAAATATCCCATTTGCCTGGAGTGGCAAACTGCTTGGCAGCTCGGAGAGATTATCGGTAAAAATGTGGCAGGAGAAGGACAGAGAGCAGTGACCCAGGGTCGCCCACTTACCCTCGGGAAGAGCGCCACACACTGCTCTTAACTCGTGTCAGTCCAGGAGGAGTTTACCTTGTGCCTTGCTGAGGACTAGGTTCATACAGGCAGAGTTATCACAGGGTGCAGGGTGCCAAAGATGCTCACTGACTCTTAGTTATGGCGGTTGCCCTTGTCTACAGTAACATCTGGCTATGGCAAAGGAACCTGGGCCAATGCAATCAGGCAGGGAATTGGCCCTTAAAGGAAAAAAAGGTCCCAAACCCTATTATGTGTGGCTCTGGAGACTCCTATGATATGCATATCTATTTCATATGATTGATATGGATTCATATCCCAGACTGTGTGGTTTTTTTCCCTGCTGGTCATCCAGGGAAAGTACCACCGGCTTTCTCCTCCTGGTAACAGTTGTGAAGAGTGGGGAAAGGGAGAAGGGCCCTGTGAAAGAATCGAATCTGATCTGGAAATGATTGAGACCTGTTAAACACAGAGCTTGCAAAACCATTTTTAGACCTCAGCTTATAAATATATTCTGGCCACCTAGCACCTGCTCTCCCAATAAAGATCATCTGCGAGATGTCACTCCTGACACCCAGTGTCATGTACAGATGCAGGCCAAGCATTCTCCAGGCTGAGTGATTTTCTAGAGGGTGGAATATAGCTACAGATTATATGACCTGGATAACATTTGACAGGATTGTGCCACCATATATGTTTGCTCAGCACCTTACACACTGTGAAACTCCTCAGTCTGGAGTCACAGGACATTACTGTAACCCAACTGTTACTTAAGTTGGCAACTAAGAGATAGATCATGGGCAAAGAAAGAGAAAAAAGAACTGTTGACAGTGAGTGAATTTGGGCATTATGTCCTTTACAGCATCAAATACATTCATATGATGAGACTGTAGTGACCTAATACAGAGCAGAAAGATTCTGCCCCAAAGCTTTATTTTTCATAGGATCTGATTTTTAGAGCTCATTTATATTTTATATACTTGGTATTGTTCAAAATTATTATTTTCTGCATGCCAACTCCATTTCAGTAGGTGATGGAGAGGAGAGGGGAGGAGAGGAGAGGAGAGGAGAGGAGAGGAGAGGAAGGAGAGGAGAGGAGAGGAGAGGAGAGGAGGAGGAGAGGAGAGGAGAGGAGAGGAGAGGAGAGGTTCGGAGAGGTTCGGAGAGGAGAGGTTCGGAGAGGTTCGGAGAGGTTCGGGAGAGGAGAAGGGAGAGGAGAGGGAGGGGAGGAGGAGGGGGAGGAGAGGAGAGGAGAGGAGAGGAGAGGAGAGGAGAGGAGAGGAGAGGAGAGGAGAGGAGAGGATGAGGAGGGAGAGGAGAGGAGAGGAGAGGAGGGAGGAGAGGAGAGGAGAGAGAGGAGAGGAGGGGAGGGGAGAGGAGGGGAGGGGAGAGGAGGGGAGGGGAGAGGAGGGGAGAGAGAGGAAAGGGAGAGGAGAGGGAGAGGAGAGGAGGGAGAGGAGAGGAGAGGAGAGGAGAGGAGAGAGGGAGAGGAGAGGAGAGGAGAGGAGAGGAGAGGAAGGGGAGAGGAGAGGAGAGGAGAGGAATGGGAGAGGAGAGGAGAGGAGAGGAGGAGGAGAGGAGAGGGAGAGGAGAGGAGAGGAGAGGAGAGGAGAGGAGAGGAGAGGAGAGGAGAGGAGAGGAGAGGAGGGGAGCTTTGCCTACCAAGGCACAGAACTAAGAGAAGGGACAATTCTTTAACCCTGTTTATCTCTTTAAACCACTCACCTGTTTCCATTCCCAAGTGGAGTTATTACTGGAGCTCACGGTCGGGACTGCCTATGTCAGTCTTCCTATTTCAGTCAGACTTCGACCATGCTTCCCTAGCTATACTGAGGTACACCAGAGCAGGCAGCCCAGGTGTGGAATGGGGATCCCAGGACTTGTCTGGATATTCCCATGCTGAGGTGATGGTCCTGTGCTGTGGTCACTGTGGGCATTCGCTAGCAGCACTGAAGCTCAGCTCTGCAGTAGCTCTGAGGTGGGCAATCACACAAACGAGGCAATACCTCTGAAGTCTTGGGTTGGGAATCACTGCTAGCCATGTCACCACCATTTTCCCCCAGCAGCCACTTGCAGGACATAAGGATGTTAGGGGCACTGATTTCCACTCCCAGCCTTCAAAAGAGGCCATTTTAGCTCTCACTATTTTTCAGAGCAACTCAGCTCAGCTACTGAACTGTGGCCATGTATTCTCCTTTCTCCTTTTCGCTGTCCCTCTCTCCTTTCCAAGCACCTGCAGTGCCGTCAGCATGCATTATTCTCTCTCTTTTGCTTGCTGCATATATGTTCGAATTGATATTCCCAGCAGGGTACCAAATGAGGGTATTGACTTCCCACCTTTCCCACCCACCTCTCAGGGCATGACTTTGCTCTCACAGAAGCATCAATTATTATAACAGAGATCAGCATTTAAGCTTCATTTATGTGTCTTAAAACACAAGATGTTCAAAATATTGGTGATGGTGGAGCAGCAAGTGTAACCTCAAATCTCCCCTGTTCAGATCAGATGCAGCCTTCCTGCTGTAACCGCTCCTCTTTCCCCTCCTTCCCTCCCTTCTCTCTCTTTTGGATAGGTGTTCTCTCTGACTGTGATGCTGCAGTGGCAGAAAGGGGTCAATCTATGTGTAAAAGATGGACTCAGCCAAGCTTTTCTAGCTCTTTCCTGCTGTGGCAATTATCCGGAGGTTGGCAGCGGTCCCAGAAACCTGCAGTTCCTGCAGTCCTGTGCTATGGGCCTGCTCCAC
>JAAWVA010001188.1:0-12667 GCA_015227895.2 Colaptes auratus | reverse complement strand
CTCTAGAGATCATAGAATCATAGAACTGTCAGGGCTGGAAGGGACCTCAAGGCTCAGCCAGCTCCAACCCCCCTGCCATGCCCAGGGACACCTCACACTGCAGCAGGTTGCTCACAGCCACAGCCAGCCTGGCTGCAAACACTCCAGGCAGGGGCTGCCACCACCCCCCTGGGCAACCTGTGCCGGCTCTCACCACCCTCCTGGGGAAGAATTTCCTCCTAACATCTAATCTCAATCTACCCTCCTTAAAGAAGTTCCTCCTCATGTTTGGTTCTCTAACCGGGGTCAGAAAGTTGCTGGAAACAAAAAGCATCAGGGTAAGGTTCCTCCTCCACCAGCTTTAGTTCTTGCAAGCTGCTCTAGGTGTACCTGTGCTAGCAAGGGGGATTGGACAATCACACAGAACCACAGAGTTGTTATGGGTTGGAAGGGACCTCAAGGCTCAGCTAGCTCCAACCCCCCTGCCATGGCCAGGGACACCTCACACTGCAGCAGGTTGCTCACAGCCACAGCCAGCCTGGCTGCAAACACCTCCAGGCAGGAGGCTGCCACCACCTCCCTGGGCAACCTGGGCCAGGCTCTCACCACCCTCCTGGGGAACAACTTCTTCCTAACATTCAATCTCAATCTCCCCACTTACAGATTTGTTCCAGCCTCTACACCAGAGCAGGCTGCTCAGAGCCACATCCAATCTGCCTTCACCACCTGGTCCAAGCCCCTGCTGAAGCAGGGTCACCCACAGCAGCTTGCCCAGGGTTGTGTTAAGGCAGGGTTGGGACCCCTCCAGAGAAGGAGGCTCTACAACCTCTCTGGGCAGCCTGTCCCAGTGCTCCACCACCCTCAAGGCAAAGAAATTCCTCCTTGTGTTTAGATAGAACCTCTGGGTTCCGTTTTATTCCCCATTACCTCTTGTGCTGCTGCTGAGCAGCACTGCCCAAAGCCTGTCCCTGTCCTCCTGACACCCACCCTCTACAGTTACTTAGGATCATAGATAAGATTCTCCCCTCAGCCTTCTCCAGGCTAAAATGCCACAAGTCCCTCAGCTTTTCATCACAAGACAGAGGCTCTGGCTGCTAATCTTCTCCATAGCCATCACCACCGGACCTTGGGTCAAGCCATTTGCTGCACTCCATTCTCCTTTGCCTGAAGATGGAGGAAAAGAGAGCTCTGGGAGCACTTTGAGGTCAACAGGTAGAAACCACAGCAGTCCTGATATTGCTCATTCAGGGGGAGGTTAAAGGAAGATGCAGCCAAGAGGAGCCCCAGGCCTGAGAGAGATGACAAGTTGGGAGCAGGAGTTGATCTGTTAGAGGGCAGAAGAGCTCTGCAGAGGGACTTTGCCAGGCTGGACAGGTGGGCAGAGTCCAACAGGATGGCATTCAACAAGTCCAAGTGCCAGGGGCTGCACTCTGGCCACAGCAACCCCAGGCAGAGCTACAGGCTGGGGGCAGAGTGGCTGAGAGCAGCCAGGCAGAGAGGGACCTGGGGGTCCTGGTTGATGGGAGGCTGAACATGAGCCAGCAGTGTGCCCAGGTGGCCAAGAAGGCCAAGGGCATCCTGGCCTGCATCAGGAAGAGTGTGGCCAGCAGGAGCAGGGAGGTCATTGTGCCCCTGGACTCAGCACTGGTTAGGCCACACCTTGAGTCCTGTGTCCAGTTCTGGGCCCCTCAGGTTAGGAAAGCTGTTGAGCTGCTGGAAGGTGTCCAGAGAAGGGCAAGAAAGCTGGGGAGGGGTCTGGAGCACAGCCCTGTGAGGAGAGGCTGAGGGAGCTGGGCTTGCTTAGCCTGGAGAAGAGGAGGCTCAGGGGAGACCTTCTTGCTCTCTCCAACTCCCTGAAGGGAAGGTGTAACCAGGAGGGGGTTGGTCTCTTCTCCCAGGCAAGCAGCACAAGAACAAGAGGACACAGTCTCAAGCTGTGCCAGGGGAGGTTCAGGCTGGAGGTGAGGAGAAAGTTCTTCCCAGAGAGAGTTGTTAGCCATTGGGATGTGCTGCCCAGGGAGGTGGTGGAGGTCACAGTCCCTGGTGGTGTTCAAGAGGGGATTGGATGTGGCACTTGGTGCCATGGTTTAGTCATGAGGTCTGTGGTGAGAGGTTGGACTTGATGATGTTTGAGGTCTCTTCCAACCTTGCTGATGCTGTGACCGTGCCCCGGAGCAGAAGGCTGCTTGCAGCATACGGCAATGACAGAAAGAGCCTCTGAGGGCAGCGTGGTCCTTGCTGCAAGCTAACTGTGCCTTTTACTCCCTGGTTTATGTGTCACTTTTATTCCTAATGACCTCTGATTATGGCAGGTAGGCCTCCATCTCCTCCTTTGCACGCTGGGCTGTCTACTCCTGGAGGTTTGTTGGGGTTGGTTGGGGTTATTTCTCCCCCCCCCCCCCCCCCCCCTCCTCTCTTTTCCATGTTGCTCTGTGAGGATGTCATGCTGAGCTGCTAAAGCCAGCTGCAGCTTTGACAGATGAAGTACCAGTCCTCTCTGCTGTGGGCTTGACATTTGCACTCAGTGCTCAACACTCCATGCTTACAAACTCTGAAAGGGAAAAGAACCTCCCCACGCCACCACTCTCTCTTCTTGGGGTCTTCTGGGCTTGGGTTTGGAGTTAATGGGACAGCAATGTGACCTTGTGGCCAAGAGAGCCAATGGGATCCTGCAGCAAGAAAAGTGTGGCCAGCAGGGCTAGGGAGTTTATGTTCTGCCCACACCTGGACACCTGTCCAGTTTTGGGCTCCCCAGTTCGACAGAGACCTGCTGGAAAGAGTCCAACAGAGAGCCAGGAGGATGCTTAGGGGACTTGAGCATCTCCCCTGTGGAGAGAGACTGAGAGCCCTGGAGCTGCTTAGTCTGGAGAGGAGAAGGCTGAGAGGGGATCTGATCAATGCCTATCAATAGCTGAGGGGTGGGGGTCAAGTGGAGGGGGCCAAGCTCTCCTGGGTGGTGCACAGTGATAAGCCAAGGAGCAATGGAGACAAACTGGAACAGAGAAGGTTTCAGCTCAACATGAGGAGAAACTTCTTTGCAGTGAGGGTGCCAGAGCCCTGGAGCAGGCTGCCCAGAGAGGTTGTGGAGTCTCCTTCCCTGGAGGCTTTCAAACCCCACCTGGATGCATTCCTGTGCTGACTACCCTTAGGTGATGCTGCTCTGGCAGGGGGCTTGGCCTGGATGATCTCTGCAGGTCCCTTCCAACCTTGACTGTTCTATGATTCTATGAAGGATGCTGGGTGAATGGCCCTGAGACTGAAACCTTCTGTTTAGTGATTGAACAGCTAAGTGAGGGAAGCCAGCACAGGAGCTGCTTCTGCAGCAAGCATTGCCCTGATGGCAGTGTCATAGAATCACAGAATGGTGTGAGTTGAAAGGGACCTCTGGGGATCATCTAGTCCCAACCCCCCCATTCAGCCCAGGTCCACCTATAGCAGGTTGCCCAGGGTCACAATGTCCACCTGGGGTTGGAATCTCTCCAGAGAAGACTACTCCACAACCTCTCTGGGGAGCCTGCTCCAGGGCTTCAGCATCTTCACAGCAAAGGATTTTTTTCCTCCTGTTCAGATGGAACCTCCTGGGTTCCAGTTCTGTGCCCACTGCCCCTTGTCCTGTCACTGGGCACCACTGAAAAGGTTCTGTCCCCATCCTCTTGCCTCCCCACCCTTTACCTATTGATCAGCATTGAGACCCCCAGGTGGTTTTGGCTTTCCCCCTGCAGCCTGCACAGGCACCGCTGGTACCTCCAGCCCTGCCCTTGCCGACCCCTGTGCCATGCTCAGCACTGCAGGACCACAGGAGAAAGGCACAGCTGGGTGCAACCCCCTCAAAAGCCCAGTGTGACATCCCAGCCTCGATGGCAAAGCTCCTGCTGGCATCCTGGGGACCAGGGGCACTCTCCACAAGGCTCAGAGAGCTCTCTGGAAGAAGCTCCCTGCCTGTGGACACAGTGGCCAGCATGGAGGAGGTAAAAACCCTTCCTTCCACGCCTCCCACCCAGAGAATGCCACTCAGAAGGCATCACCCGTGCCACTAGCATCTCCTGTTGCTCTGTGGCTCTGGATTTAGCACATGAAGCTCTAAATATTTCAGGAGCATGCTGCTAGACACAGCAGCTCTGTCCTCCTCTGCAGCCAAGGCAGTGCTGTGCAACCAGTTGGAGAGAGATGATCCTCTGGATGTTGGGAGGGAGCATGAGCCTCAGAGGGGAGCCTGGTCTCCTGGTAGAGAAGGGGCAGGGGGGGATGGGGGATAGGGAGGGGAAAGTAGAAAGGAATTGAAACCCATCAGCCTGTGCTGATATTCTGGGAGCTCTCCTGCAGCAGCTGCAGCAGCAGCAGCAGCCAAGGGGAATCTTTTCGTTCCACGTTGGTGGAAGTGGGATCAGGCTATTTATCTTTGATGAATGGCCAAGAAATGGTTGATTGTGCTTAGAAGCAGCAGAAAGGTATAATAAATGGGGCTTCCTCCTCTGAGACAGGGTGGGAAGTGAAGAGTGAGGAGTGCCAGGCCTGGTGATGGCTGCCTGCACGCAGGGTGGTGGCTGGTGCCACTCCAGGATCCACGGCGGGGCTCTGGCCGGAGAAGGCATTGAGGCCTCTCGGCATCTCTGCCACCTGAAGGGCTGCTGAACCTGCTTTGGGATGCTCTTTAACCTCTGTAACATCTTCACTGATGATCTGCCTGAGGGCATTGAGTCCAGCATCAGTAAATGTGCAGATGACACCTGGGGGCAGGAGTTGATCTGCTGGAGGGCAGAGAGGCTTTGCAGAGGGACCTCGACAGGCTGGACAGATGGGCAGAGGCCAAGGGCAGGAGATTGAACACATCCAAGTGCCAGGTGCTGCACATTGGCCACAGCAACCCCAGGCAGTGCTACAGGCTGGGGGCACAGTGGCTGGAGAGAGGGACCTGGGGGTGCTGGTTGATGGTAGGCTGAACATGAGCCAGCAGTGTGCCCAGGTGGCCAAGAAGGCCAAGGGCATCCTGGCCTGCATCAGGAACAGTGTGGCCAGCAGGAGCAGGGAGGTCACTGTGCCCCTGGACTCAGCACTGCTTAGGCCACATCTTGAGTCCTGTGTCCAGTGCTGGGCCCCTGAGAGAAGAGACCAAAAAGGGATCTCCAGGGATGGAGCTTCAACCACCTCCCTGGGCAACCTGTTCCAGTGTTCCACCACCCTCATGGTGCAGAACTTCTTCCTAACATTCAGTCTAAATCTGCTTTTCTCTAATAGCTAGGAGGGGGTTGGTCTCTTCTCCCAGGCAAGCAGCACCAGAACAAGAGGACACAGTCTCAAGCTGTGCCAGGGGAGGTTCAGGCTGGATGCTAGGAAGAAGTTCTTCCCAGCAAGAGAGATTGGCCATTGGGATGTGCTGCCCAGGGAGGTGGTGGAGTCACCATCCCTGGAGGTGTTTAGGCAGAGCCTGGCTGGGGTGCTTGGTGCCATGGTTTAGTTGATTAGATGGTGCTGGGTGATAGGTTGGACTGGATGATCTCAAAGGTCTCTTCCAACCTGGTCTATTCTATTCTATTCTATTCTATTCTATTCTATTCTATTCTATTCTATTCTATTCTATTCTATTCTATTCCATCCTATCCTATTCCATTCCATTCCATCCTATTCCATTCCATCCTATTCCTATTCTATCACTGCAGGCCTTTGCAAACAGTCCCTCTGCAGCCTTCTTTTCACTCACTTCAGGTACTGGAGGGCTGCTGTTGGGTTTCCCTGCAGTCTTCTCTTCTCCAGGCTGCCCAGCCCCAGCTCCCTCAGATGGCTCCTTGTAGCAGAGGTGTGCTCCAGCCCCTTGATGGTTTTCATGGCCCCTCAGTGGAGAGTGGCAGAAGGGGAAAAGCACCATTGTGGAAGCTCCTTGAAGTAGAACCAGAGCATCATTTTGTTTGGAAGGGGCCCTTAAGAGAATCCAGTCCAATGGGGGAGGTTGAAAGGGACCTGTGGAGATCACTTAGCCCAACCTCCCTGCTAAGGCAGGTACACCTAGATCAGGTTGCACAGAAAGGCAGCCAGGTGGGGTTGGAATCTCTCCAGAGCAGGAGACTCCACAACCTCTCTGGGCAGCCTGCTCCAGGGCTCCAGCACCCTCACACCAAAGGAGTTTTACCTTAGAATAGGATAGAGAAGAGTAGAGTAGAGTAGAGTAGAGTAAAGTAGAATAACCCAGGTTGGAAAAGACCTCAGAGATCATTGAGTCCAACCTCTCACCCAACATCACCTAAATCAACTCAACCATGGCACCAAGCACCCCATCCAGGCTCTTCCTAAACACCTCCAGGGATGGGGACTCCACCAATCTCTCTTTCTGGGAAGGACTTCATCCTAACCTTGTTCAAGTGAAACCTCCTGGGTTCTGTGCTGTGCCCATTGCCCCTTGGTCTACCAGTGGCCACCATGAAGAAGAGCCCAGTCCCACCCTCATGACCTCCACCCTTTAGCTCTTGCTGAGCATTGATCAGATTCCCCTCTTCAGGCTGCTGTTCTTCAGGGTGAGCAGCATCAGGTCCCTCAGCTTTTCCTCATCAGGCAGTTGTTTTGGTCCCTTCATCAACCTCCTAGCCCTCAGCTGGACTCTCTCCAGCACTTCCTTGCCTGACTTGAGCTGAGGAGCCCACAGCTGCACACAGCCCTCCAGGTGTGGCCTTGCCAGGGCAGAGTAGAGGGGGGTGAAGGACCTCTTTCAACCTGCTTGGCCACATTCTTCTTAATGCCCCCCCAGGATACTGCTGGCCTTCTTGGCCACAAGGGCACATTCACTCAGCATTCAAAGTCACCACCAAGCCATCTCCCCCAGCACCACATCTCTGTGGCTTTTTGATCCCCTTAGGCATGGGGACTCCATCACTTCCCTGGGCTGGGCATTGTCAACCCTTCTGGGGAAGAAATTGCTCCTAATAGCCACCCCAGGGATATCCCTGCACCAGTTTTGGCTTTAAAGGCTGTAGCAGGGTGAAATCAAGGTCAGCTAGACAAGGATCTTCTCTTCTGCAGTAGCCCTGGGCAGAGTTTGGAGGCAAAATAAACCCAAGCAAGCTAATGGGACCAGCCCTAATCTCCTCCTCTTCACCTCCCCATGCTGTCACTTGTTATCTCCTTCAGCAGTGGAGGTTATTCCCCTGTGTATGAGGCACAGGGGGGGAGAGTTCCTCAGCTCTCAGTGAGGCTGGTGTGGATGTGCTAAGGCTGCTGTGGGTCAGCTGGACTCTGGGGCTCGTTTAGAGACTGTCCCTCTCTGCTTGGCTCTGGTGAGGCCACCCCTCGAGTGCTGGGTCCAGGGTTGGACCCTTCACCACAAGGAGGATATTGAGCAGCTGGAGTTCTGTTCCAGGCCCTTCACCAGCTTGTTGCCCTTTTCTGGACAAGGTCTCAGGGGGAATGGCTGAGGGAACTGAGGTGGTTTAGCCTGGAGGCAAGGAGGCTGAGGGCAGACTTCATCACCCTCCAAACTACCTCAAAGGAGGTTGGGAGGAGGGGGAGGGGGAGTTGGTCTTTTCTCCCCAGTATCTGGTGATAGGATAATGGCTTCAAGCTATGCCAGGGGAGGTTTATGCTGGACAATGAGGACAAAAAAATGGTTGTCAAGCCCTGGGCCAGACTGCCCAGGGAAGTGGTGGAGCCCTCCTCCCTGGAGGGGTTTAAAAGCTGTGTGGATGTGCTGCTGCGGATGTGGGTTAGTGGTAGGACCCCAGCAGTAGTGATGGGAGTGTGAGCTCTAGGGCACCAGGTTGGACTTGATGATCAGGGCACAGAAGAGCCCAGTGAGGCTCAGCAAGGAGAAGGGCAGAGTCCTGCAGCTGGGAAGGAAGAATAAACTGCAGCAGCACAGGCTGGGAGGGGATCTGCAGGAGAGCAGCCCTGTGGAGAGGGACCTGGGAGTGCAGGGGGATCCCAGTTTCTCCTTGGGACAGCAATGTGCCCTGGTGGGGCCAACGGGATCCTGGGGTGCATTAAGAGTGTGTCCAGCAGATCCAGGGAGGTTCTCCTCCCCCTCTACTCTGTCCTGGTGAGACCTCATCTTCAGTACTGCATCCAGTTTGGGGCTCCCCAGTTCAAGAGGGACAGGGTGGAGAGAGTCCAAGTGACGGCTGCAAGGATGATGAAGGAGCAGGAGCACTGCCCTGTGAGGAGAGGCTGAGAGCCCTGGGGCTGCTTGAGTCTGGAAAAGAGAAGACTGAGAAGGGATTTAGTCAATGTTTATAGATATCTGAGGGCTGGGGGTCAGGAGGGAGGGCACAGGCTCTGCTCAGCTGCACCCTGGATAGGACAAGAGACAATGGATAGAAACTCCAGCACAGGAGGTTCCACCTCAGCACGAGGAGGAACTTCTGCACTGTGAGGCTCACAGAGCACTGGAGCAGGCTGCCCAGAGAGGTTGTGGAATCTCATCCCCTGGAGCCTTTCCAGCCCCATCTGGCTGTGCTCCTGTGTGACCTGTGCTGGCCCTGCTCTGGCAGGGGGGGGTTGGACTCCATGATCCCTTTTGGGTCCCTTCCAACCCCTGACATCTTGAGATCTCAGAGATCTGTTCCAACCTCAGCAGCTCCTTGACTCCCCTCCTGGCTATCAATGTGTGGTGGCTCTTTCTAAACTGTGTTTTTTCCTTCCCCCACACCTCCATTGTGGAGCCCTCTTGTTCTGCTCTAATATCTCACCCCCCCAAGGACAATAGGACCTGTGAAATAGGCCTTTTAGATGCTGCATTAATAGCAGAACTCAAAGAAGAATCACCAGCTCTCAGAGGAAGAGCTCTTTCAAGGGGGGGTGGTATTACCTTTAATCATCTAAAACTCCTGTGAGGTAACAAGGAATTACCTCCCAAGGACTCTCTATCAAGCCAGATTGCATGGCAGTTAATGCCTCTGCTTTTTAGCCCTTCTCTTACCTCATTTTCTTCTACTTAGATGATGATTTTTCCCCCCCTTCAGAGAACTTATTTCATGGTGTTTTTTTACACTCTCTCCAAGGGTCTGGGCTGGCTCAGAAGTGACTCAGGGCTGGATCAATAGCTCTGGTGGCAGTTGGTGCAGTCACTGATGGGAAGCCAGCAGAGAGTTGCTCAGGTGAAAGGCTCTGAGCAAAAGAAAAAGCAGTTGTCAGTCAGGGGAAGGTCACTGAGCTTGCAAGGTTTAAAATCTTCCTTGTCTTCAGGACTAGGGAAACAGAGAGCCACCCAGGTTTCAGTAGTTGACTGCTCAACAGAGGGAAGGGAGGGTTTGTGAGTGGGTGGTGAATGGTGCCACAGCCAGCTGGAGGCCAGGCACCAGTGGTGTCACCAGGGATCAGTGCTGGGCCCCATCCTGTTCAATATCTTCATTGATGATCTGGGTGAAGGCATTGAGTTCATCATCAGAAAGTTTGCAGATGGCACCAAGCTGGGGGCAGGAGTTGATCTGTTAGAGGGCAGAAGGGCTCTGCAGAGGGACCTTGCCAGGCTGGACAGATGGGCAGAGTCCAACAGGATGGCATTCAACAAGTCCAAGTGCCAGGTGCTGCACTTTGGCCACAGCAACCCCAGGCAGTGCTACAGGCTGGGGTCAGAGTGGCTGAGAGCAGCCAGGCAGAGAGGGACCTGGGGTGCTGATTGACAGCAGCTGAACATGAGCCTGCAGTGTGCCCAGGTGGCCAAGAAGGCCAATGGCATCCTGGCCTGCATCAGGAACAGTGTGGCCAGCAGGAGCAGGGAGGTCATTGTGCCCCTGGACTCAGCACTGCTTAGGCCACACCTTGAGTCCTGTGTCCAGCTCTGGGCCCCTCAGGTTAGGAAAGATGTTGAGCTGCTGGAAGGTGTCCAGAGAAGGGCAAGAAAGCTGGGGAGGGGTCTGGAGCACAGCCCTGTGAGGAGAGGCTGAGGGAGCTGGGCTTGCTTAGCCTGGAGAAGAGGAGGCTCAGGGGAGACCTTCTTGCTCTCTCCAACTCCCTGCAGGGAGGTTGTAGCCAGGAGGGGGTTGGTCTCTTCTCCCAGGCAAGCAGCCCAGAACAAGAGGACACAGTCTCAAGCTGTGCCAGGGGAGGTTTAGGCTGGAGGTGAGGAGAAAGTTCTTCCCAGAGAGAGTTGTTAGCCATTGGAATGTGCTGCCCAGGGAGGTGGTGGAGTCCCCATCCCTGGAGGTGTTCAAGAGGGGACTGGATGTGGCACTTGGTGCCATGGTTTAGTAGTCATGAGGTGTTGGGTGACAGGTTGGACTGGATGATCTCTGAGGTCTCTTCCTACCTTGGTGGCTCTATGAGGGTGCTGGAGCCCTGGAGCAGGCTGCCCAGAGAGGCTGTGGAGTCTCCTTCTCTGGAGGCATTCCTAAACCCACCTGGATGCATTTCTGTGCAGCCTGGTCTAAGTGTACCTGCATGAGCATGATCTCCACAGGTCCCTCCCAACTGAGGTAGGGAGTGGTCCTGATGACTAATGTGGGCCCCAGACCCACAGGACCCTGGAACAATGCTGCTTTCCCCCTGGGGCTGAACTAGGTCACAGCAGGCTTCAGCCCCTTTGATGCTCTGTTCAGAGGATGCTCTGCTGTCAAAAATCCTCCCCAGGGACTTTCTGCTCCAGCAGAGCATCCTGCCTTGCAGTGCTGAAGGCATTTGTGAAAAGACCCACAGTGCTTCTGTGGCTGAGTTGGGCATCTGTAGGGGGGAACAGCAGCTTCTTAACAGGCAGCAGGCATCTCCCAGTGCCTTCCCCTTGAGTCTGCCTTTCCTCCTTTCTTGCTCCAGCCTCATGCAAAGGCTGCTGTGCAACTCATCATGTGCCATGGCATTGTCTTGGTTGGAAGACATCCCTAGGATTGAGTCTAACCCTCAGCCTAAGATCCCCATGGCCAACGTGATCCATGGCCAACAGGGTCCAACAGGATGGCATTCAACAAGTCCAAGTGCCAGGTGCTGCACTTTGGCCACAACTGCCCCATGCAGTGCTACAGGCTGGGGTCAGAGTGGCTGGAGAGCTGCCAGGCAGAGAGGGACCTGGGGGTGCTGGTTGATGGGAGGCTGAACATGAGCCTGCAGTGTGCCCAGGTGGCCAAGAAGGCCAATGGCATCCTGGCCTGCATCAGGAACAGTGTGGCCAGCAGGAGCAGGGAGGTCATTCTGCCCCTGGACTCAGCACTGCTGAGGCCACAGCTTGAGTCCTGTGTCCAGTTCTGGGCCCCTCAGGTTAGGAAAGATGTTGAGCTGCTGGAAGGTGTCCAGAGAAGGGCAACAAGGCTGGGGAGGGGTCTGGAGCACAGCCTGTGAGGAGAGGCTGAGGGAGCTGGCTTGCTTAGCCTGGAGAAGAGGAGCTCAGGGGAGACCTTCTTGCTCTCTCCAACTCCCTGAAGGGAGGTTGTAGCCAGGTGGGGGTTGGTCTCTTCTCCCAGGCAAGCAGCCCAGAACAAGAGGACACAGTCTCAAGCTGTGCCAGGGGAGGTTAGGCTGGATGTTAGGAAGAAGTTCTTCCCAGCAAGAGAGATTGGCCATTGGGATGTGCTGCCCAGGGAGGTGGTGGAGTCCCCATCCCTGGAGGTGTTTAGGAAGAGCCTGGCTGGGGTGCTTGGTGCCATGGTTGAGTTGATTAGATGGTGCTGGGTGATAGGTTGGACTTGATGATCTCAAAGTTCTCTTCCAACCTGGTTAATTCTATTCTATCCTATCCTATTCTATTCTATCCTATCCTATTCTATTCTATCCTATCCTATTCTATTCTATCTATCTACTTCTATCCTATTCTCAGGGAGCTGCAGGGAGCAGTGAAGTCTCCCCCCAGGTTTCTGCAGGCTAATCCATGCCAGCTCCCTCAGGTGCCCCTCTTAAGCCTTGTGTTCTCTAGGCACAGGCAGCAAAGGTGTGCTTCCAGGTGCTGGCCCCTCTTCTGGGAAGGAGCAGACTGACAGATGGGTGTGGAAAGGGGAGCGGGTGTGGGTGGGACGAGAGCAGCCTCCAAGCCTTGCCTGTGATGGTTTTCCCAGTTCCAGATGATGGGGGGGGGGGGCTGAACTTCCCCGGCTCACCCCGGTCGAAGCGTTTGCAGCACATCACTGCCTCAGTCCGTGGAGGACAAAAAAGAGGAGAGAGAGAGAGAGAGAGTGTCAACCCCCCCAGGCTAAAGGCAGCGCTGAGAAACCTGTCAGGCGAGGGGAAAGCAGCCACAAGTGACTCCTCCTGTCCTCCTCGGGAGGGAAGATAAATGTCGTAAGCCATCAGCCGTCACGGATTATACAAGGCACATTTTTCTCTCCCCGGTGCCGAGCTGAAGCCGGCTCTGGGCAGGAGGGAGGAGGCTGGAAGGGGAGCTGTGAAGCCTGCTCCGCTTCTCCCGTCCCTGGGGTGGGGCTGTCAGCGCCGAGAGACAAATGCCTGCCTGCAGCTGGGTGGTGGAGGGGGAGAGGAAGGGGGGAGCCAAGGTGGGCGAGCGGCTGAGCTCCGGCAAGGCAGCCAAAGCAGGTTAGATGGATGAGTGTCTGGATGAGCAGGCATCTGTGCAGCACCCAGTCCTGCAGAGGCACAGCCTCGGCACCTGCTGCCTTTGCCCAACAGATCCTCCTGCAGCGAGCCACTGCTGAGGGAAAAGCAGTGCTGATGAGGAGCAGCCAGAGGGGCTGAAAGTCCTCCACCCCTTCCCAGAAGCTGCCTCTGCTCGTTTTAGGCACAGGGAGCTGAGCTGAGCAAGACCACACTCCATAAGCTTCTTTCCTTGGCT
>JAAWVA010001187.1:0-12687 GCA_015227895.2 Colaptes auratus | reverse complement strand
GCTTGTGTTTGTGCGCAGGGACCCTGCGGGCAGCCGGGGCAGCCGGGCGAGAAGGGCCGCCGGGGGCACACGGTGAGTGGGGCTGGGGGTGGGCTGGAGAGGCCGAGCGTGGCCTCAGGGCTCCCCTGGGAACCCGTGGAGACCTCGCTCCTCTTGGGTCAAGCCTTGGGATGCTGGGTGAGGGGGGAGTGGAAGAGGAGGGCTGGAATCGTGTGCCTGCTTCGACGGGAGGAGACGTCCGGGTCCCCTCCGGCTCTCCACAGCAGGCTCCTTGCCCCAGCCCAGCCTCAGGCTGCAGCTCCTCTTGCCCAGTGGCTGTGTGGGCTCAGTGGCTGCTCAGCACAGTGCCTTTGGGTGCTGGGCTCTGCTGTGTGTCACCCAGTGTCCTCCCAGCCAGGGGAGCACCAGCTGGCACAGCGGTCCCCAAATCCTTTTGGCACCTGGTGGAAGCCTCCCTCCCCACGGCTCTGGCCCAAGGGAGGTGTGAGCTCTGCCTGTGCTCTGTGCTGGGAGATGCCACACACCCCGTCCCTCTGAGACCTGGCCACCTCCCCTCCCTCAGGATTGGGGTGCCCCATGGGTAGAAGGAAAGCAGAGCAGGTGTCCCAGGGCCCCAGCACAGCCCTCCCACCTCTGCTCACTGGCACCTAGCCCTTGCATCCCAAATCTCCTCCTTCTCATCAGAGCTGATGTGCAGATGCCCCCCAGCCCCCCCCTGCCTCTTGCTCACTTGCCCCAGGTGCTGCTGGGCTGCTCTGACAGTTCAGCAGGAGCCATCCCTGCTGCTCCTCATCTTCCCACTCCCCATCTGTCGGAGCAGTCATCATCCCTCAGGCCTCCAGCGCTTCCAGTCCTACCAAGGCATCTCACCCCTCCCTGGAAGTGCTCAGGGCCAGGTTGGGTGAGGCCTTGAGCAAGCTGGGCTGGTGGGAGGTGTCCCTGGCCATGGCAGGGGGCTGGACCTGGATGAGCCTGAAGGTCCCTTCCAACCCAAACCATTCTATGATCACCTCACTGACCTTAGCCATAGCACCATGGTCCCTTTGCCTCCCTCTCAGCACTGACCTTCATATAGAATCATAGAGGCTGAGAGGAAATAGCCTGAGGTTGCATCAGGAGGTGTTCAGGTTGGAGATGAGGAGAAACTCCCCTGCTGCAAGAGTGCTGAGGGATTGGCACAGGCTGCCCAGGGAGGTGGTGGAGTCCCCAGAGAACCAGGGAATTGTCAGGGCTGGAAGGGACCTTAAGGCTCAGCCAGTTCCAACCCCCCTGCCATGGCCAGGGACACCTCACACCGCAGCAGGTTGCTCACAGCCACCTCCAGCCTGGCTGCAAACACCTCCAGGGATGAGGCTTCCACCACCTCCCTGGGCAGCCTGTGCCAGGCTCTCACCACCCTCCTGGGGAACAACTTCTTCCTCACAGCCAATCTCAATCTCCCCACTTCTAGTTTTGCTCCATCCCCCCCAGTCCCATCCCTCCCTGACACCCTCACAAGACCCTCCCCAGCTTTCTTGGAGCCCCCTTCAGATCCTGGAAGGCCACAATGAGGTCACCCTGGAGCCTTCTCTTCTCCAGGCTGATCAGCCCCAGCTCCCTCAGTCTGTCCTCACAGCAGAGCAGCTCCAGCCCTCTGCTCCTCCTCCTGGCCCTTCTCTGGACACCTTCCAGCACCTCCAGATCCTGCCTGGCACAGAGGCTCCAGAACTGGGCACAGTGCTCCAGGTGTGGTCTCAGCAGAGAGGAGCAGAGGGGGAGAATCCCCTCCCCTCAACCTTCCTTCCTCTGTCATTGCCCCTTGCTCTCTGGTGGCTTTTCTGCCTGAGCTGGCATGGAGCAGTGCTGCTGGTGGGCAGGACACAGGCTGGTTCCTGGCAGCTCTCTTCAACCTTGGAGCCCCAAGAGCTCTTGGAAAGCTCAGAGTCAATACCTGGGCCAGCAAACCCAGGGGGCTGCTCTGCTCCTCAGCCTGTGTCCTGCTGCCAGCTGTCCTCTCACCCCTGGCCCTACTCCCTTGCAGCAGGGATGCTCCCCCAGGGATAGCATTTCCCCAGCTTCTCCTCCTGCCAGCCCCTGCCACGTCCTTGTGAGGTGCTGCCAGAGCAGGAGGCAGGCAGAGCTCAGCTCCTCACCTCTTGGCTTCCCAGCGCTGTGCAGCTCAGTTTTCCACCCTTGGCTTGTTTTTCTCCCCAGGGTGAGCCTGGCCCCCAGGGCTTGCCAGGACGTGCAGGTTACCCTGGCTCAGATGGTTTCCCAGGCCTGGATGGCAAACCTGGGCCCTGGGGGCTGCCAGGAGAGCAGGTGAGCCATGGGCAAGTGGGGTCATGGCTTGGGCAAGTGGGAGATCATGGCTTGGCCAGCGTTGGGTGGGGAGCTGCAGCTCCCAGCCCAGGGCAGGAGGCAGTTGCCTCCTGCTGCTGCTCTTGATGTCCCCTTGCCTCCTCTGGCTTCAAACATCCCTCCAAAGCCTCCAGGCAGTCCTGGCTTGCTGCCCTGAGGCTCCTGGCTCCCACAGGGAAGGGCTTCAGAGCATGGCCCACGTTCAGGGGCAGCTGGGATAAGCCAGGTGCTGCAGGTCCTGCTTGTGGGTGGAGCTGCCCTGGGCTGCTCCATTTGCCCCTGGCTGGCTTGGTCTGGCAAAGGTGATGCTGGGCAGGGGGGAAGCTTCAACCCACCACAGCTGCTCCTCTGCATCCCAACCTCCTGGTTGCTTTTACAGGAGAAAAATAACCTGGGGGGGGGGGGTGGGGCAAGAAATGGGAGCAATTATGGCCTGCCTGGGTGAGTGTTGAAGCCCTGAGGCTGGTCCCTGGGGGGTGGGGAGGTCCCTGGGGAACACAGGCAACGCTCCTGGGCTTGGAAGCTTTCTCAGGAGGCTTTGGGAGGAGGCTGGCAGGGACTGGCCCATGCTGAGAGGTTTGGAGCTCACAGCAGCCCCCCAGGAGTCTGCCCCAGGGTGGCTGTGGGTGGGAGGCAGAAGCTGTTGGGGCAGCAGGGATGAAGGTTCGAGCTGGGCATGGGTGGGAGGCGCTGGGCAGCCCCTCAGCGCTCACTCTGCTCTTCCTCCCTCTCCCCAGGGCCTGCAGGGCTTCCAGGGAGACCGGGGGCTGGCCGGGGAGAAGGGAGAGGAGGTAAGGTGGCTCTCGCTGGTCCTGCCAGGGGCACCACTCAGTGCCAGCTCCAGTGCACACCGTGCCAAGCAGCTGGTTTCACTGGCACTGCCCCTGTGTGCCCCTGCGTGTGCCAGCCTGGGCTATGGTGTGAGGAGCCCCACTGCCACCCTCCCTGGCTGCTGTGCCCCCTCTGGCCGTGCCAGTGCCCCATGCCCAGCCTGGGCTATGGTGTGAGGAGCCCCACTGCCACCCTCCCTGGCTGCTGTGCCCCCTCTGGCCGTGCCAGTGCCCCATGCCCAGCCTGGGCTATGGTGTGAGGAGCCCCACTGCCACCCTCCCTCGCTGCTGTGCCCCCTCTGGCCATGCCAGTGCCCCATGTGCCAGCCTGCCCCAGTGCCCCATGTGCCAGCCTGGGTTATGGTGTGAGGAGCCCCACTGCCACCCTCCCTCGCTGCTGTGCCCCCTCTGGCCGTGCCAGTGCCCCATGCCCAGCCTGCCCCAGCCTGGGAGCTGCCAGGGCACGGGGCTGTGGCTCCTCTCCAGGCTGCTCCAGGGGGTTGTCCACCAGGACATAGCACATCCATTGAAAAGGTGGCTGCTGGGGCTTGCCACCCTTCTGTTCCACCCCACCCAGGCTTCTTCAGGCCAGTTTGGAGCCACCCAGGAGGTGCTGGGCCAGCTCAGGTCACATTGGGGGGGGGGGTTCAAACCCAGTTTCTTCCTCCTGGGGGACAGCAATCCCACAGGGTTTGTCCTCTGTCTTTCCTGGCCCATTGTGTGAACCCTCTTGCCTGTGAGCACCATCACAGAGGCAGCTGGAGAATGCCTGCCCTTGGGCTCCACCCCTCTGGAGGACCCCATGAAGCTCTGCACCCCTCTCATGGGTCCCATGAAGCTTTTTTTCTTCCCCAGTGCCCAGCTCAGGGCACCATGGCATCCTCCATGGCATGCTCATGGGCTTGGCCCTGCCTCCTGGTGCAGCAGTGCTGTGGGGAGGCTCAGCCCAGCCCTGTGTGCATGGGAGCATCTCCATCTCCAAGCCAGGCTGCCTCTGGGGCTGTCTCACACAGCACAAGCTTTTGGGGGTCTCCATCCCCCTGCCCCACAGCCACAGTCACAGCAGCCACATTTCAGCTCCTGATGGCCCAGCTGGGGCTCACCCATCCTTCTTGTTCCCTTTTCAGGGTTTCTTGGGTGACCCTGGACCAGCTGGGGAGAAAGGAGAGAAGGGGGTGAAGGTGAGGCTGTCTGCCCTTGTTCTGTTGGGCTGGGGGCTGCTCCTTCCCTGCCACAGTCCCCCAGCCCCAGGTGCTGCTCTCCTCCAGCTCTCAGGTTGCTCTTGGCTTTTCCAGGGAGCAAAGGGAGCCAGTGGCCTGCCAGGTCCTGCTGGGCTTCAGGTGAGCTGCTGGGGAGCCAAGGGAGGCTCTTACCCTGCTGGGCTGGGATTGCTCCTTCCCTCTGTCTGCTCCCCTGGCCTGACCCCTTTGCTTCTCTGTGATGGCTCCAAGCTCCATCTCTGGCTCCAGCCCACATTCTCCTGCTCTTGTGGGCTGTTTTCCCTGACCCTCCTGCAAGGGTTGGGACAAAGGCCATGAGCACCTCAGGGTGGGCACCTCAGGGTGGGCATCACACTGACCCCTTGCTCCTGGCTTCTCTCCTAGGGGATGCCAGGGCTGAAGGGTGTGATGGGCTTCCAGGGCCCTGTGGGGCCAGAGGTGAGTGGGTTTGCTTTCTCTGTGCCACCAGCTCTCCCAGAGAGCTGCAGGAGGCTGCTGCTCCCCACTGGAGAGATGGAGCTGAGGAGGGAGGGCTTGGATTGCAGGTCCCTGGTACTGCTTTGTGGTTGCTCCTTACCAACTCCTTCTCTGTTCTTTATTTCTGGGAGCTGGAGCTGTACCACAGCAGTGTGTCTGCCTTGGAGATGGCTTCTGGTAACAGGGGTACTGCTCCTGAGCACCCAGGCACCAGAGAACCATAGAACTGTCAGGGCTGGAAGGGACCTCAAGGCTCAGCCAGTCCCAACCCCCCTGCCATGGCCAGGGACACCTCACACCACAGCAGGCTGCTCACAGCCACCTCCAGCCTGGCTGCAAACACCTCCAGGCAGGAGGCTTCCACCACCTCCCTGGGCAACCTGTGCCAGGCTCTCACCACCCTCCTGGGGAACAACTTCTTCCTCACAGCCAATCTCAATCTCCCCACTTCTAGTTTTGCTCCATCCCCCCCAGTCCCATCACTCCCTGACACCCTCAAAAGTCCCTCCCCAGCTTTCTTGGAGCCCCCTTCAGATCCTGGAAGGCCACAATGAGGTCTCCTGGGAGCCTTCTCTTCTCCAGGCTGAACAACCCCGACTCTCTCACTCTGTCTCCATAGCTCCAGCCCTTGTCCACCTCATCCCTCTGCATGCTTGGGACCCCCTTGCCTCCAGCACCTCCCACATGACCCTTTGCATCCCAGCTCATTCTCCTGGCTGGTGATGAGGAGACACAAAAGCCTTGGCAGAGGGCATTGCACTGTGCTGTGGTTTAGGTGACCTCCTCCAGCTGAGATGAAGGCCAGGCAGACAGCCCTGGGCTTATTCTGTGCTGTCCTCAGCACTCTGGGGGCTCCACACATCTGTGGGAGGCATCCCAGCCAGGGAAGGGTTTGCAGAGGGTGTGAAAGAGAAAAGCAGAGTGGTTTGGTGGGGGGGAGGGGAAGCAGCTTCCACCAGGAGGAGCATGGGGAGCCAGGGGCTGGCTGCTCAGAGGGACATCAGGCTGAAAGGGGGAGTTTGGGATGGGAAGGCTGAAAGGGGGAGTTTGGGATGGGAAGGTTCCAAGGGGGAGTTTGGGATGGGAAGGCTCCAAGGGGGAGTTTGGGATGAGAAGGTTCAAAGGGGGAATTTGGGATGGGAAGGTTCAAAGGGGAAATTTGGGATGGGAAGGTTCAAAGGGGAAATTTGGGATGGGAAGGTTCAAAGGGGAAATTTGGGATGTGAGGGCTGAAAGGGGGAATGTGGGATGTGAAGACTTGAAGAGGGAATTTGGGATGTGAAGACTTGGAATTTGGGATGTGAAGGCTGAAAGGAGGAGTTTGGGATCTAAAGGTTAGAAGGGGGAATTTGGGATGTGAAGGTTCAAAGGGGGAATTTGGGATGTGAAGACTTGAAGAGGGAATTTGGGATGTGAAGGCTGAAAGGAGGAGATTGGGATGTGAAGGGTAAAAGGGGGAATTTAGGATGTGAAGGCTGAAAGGAGGAGTTTGGGATGTGAAGGGTAAAAGGGGGAATTTAGGATGTGAAGGCTGAAAGGGGGAATTTGGGATGAGAACGTTAAGAGGGGGAATTTGGGATGTGAGGACTTAAAGAAGGAATTTGGGATGTGAAGGTTCAAAGGGGGAATTTAGGATGTGAAGGCTGAAAGGGGGAGTTTGGGATGTGAAGGTTCAAAGGGGGAATTTAGGATGTGAAGGCTGAAAGGGGGAGTTTGGGATGTGAAGGTTCAAAGGGGGAATTTGGGATGAGAAGACTAAAATGGGGGAATGTGGGATGTGAAGGGTAAAAGGGGAATTTGGGATGTGAAGGCTGAAAGGAGGAGTTTGGGATATGAAGGCTCCAAGGGGGAATTTGGGATGAGAAGGTTAAGAGGGGGAATTTGGGATGAGAAGGTTAAGAGGGGGAATTTGGGATGTGAGGACTTAAAGAGGGAATTTGGGATGAGAAGGCTGAAAGGGGGAGTTTGGGATGAGAAGGTTCAAAGGGGGAGTTTGGGATGTGAAGACTAAAATGGGGGAATTTGGGATGTGAAGACTTGAAGAGGGAATTTGGGATGTGAAGGCTGAAAGGAGGAGTTTGGGATCTAAAGGTTAGAAGGGGGAATTTGGGATGTGAAGGCTGAAAGGAGGAGTTTGGGATATGAGGCTCCAAGGGGGAATTTGGGGTGTGAAGGTTCCAAGGGGGAATTTGGGATCTAAAGGTTAGAAGGGGGAATTTGGGATGAGAAGGTTCAAAGGGGGAATTTGGGATGGGAAGACTAAAATGGGGGAATGTGGGATGAGAAGGTTCAAAAGGGGAATGTGGGGTGAGAAGGCTGAAAGGAGGAGTTTGGGATGGGAAGGCTAAAATGGGGGGATTGGGATGTGAAGGTTTAAGGTGGGGGCTGGGGATGTGGAAACTCCAAGGAGAGACCCCAAGGCCATGGTGGAGGCCTGGCAGACTTAGCTGATGGTCGGACCTGATGATCTTGGAGGTCTTTTCCCCCCTGAATGAGTCAGTGGGAGCAAAGCAGGCTAGAAAGCAGCTTCCTTCCTGTCCTGCTCCAGGGAGAAGGTGGATCAGTAGGTCCCCCAGGCTCTGCTGGCCCCATGGTAAGTCCCATTTGGGTTCAACCACCACTGAAAGGCAGGTGGTGGCTGGGCTGGGCTGGGCTGGGGCCGGGGGAGATGCTGCTCTTTGGCTCCCAACAAGAGCAGGGCAGGACCACCATGGGCCATGATGCCCTGGCCAGCTCCATGCCTTTTGCTGCTGGACACCAGAAGTGCTGTGTCTGCTTCACATGCAACCTCCTGGCAGCAGGGAGGCAAGAAATGGCAAAAGGATGAATGGTGCTCAGGCTCACACACACCACTAAAGCCCCCCAGCGCTCCCCCCCCAGCCCAGGGCTGCCTCTGCCCCATGGGGGTCCCCATCCCATCTCCTCCTGGCACACTGCATGGACTCACCACATTCTTGTGCTGCAGGGAGACCCAGGCCAGCCAGGGGCTGTTGGGTGCCAAGGTGTCAATGGCTCTCAGGTGGGTCTGCCCCAGGTCCCCTCCCTTGCTCTCTGGGATGTTCTGGCCACTGTGCTCACCTCATCCCTTCCCTGCTCTCTCCCCAGGGAGAAACAGGTCCTCCTGGCTTGCCTGGCCCCAGAGGTCCCAAGGTATGTTGGTACCCCCTGCACCAAGGGGTGAGTAGAACTCCCTGGCATGGGAGAGTGTCCTGAGGCTCACCCAGCCCAGAGGGTCTCCTCCAGCTAGGTCTGTGGTCTCAACCCACCCCAGCATCTGCAGAGAGGCTGAGAGGAAGGAGTCTGAAGTTGCATCAGGAGGTGTTCAGGTTGGAGATGAGGAGAAACTCCCCTGCTGCAAGAGTGCTGAGGGATTGGCACAGGCTGCCCAGGGAGGTGGTGGAGTCCCCAGAGAACCAGGGAATGGTCAGGGCTGGAAGGGACCTCAAGGCTCAGCCAGTTCCAACCCCCCTGCCATGGCCAGGGACACCTCACACTGCAGCAGGTTGCTCACAGCCACCTCCAGCCTGGCTGCAAACACCTCCAGGCAGGAGGCTTCCACCACCTCCCTGGGCAACCTGTGCCAGGCTCTCACCACCCTCCTGGGGAACAACTTCTTCGTCACATCCAATCTCAATCTCCCCATTTCTAGTTTTGCTTCATCCCCCCCAGTCCTATCCCTGCCTGACACCCTCACAAGTCCCTCCCCAGCTTCCTTGGAGCCCCCTTCAGATCCTGGAAGGCCACAATGAGGTCTACTCTGAGCCTTCTCCTCTCCAGACTGAACAACTCCAAATCCCTCATCCCTGGAGGTGTTCAAGACACCTGGGGCCATGGTTCAGTGGCCATGGTGGGGTTGGGTTGGTGGTTGGGCTCAGTGACCTCAGAGAGGTTTTTTCCCAGCCTTAATGATTCTGGGGGTGTGCGTGAATCCTTCCTGTGTGCCCTTGCAGTGGTGGGGGCTCCCTCAGAGCAGCCAGCTGCAGCTCCTCAGCTGTGAGGTGTTTGCCAGGAGAGGGTTTTGCACCCCAGGCTTTGCTCAGTGCATCCAGGCAGCTGGCTCCGGCGGCAGGCAGCTGGCTCCGGCAGCAGGCAGCTGGCTCCGGCGGCAGGCAGCTGGCTCCGGCGGCAGGCAGCTGGCTCCAGCGGCAGGGAGCTGGTTCTAAAAGCAGGGAGCTGGCTCCGGCAGCAGGGAGCTGGCTCCAGCAGCAGGCAGCTGGCTCCGGCGGCAGGCAGCTGGCTCCGGCGGCAGGCAGCTGGCTCTGGCGGCAGGGAGCTGGCTCCGGCAGCAGGCAGCCGGCTCCGGCAGCAGGGAGCTGGCTCCAGCAGCAGGCAGCTGGTTCAAGCGTCAGGCAGCTGGCTCCAGCAGCAGGCAGCTGGTTCAAGCGTCAGGCAGCTGGCTCCAGCAGCAGGCAGCTGGTTCAAGCGTCAGGCAGCTGGCTCCGGCGGCAGGCAGCTGGTTCAAGCGTCAGGCAGCTGGCTCCGGCAGCAGGCAGCTGGCTCCAGCAGCAGGCAGCTGTCTCCGGCAGCAGGGAGCTGGCTCCGGCAGCAGGGAGCTGGTTCTAACAGCAGCTCCTTGTCCCCTGCTGCTTTGCAGGGACCTCAGGGCTTGCAGGGCAGACGTGGACCCCCTGGCCCCAGGGGCAGGCAGGTAAGGGGGTGCTGTCCTGGCTTGGTGCCCCACATGTCCCCAAGGTGGGGGTGTCCCCTCCATGTGCTTACTGAGCAAGGAAGGAGCTGCTGGGACCTGTCCTGCATGGGCTTTGCAGAGGGGTGTGAAGCCTTGACCCTGTGGGTCTGTGTGACCACCCAGGGCTGGCTGGGAGGGGATGGGCTCAGTCCTGTGAGCTGGCATGGTCCCTGGGGTGAGGCATGGTCCCTGGGGGGCTGGGCAGGGCTCTCCTGGGCTGGGGTCTGATCCACAGAGCAGGACAGTGAGCAGCAATCCCTCTTCTCCCCCCACCCTCCCCCCACCGTTGCTTTTCCCCAGGGTGCAGCTGGGATGGAGGGATCTGCTGGCCCCAAAGGAGACACCGTAAGAGCTGCTCTGACCTCGGCGGGGTCAGGCCTGGGCTTGAGGGCTGAGAGGTGGGGTGAGGGGGCCCTGGTGCCGCTTTTGGAGGGGAGAGGGACAGCACTTGCAGCAGACCCCGAGGATGAAGCCTGGGGGTCCTTGGCAGCCCTGTGGCGGCGGCAGGGTGGTGCTGGGGCTCTCTGCCCCGTGTGGCACAAGCTGAAGCCAGCGCTCCTCTTGCAGGGTACAGATGGTGTGCCTGGGCTGAGGGGACAGCCAGGACAGGAGGGCCCCGGGGTAAGTGCATGGGGGTGGGAAGCTGGGTGCAGGGTGGCCCCATCCTCCCTCTCACAGCCCCCCAGACACTGCAGGGCAATGCCCTGCTCCCCCCTGGCACCTCCAGCTTCCCATGGACTTCCCAGAATGAGGGCTGGTGTGGTGATGGCCACATCCTTATGGCCTCACTCCTCCTCTCCAGCCTCCAAAGCTCCTCTGCCCCTGCTGCCTGCAGGAACCTTGCTCTCTGTTCAAGCAGAGATGCCCCAGCCCTGCCTTCCCCCTCCCTGGAGCACCTCTTTTCCAGGGGATTTGGGTGCTGAGCTGCCCTTTCCAAAGGGCCAGGGGGGCAGATCTTCCTCCTGCCTGGCCCGTGGTGGCCCAGCTGAGCTCAGCCCTCAGGGCATTTGCTCCTCACAGGCTGCAACCTCAACGCACAGAGCTGGCAGCTGCTGCTTGCAGAAGGGCTGAGGGTGCTGGGTGGGCTGGGGGTGGTGCATTGTGGAGGCTAACAAGGACCTTGTCCCGGTGCTGGGGGCTGCTGGGGGGGAGGGGACAGCTTTGGGAGGGCTTCTGCATTCCCTGGCCCCTGCTGAGGAGCAGATCCCTCCATGGTGGCCTCAGGAGCACCAGCAGCAGCTCTGCAGAGCTAAGCTGTCTCCCACTGCCAGCATCTTCCTGCCCCTGCAGCATGGGAGGGCTGCCAGCCTCCACGAGTGCTGTTCCCCTTTGTGGTTCCTCTAACCTGCACTTTGCATCTCTCTCTGCAGGGCTTTATTGGCCTGCCAGGTTCCAAAGGCACCCCAGGAGAGCAGGTGAGTGGTGGCAGCCCTGCTTGGGAGGCAGGAGAGCCTTGTTGGGCAGCCCAGAGCTCCAGCATCGTGTTCTTGGCCTCTCTTGGCACTGGGTGTTGGGATAGGTGTTGGTGGGAAGGCAGAGCTGCAGCTGGGCTCTCCTTGGTGTGGCAAGAGGAGCTGCCAGGCCTGGGGATGTGTCCTAAGCCTCCACCTGCCCTGGGGAGGCACAGGGGCATGGCAGTGCTGTAGGCTGTGTGGAGGAGCACAGCAAGTGAGGACAAGCTGCTTCTCCTCTTCATGCTGCTGTCGGGACGCTGCAGCTGAGCTGCCACCACTGCCAGCTTCCCACCTGCCAGGCTGCTGGGCTGGGATCAGCACAGGCTGCTGGGGGCACTAACAGTTTGCTGGTGGATGAAGCCAGAAGCTCTGGAGCCCTCCTGCCACGAGGAGCAGATCCATACTGCACCTGCTGGATCTGCCCCCAGCCCTGCAAGGCCAAGCAGGAGGAAAACCTTGATCTAAACTGGGCTAACCTCACTCTCTCTGATGCCAGGGTCAGAGCACAGCATGCTTTGCCTGCCAGCAGTGGCAGAAGGTGGTGTTCTGAGTGTCCAATCCACCTCTTACAGGGCTGCCGAGGTGCAGGTGGAGCCAAGGGAGGTCTGGGAACCAAGGGAGGCAAGGTAGGATGCACCCAGGCTTGGGGAGGGGCATTCCTCCAGCTGCTTTCCTCTGTAGTTGTTCAGCTGTGCTGTTTTCCAGCTGGTGGACAGCTTGGGTGGTGTGGATGGCCAGGGAGCCAGGGACAGTCAGTTTTGGTGTGCTTGATCCAGAGCAGGGCCATGAGGAGGAGCAGAGGGCTGGAGCTGCTCTCCTGTGAGGACAGACTGAGGGAGCTGGGGCTGATCAGCCTGGAGAAGAGAAGGCTCCAAGGAGACCTTCTTGTGGCCTTCCAGGATCTGCAGGGGGCTACAGGAAAGCTGGGGAGGGACTTTTGAGGGAGTCAGGGAGGGATAGGACTGGGGGGATGGAGAAAAAGTAGAAATGGGGAGATTGAGATTGGATGTGAGGAAGAAGTTCTTCCCCAAGAGGGTGGTGAGAGCCTGGCACAGCTGCCCAGGGAGGGGTGGCAGCCTCCTGCCTGAGGTTTTTGCAGCCAGGCTGGCTGTGAGCAACCTGCTGCAGTGTGAGGTGTCCTTGCCCATGGCAGGGGGGGTGGCACTGGCTGAGCCTTGAGGTCCCTTCCAGCCCTGACAGTTCTCTGATCCTACCATGCTGCTGCTTCTCTGTCCCGCCCCCCGCTCCATCCCCTCCCCCACTCCATCCCTCCCTGCTCTAGCCCCAGGGGTGGTGCCCCAGGGGTGGTGCCCCCAGGGATGCTCTGGGAAGAGGCTCCTGGGGTGTTCACCAAGGGTGCCCCAAAAGCAGGGTGTGCAGAGAACTGAGGCTGCAAGTGCTGGGCTCTCCAGGGTGGGGGAGCCCCCAGCACTGGCTGTCTCTCCCCCCACCCCCAGTTTGCAAGGCCTGCTGTGATGAGCTGTGTCTTGTTCCTCCAAGGGTCCACGTGGAGCACAAGGAGCCAAAGGTCGTACCCCAGGGCCTCGGGGCCAGGGTGGCTTGCAAGGCTTTCCTGGCCCTCGAGGAGCTGCAGGGCCCCAGGGCCCGGATGTAAGTGCTGTGGATGGAGCAGGGGGGCTGTGCTGGGATGCCTGGGCACCAGTGTGATGCCATGGGGT
>JAAWVA010001186.1:0-12690 GCA_015227895.2 Colaptes auratus | reverse complement strand
TAATCAGTTTGCCACAGAGCCTCGGGCAAGGAGCAGGCACAGAACTCCCTTGCCGTCCAGGATGACATTTCCAGGGCAGGGTAGCAAAGGTCAACCCTCTCATAAGCTTCAGAGGAAAAGAAAGGCAATGCTGTACCTCCCTGCCTGTGTTTTAGGGGATGCAGTTCCCTTTCTTCCCATTCCAGCAACTTCCTGCCTGTGAAAACAAACACACACAGCTCACACCTTGTTCTTAGCAGGAAGGGATACTGCCTGGAACAATATCAAAAGCCACCTCTGAGCCCACAGCATCACAAACCAAGAGAAGGCAGAGGTGGAATCAAAGCAGGGAAGATGTTTTGCTACCCAAATGATACCAGAAAATCAGCTTCTGTAATGAGAGGGTCAGCATGGGGAGCAAGAAGGAGCACTGGAAGGGTTAGAGGTCTTTGTTGCAATGGACATGACCCAGGAGGACCCCTGGGAGCTGGCAGGAGAGCAGAGTGGCTCAGCCGCCCCCACATGTGAGAGGATTTCCAGCTGAAGGTGCTGACAACCTGGAGGGCATGAACCCATCACCTGCACAAGTGGCCAGGCCTGCTCAGGTCCCCAAACCATGCAGGTGTGTGCTGTGTGCACCAGAATTTCTGGTGGCTGCTGCTGGCCTGGGGTCAGGACAGCTTCTCTAGGTGCCCAAATCATAGACTCACTGAATTGCTTTGGTTGAGAGACCTCTAAGATTCTCAAATCCAACCATCCACACCACCATGGCCATTAAACCATAGTTTCATTGTTTCAGAGTTTCAGTCAGGGTTGGAAGGGACCACAAGGATCATCCAGTTCCAACCCCCCTGCCATGGGCAGGACACCCCACACTAGAGCAGGCTGCCCACAGCCTCATCTCCAGCCTGGCTAAAACACCTCCAGGGACAGGCCTCAACCACCTCCCTGCACAACCCATTCCAGGGCTTCCCACTCTAATGGGAAGAACTTCCTCCTCCCCTCTAGCCTGAATCTCCCCACCTCCAGCTTCATCCCATTCCCCCTAGTCCTATCATCCTGATAGCCTGGAAGTCCCTCCCCAGCCTTCCTGTAGCCCCTTCAGATCCTGGAAGGCCACAATGAGGTCACCTGGGAGCCTTCTCTTCTCCAGCCTGAACAGCTCCAACTCCTTCAGTCTGTCCTCACAGCAGAGGTGCTCCAGCCCTCTGATCATCCTCCTGGCCCTGCTCTGGACACCTTCCAGCACCTCCAGATCCCTCTTGCAATAGGGTCTGCAGAACTGGAGGCAGCACTCCAGGTGGGGTCTCAGCAGGGCTGAGTAGAGGGGGAGAATCCCCTCCCTTGCCTGCTGCCACACTTTCCTGCTGCAGCCCAGGCTCTGCTTGGCTTTCGGGCTGCAAGTGCACCCTGAGAGCTCCGGGGAGCTTCTCCTCCCCAGCACCCCAAGTCTCTCTCCTCAGGGCTGCTCCCCAGCCAGTCCCTGCCCAGCCTGCATTTGTGCCTGGCATTGCCTTCACCCAGCTGCAGGACCCTGCCCTTGGTCTTGTTGAAGCTCCTGAGGTTGGCTTGTGCCCACCTCTCCAGCCTGCCCAGGTCCCTCTGGAAAACCACATTCCACAGTGCCATGGCCACACATCTCTTGAACACCTCCAGGGGTGGGGACTCCACCACCTCCCTGGAAGCTTCTTCCAGTGCCCACAAGGGTGAGTGTCACATCCCTGCACACGCTCCCACCACCCCTGGGCAGGTCAAGACTGCTGTGCACTGCAGCCTCCCTTAACCAGCCTTGCCTCTGCCACTCCACCTACACAATTCCAGCTCCAGACACAACTGGTGGGGAAAGAGAAAGTGGCCAGAGGCAAGCACTAATGAAGACTGCCAATATAATGACACACATCACACAGCCAGCTCCATTGCAGACGTAATTGCAATCATAATGCAATCAATAGCAGTGGAAACACCCTATTTATACAGGGCCTTTCATCACTCACATGTAATGCAGTCAGTGCCAGTGCCAATATGCCAGCATCTGAAATCAAATATTTGCCATACATCTCGGGGATGTGCAGACCAAACACTGCATTTGGGGAGGGAGCTGCGCCCTGGGGAAGGGCTGGGGAGGCTTCTGGGCAGCCAACAGTTGATCTCTGTCATCTATATCTGTACCTATACCTATACCTATATCTGTACCCATGGGGTATACCTCTTGGGGGTACTGGTTGACAGCCAGCAGCAACATGAGCCAGCAGTGTGCCCAGGCAGCCAAGAAGGCCAATGGCATCTTGGCCTGCATCAGGAACAGTGTGGCCAGCAGGAGCAGGGAAGTCCTTGTGCCCTGTGCTCAGCACTGCTTAGGCCACACCTTGAGTCCTGTGTCCAGTTCTGGGCTCTCAGTTGAAGAAGGACATTGAGACAGAGTCCAGAGAAGGGCAAGGAGGCTGGGGAGGGGTCTGGAGCACAGCCCTGTGAGGAGAGGCTGAGGGAGCTGGGGTTGCTTAGCCTGGAGAAGAGGAGGCTCAGGGGAGACCTTCTTGCTGTCTCCAACTCCCTGAAGGGAGGTTGTAGCCAGGTGAGGGTTGGTCTCTTCTGCCAGGCAAGCAGCACCAGAACAAGAGGCTGGTGCCCAGTGACAGGACAAAGGGCAATGGGCACAGACTGGAACATAAGAAGTTCCATCTAAAGATGAGGAGGGAATACTTTCATTGAAGGTTGATGGAGCTCTGGAACAGACTTCCCAGAGAGGTGGTGGAATCTCCATCTCTGGAGACATTCCAAACCCACCTGGATGTGTTCCTGTCTGACTTTCTCCACATGACCCTGCCTTGGCAGGAGGCTTGGGCTTGATCTCCAGATGTCCCTTCCAACCCCTACCATTCAGAGATTCTGTGAGAAGAATTCTCCTCAGCCTAAGTCACAGTTCCCACATTGCTCTCCATGTCAGTTCTCTGCCCCATCATATTGCCATGGGCAGGCAGTCATTAACCTCCTGATGGAGAGAACATGGGGAGGAACATTGCTGCCTGCTGGCCAGGGCAGTATACAAAGTCTCCACTCAAGCACTGAACCAGGGACACAAGGTTCTGCTTTATCCACTGATATCCATGGGACTGAGCTCCTGAGCTCATCATGACCTGCTGGCATCCCTGTAGGCACCAGCAGGACTGGTCCCACCCAGATCACAGGATGGCAGGGCTTGGAAAGGACCCACAGAGATCATCAAGTCCAAACCCCCTGCCAGAGCAGGGCCATACAATCGAGCTCAGGTCACACAGGAACGCATCCAGACAGGCCTTGAAAGTCTCCAGAGAAGGAGACCACAACCCCTCTGGGGAGCCTGCTCCAGGGCTCTGTGACCATACAGTAAAGAATCATAGAATCACAGTATCAGTCAGGGTTGGAAGGGACCACAAGGATCAGCCAGTTCCAACCCCGCTGCCATGGGCAGGGACACCCCACACTAGGTCAGGCTGGCCACAGCTTCATCCAGCCTGCTCTTAAATAACCTCCAGGGATGGGGCCTCAACCACCTCCCTGCACAACCCATTCCAGGGCTTCACCATTCTCATGGGGAAGAACTTCCTCCTCACCTCCAGCCTGAATCTCCCCACCTCCGGCTCCAGAGGTTCCCCCTTGTGTTGAGGTGGAACCTCCTGTGCTGCAAATGACAGTGTCCACAAGCCAGCAGCTCTGAAGGACTCTGTACAGCACTTTCAAGGCTCACACAACCACACAGCAGAGGAAACCTTCCCGCCCTGCCCTCCTTCACCATCCCATCTGCCCTCTGAATCCACTCCAGACAGTCCGTCATGGGTCTTGGCACCTTAAATGTCTCAGTGAAGAAGAAGATGATGTGTTGATGCTCCTGTAAAGCTCTGACAACTGACAGCCTAATGGCTCCTTATTTTTTCCCAGCTGCAGTTCAGAAAATGAAATAAATTTAGCTCCTTAAGCAGCCTGGCTGCTCCTCGAGTAACGTGTTTGCTGCAGGCCCAGGGAGCAAGGAAGGCCAAAGGAGAGGGCAGCACAAGGGGTGGAAGCACAGTGAGGAGCTCTCTGTTATTTATTTACACATCCCAACCCATCCCATGTGCATCTTGATCTCCCCTGGACCCAAAACTCCAGCTACAAGTGCTGCTGCTGCCCTGCCCTGGAAGGAATGGATGGGGCCACAGGACCTCCCTCTGGTGAAGACTCCACCTGCAGCACTGCATCCAGTCCTGGGGCCCCCAACACAAGAAGGACCTGGAGCTGCTGGAGCAGGTCCAGGAGGCCATGAGGATGGTCAGAGGCTGGAGAACCTCCCCTGTGAGGACAGGCTGAGAGAGTTGGGGCTGTTCAGCCTGGAGAAGGGAAGGCTCCAGGGAGACCTTAGAGAAGCCTTCCAGAACTTGAAGGGGCTACAGGAGAGCTGGGGAGGGACATTTGACAAGGGCTGGGGGTGACATGATGAGGGACAATGGCTTTGAGCTGGGAGAGGGGAGACTGAAATTGGAGATGAGGAAGAAATTCTTTCCAGTGAGGCTGGGGAGACACTGGCACAGGCTGCCCAGGGAGGCTGTGGATGTCCCCTCCCTGGAGGTGCTCAAGGCCAGGCTGGATGAGGCCTTGAGCAGCCTGGGCTGGTGGGAGGTGTCCCTGCCCATGGCAGGGGGGTTGGAACTGGATGACCTTTAGTGCCTTTCCCAACCCAACCCATTGTCATGAACCCATGGTGACGTCCAGCCTGGGAGGACCTGTTGCTCCTCACCACGTCACACCTCTCCAGTGGGCAGCAGGAGCTGGGAGACACAGCTGAAGCTTCCAGGTCCCCTTCTGCTGGTGGCTGCAGTGTATTAAGCAAATGCTGCTGTAATTAGGCTAAAGCACTGTGTGGCCACAGGGCTGCCAAAGCATGATTGAAAGCCTTTCATGGGGAAACAGCCAGGTCCTTGTGGAGCACACACCAGCCATTACTCACCAGGGGCTGGCCCAGATGAGTTAGTGAGCCTCGAGCCAGCAGACTGGAAACCCTTCCTCTGAAATATTTCTAAGGCCATGAGTGATGAAGGATGGACAGGGCTGGAAATGAAGCTCTCATCTCACCACAGAGCCTCTGAGAGAATAGGAAAGGAGGGGAAACACCACAGGGCTTCCAGCACCCACTTCTCTGGCTGCCTGTGCTGATGAAGGAGCCCATCCATTTCCCAGCTGCTGGGATGCAGCCTTCTCCCTGACAGAGGGGGAGGGATGGAGGATGGGGGGAGCCTGGTGCCTCTCTTCCTCCACCTGTGACAGTCAGCCTGGGACGTGACATCACCCAGCTGGACACCCCAGGCAGGGAGCTGGATCCCAGCCACCCAGCTTTTGGGGGACCTCTGCAGTGCCCAGCATCATTTGGAGTGCACTGAAGAGGCAAAAGCCTCCTCAACATGATCTCCAGAGCTGTGGGATTCTGTGATTCAGCTCATTCCTTTTTGCTCCTCAGGTGTATGCACAGCACAGGGTCACCCCTGTCACAGCATCAGCACTGGCCACCAGACCACCTCACCCAGCCACCTGAGCTCTACTGCATCCCCACAGAGCCCACTTGGAACGTGGGGTGAGGGCTGCAGCCTCCTTGCACACCCACAATAAAAAAGCTCAGGCAGCCTCCCCAAGCAGCCTCCCCCTGCTCACAGCCCAGCTGGAGCCCGGGGGGCCCAGCCCATCCAGCCACCTCCCTCCCTGGCACATCTTGCTGCACAGACTGTTCCTTTCAGCACTTTTCTCACCCCAAGTTCCCTCTTCTCCCTGCCTCCCTCACTGCCAGAGGCTATTTTGCTCCTGATCCAGGCCAGCTTCAAAAGCTGGGCTACTGTAGCACCTCCTTGTTGGTGGCATCTCCATCTCACCAGAGGAGCTAAATACAGTCCCAGCTGCACTCAGGATGACCCCATTTCTTTTTGGAAGCATTCAGGAGCCAGAAAAGGGATGAAAAGGGAAAACACTGTGCAGGCCACTCTAAGATGTTGAGATCTTCAAAGAGCACATGGAAGGTAGGGAAGAAAAGCCAGTGCTAAATGCAGGAGGACTGGTGATGGCCAAGGGGACCTAAGGGATGGGAAGCAGCAGAGGAGAAGTAGAGGGAACTCAAATGCAGTGGAAACATCAGGGCAAGGACACAGGCAACCTCATTTCCCTGGCTCTGCTACAGATGAGATCATCTCTGGAGAAGATCTCTGAGAGCAGCTCTGGGGAAAAGGACCTGGGAGTCCTGGTGGGCAATAGGAGGACCGTGAGGCAGCAGTGTGCCTTTGTGGCCAAGCAGGCCAATAGCATCCTGGGGTGCAGCAGGATGTGGGTAGCAGGATGTGGGCAGCAGGATGTGGGAGGTGCTTTGCCCTCTCTGTTCTGCCCTGGTGAAGCCATATCTGGAATATTGTTCCCAGTTCTGGGCTCCCCAGTTCAAGCAGGACAAGGACTTGCTGGAGAGGTACAGCAAAGGGCTGCAAAGATGCTGAGGGGACTGAAACATCTCTGTGAGGAGGAAAGAGTGAGAGAATTTAGTCTGGAGAAGAGAAGACTGAAGGGGATTTCATCAGTGCTGATCAATACTTCCAGGGTGAGTGTCAGAAGGAGGGAGCCAGGCTTTGTTCAGTGGTGCCCAGTGACAGGACAAGGGGCAATGGGCACAGACTGGAACATAAGAAGTTCCATCTAAAGATGAGGAGGGAATTCTTTCATTGAAGGTTGATGAAGCCCTGGAATAGACTTCCAAGAGAGGTGGTGGAGTCTCCAACTCAGGAGACACTCAAAATCCACCTGGACATGTTCCAGTGTGACCTCCTCCAGGTGAACCTGCCTTGGCAGGGGGGTTGGACTCAGTGATAGGATCATAGAATCATAGAGTCAGTAAGGTTGGAAAAGACCTCAAAGATCATCAAGTCCAACCTGTCATCCAAGGCCTCATGACTACTAGACCATGGCACCAAGTGCCACATCCAATCCCCTCTTGAACACCTCCAGGGATGGGGACTCCACCACCTCCCTGGGCAGCACATTCCAATGGCTAACAACTCTCTCTGGGAAGAACTTTCTCCTCACCTCCAGCCTAAACTTCCCCTGGAGCAGCTTGAGGCTGTGTCCTCCTGTTCTATTGCTGGGTGCCTGGGAGAAGACACCAACCCCCTCCTGGCTACAACCTCCCTTCGAGGAGTTGTAGGCAGCAAGAAGGTCTCCCCTGAGCCTCCTCTTCTCCAGGCTAAGCAACCCCAGCTCCCTCAGCCTCTCCTCATAGGGCTGTGCTCCAGACCCCTCCCCAGCTTTGTGCTCCTGGCCCCTCCCCAGCCTTGTGCTCCAGACCCCTCCCCAGCCTTGTGCTCCAGACCCCTCCCCAGCTTTGTGCTCCAGACCCCTCCCCAGCCTCCTTGCCCTTCTCTGGACACCTTCAAGAGTCTCAATGCCCTTTCTAAATTGATCTCCAGAGATCCTTTCCGACCCCTCCCATTCTGTGATCTCAGCTCAAGAAAGTTGCTTCCTTTCCCCACCCCTCCTCTCTGCCCCCATTAATACCTGTTGCTGCGAGACAGGCAAGAGCAGATGAGAAGACAGAGAGGAGGAGAGCAGTCAAGTGATGCTCAACAGCTGCCAAGAGCCAGCCAAGAGGCTTAGTGTCCCTTGGAGCACGGCAAGACACATGGAGTGATGAAGGCGCCAAGAAGTTGTAATCAGGACTAATAGTTGGAGGTTCTTAATATTCCTGCAATCCAATAAATCAATGGCACTAAAGAGGAGCGAGGGAAGGCGAGCCCTGGATTGACAGGACAAATGAGGCTCAGCTGCAGGGAGACATTCCTCAAGCAGTTTGTTCCACCTCAGCTCACAGCGAGCCGCTCGTCCACGCCGCGCACGACGAGGGTGCTGCTAGAGGCAGCCCGCGGGGGAGCCCTGTCTGCTGGCTGGGCACCCTTCCTGGCAGTGCACCTCTCCAGGGGCCTTGGCATGCTCAGGGCAGCAAAAGCAGCCCCAGCACCACGGCTTGGCGCGCCAAGTGCGGCACAAACATGAGCTGGGTGTTCATCTTGCACCAGGAGGATTAGCCCAGGCTTTGCCCTACTGTGTGCAAACCGCCTTGCAAGTGCCAGGAATCACAGGGCCGAGCAGTTTGGAAGAGACCTCCAAGCTCATGAAGTGCGACTGATCACCCAACCCTAACTAATCAACCAGACCAGGGCACTAATTGCCTCATGCAGGCTTTTCTTACACACCTCCAGGGAGGCTGCCCCCCCCCGCCTCCCTGGGCAGCACATTCCAAGGGCAATCTCTGTCTGTGAAGATCTTCTTTCTAAGATCAAGCTTAAACCCCCCCTGGCACAGCTTGAGACTGTGTCCTCTGGTTCTGCTGCTGGTTACTGGGAAAAGAGACCAAGTGCCTCATCCAGGCTCTCTTTCTATGAAGAATTTCTTCCTAATATCCAGCCTGAAGAGACCAACCCCCACCTGGGTGCAACCTCCCTTCAGGTAGAGAGCAAGAAGGTCTCCCCTGAGCCTCCTCTTCTCCAGGCTAAGCAACCCCAGCTCCCTCAGCTGCTCCTTACAGACCCCTCCCCAGCTTTGTTGCCCTTCTCTAGACACATTCCAGCAACTCCAACTGCAGGGATTTGCAATAGGCTTGGCACCCTAAACACAGCTGCTGCTACAGAGTGACCTCAGAGATCATCAAGTCCAACCTCTCACCCAACACCTCATGACTAACTAAACCATGGCACCAAGTGCCACATCCAATCCTCCAGGGACAGGGACTCCACCACCTCCCTGGGCAGCACATCCCAATGGGCAGTTACTCTTTCTGGGAAGAACTTTCTCCTCACCTCAAGCCTGTGGTGACAGGTTGGACTTGATGATCTTTGAGGCTTCTTCCAACCTTGGTGATTCTGTGTGTGTGAGAGGCTGGGAGACCTGGGGGTGTCTAGTGTGGAGAAGAGAAGGCTGAAAGGGAATGAGCTTCAACAGGACCAACTGCAGGGTCCTGTATCTGGGTGGAGGCAATCCCAGGCACAAATGCAGGCTGGGCAGGGACTGGCTGGGGAGCAGCCCTGAGGACAGAGACTTGGGGGTGCTGGGGGAGGAGAAGCTCAGCAGGAGCTCTCAGGGTGCACTTGCAGCCCAGAAAGCCAAGCAGAGCCTGGGCTGCATCAAGAGAAGTGTGGCCAGCAGGGCAAGGGAGGGGATTCTCCCCCTCTGCTCAGCCCTGCTGAGACCCCACCTGCAGTACTGCCTCCAGTTCTGGAGCCCCTATTGCAAGAGGGATCTGGAGGGGCTGGAAGGTGTCCAGAGCAGGGCCAGGAGGAGGAGCAGAGGGCTGGAGCACCTCTGCTGTGAGGACAGACTGAAGGAGTTGGGGCTGTTCAGGCTGGAGAAGAGAAGGCTCCCAGGTGACCTCATTGTGGCCTTCCAGGATCTGAAGGGGGCCTACAAGAAGGCTGGGGAGGGACTTTTCAGGGAGTGATAGGACTAGGGGGAATGCAATGAAGCTGGAGGTGGGGAGATTCAGGCTGGAGGGGAGGAGGAAATTCTTCAGCGTGAGGGTGGTGAGGCCCTGGAATGGGTTGTGCAGGGAGGTGGTTGAGGCCCTGTCCCTGGAGGTGTTTAAGCCCAGGCTGGATGAGGCTCTGGCCAGCCTGATCTAGTGTAGAGTGTCCCTGCCCATGGCAGGGGGGTTGGAACTAGCTGATCCTTGTGGTCCCTTCCAACCCTAACTGAAACTATGAAACTATGAAACTAAGGGAATCTTCCAGTCCCTGGATCCCTTCCCATGTGGAATTTTCCCAGCTCCTTAAATCATTCCTGTCTCCGTACGACAAGGGATTGGAAGGGCTGAGATTATTTATCTGGAAAAGGAGACAAATAAAAAGCCTCCTGATAAATGCAGAGGGATTAATGAAGGAGGGAGACAAAGTACATCTGCTCCTTCCATCCTCCCTGCCTTGCATCAACCCAAAGCCCCCCTTTGGTTCCAGGGGAACAGTGGCAAATTCCAACCTGAGGAACGGCAGCACTTTCCCCAAGCCCCCTCTGAAATCCATCGAAGCCAAGAGCTGGGGGAAGGTTTCAGAGACATTTGTATCAATAACACAGCCATCCAGAGTTAATGCTTAATGCTAATGAAAAGGAGATAATGAGTTTAAGCCCTTCTCTAATGACTGCATTGGGCTGGAGAGAAGTCGTGGAGTTCAGCCAGCAGTTCCAACCTGACACAGCTCCAATTCTCATGGTGTCTGCAAGTTAGGCACAGCAGGGATTTCCTGGGAGATTGTGAGGTTGGCTCCAGCTCCTCTGCCCTTGCCTGTGGTTCAGGGTCCACCTCCCAGCCTCAGCCTGGCCCTACTCTAGGCACTGTCCCTAGGAACTCAAGTGTTCCTGTGTGACTTTCTCTAGGTGAACCTGCCTTGGCAGGGGGCTTGGGCTCAGAAGACCACTGATTTCTTTATAATATCATTTTCTCCTGCACAATACCAAGCCTGGAAGTGTACAAAGCCAGGCTGATCAGAGGGCTGGAGCACCTCTCCTATGAGGACAGACTGAAGGAGTTGGGGCTGTTCAGGCTGGAGAAGAGAAGGCTCCCAGGTGACCTCATTGTGGCCTTCCAGGATCTGAAGGGGGCCTACAAGAAGGCTGGGGAGGGACTTCTCAGGATCTCAGGGAGTGATAGGACTAGGGGGAATGGAATGAAGCTGGAGGTGGGGAGATTCAGGCTGGGAGGGGAGAGGAGTTCTTCCCCATGAGAGTGGTGAGGCCCTGGAATGGGTTGTGCAGGGAGGTGGTTGAGGCCCTGTCCCTGGAGGTGTTTAAGCCCAGGCTGGCTGAGGCTGTGGCCAGGCTGATCTAGTGTAGAGTGTCACTGCCCATGGCAGGGGGGTTGGAACTGGCTGATCCTTGTGGTCCCTTCCAACCCTGACTGATTCTCTGATTCCTGAGCAGCATGGTCTAGTAGCAGGTGTCCCTGCCCATGACAGGGGGGGGTGAAATTAGATGACCTTTAAGGTCCCTTCCAACCCAAACCATGCTGTGATTCTCTGATACACTGCAGAATGGGCAATGATTCCACCTCCAGAGTCCCTTCCCATCCTTACCATTCTGTGATTGCTCCTCTCACACCCAGAGAGGTCTGGAAATCTTGCTTCAACCCTACACCTCATGAGGACTGTGCTCTGAAGCTCTCCAGGCCTTGTTATTTCTTGTTAAAACTCATCTATATTCCTTACCCCTGAATTACCAATACAGAAGAGCATCACTGCTCTGTTTTCCTGGGACTCACTCCTTTGTCTTTGCTCTTGCACTGCCATGATTATTATTGATAGCAAAAGCAGTGCCCAGACGCTTCAAACCAGAGGCAGACCTCGATTAAGGACACCTTGGAGGAGATGCTCCTCGCCCCAGAAAGCACAGCCTGAGCAGACTGCCTGGATGCAAGAGGAAAAGAAAGATTTGCAGGCATCCCCAAGGTCACAGAAGGAGCCTGCTGCACAGCCAGGGGAAAATAAACCACCAAAAAGCCAAACCAACCACAAACAGCGCTGAGACATCCCTGTCCATCAGGATAGGATAGGATGGGCTGGGCTGGGCTGGGCTGGGCTAGGATAGGATAGGATAGGATAGGATAGGATAGGATAGGATAGGATAGGAGAGAAAAGAGATGAGAGAAGAGAAGAGAAGAGAAGAGAAGAGAAGAGAATAGAAGAAAGAAGAGAAGAGAAAGAAGAGAAGAGAAGATAAGAAGAGAAGAAAGAGACGAGACGAGACGAGACGAGACGAGACGAGATGAGACGAGGTTGGAAAAGACCTTTGAGATCATCAAGTCCAACCTATCAACCAACACCATCTAATCAACTAAACCATGGCACCAAGTGCCTCATCCAGGCTCTCTTTCTATGAAGAATTTCCTCCTAACATCCAGCCTGAAGAGACTAACCCCCACCTGGCTACAACCTCCCTGCAGGGAGTTGTAGAGAGCAAGAAGGTCTCCCCTGAGCCTCCTCTTCTCCAGGCTAAGCAACCCCAGCTCCCTCAGCCTCTCCTCACAGGGCTGTGCTCCAGACCCCTCCCCAGCCTCCTTGCCCTTCTCTGGACACATTCCAGGAGGTGGTGGAGTCCCCATCCCTCGATGGGGTGCTCAAAAAAGGCTTGGATGGGGCACTTGGAGCCATGGTTTAGTTGTCAGGAGGTGTTAGATATCAGGTCCTAGGTTGTACTTGGTGATCTCTGAGGTCTTTTCCAACCTGCTTGATTCTAGGATTCTATGAACTTGGAACTCTTAGATGGTGCCAAAACCCCTCCAGCACCTCCAAGCTCTGAATCACAACCACCCCCACCCCCAGAAACACCACCACCACCACCACTCCCCAAATAAAAGACTTGAGTAGAATGGAGTTTCCCTACACAAATGTGTTGCAAAACACTCTGCACATCTGTCCTGGGTGTCAAGAGCTGCAATGATCACCCTCAAAGGTTTGAACACAGCAGAATGTTCTCCTCTCTGGGTAACCTGCTCGTTACTAAGTGCTCTGTAACACCAAGCTCCTGCTGTAAAAGGCTCTTCAGAAATGACAACATAAAGGGTAATGGCCTCCAAAGAAGGACTTGGGTGAGACTTGACAGTTCAAGCCGAGAGAATTCTCTATCAGAATCCTGCAGGTTTCCCAGGAACAGAGCACAAAGCCATAAATCACCCTGGCATGGTGCTCACAAGGT
>JAAWVA010001185.1:0-12692 GCA_015227895.2 Colaptes auratus | reverse complement strand
TCCCAATGTGACAGCTCTGGCTCCAGAAGCAGCTAGAATGTTTAGTACATACAGAGGCAAGGTAGATGAGTAGCAATATACCTGGTGCTTATCTACTCTTTCTTGTGCCCATACTAGTCCTGTTGTCTCTCAGGGAAGTTAATGCCTAAACCCAGTGTTTTCTGTAGCCTTGAATCCACATACAGAAAAAAAAGCAGAGTCATATGGGTGAAGCCCTGGGGATATGCTCATGTTCGCAGTTTCTAAGGAAGAAGAGGAGCAGCAGATTAAGCATATTGCCCCTATGGCACTCCATCACATAGCAAGGAGGCTTTTCAGCCCCTAGCAGAAAAGAAGGAAGGAGGAAATAAAAACCTTGGGCTTGAATGAGAAGAAATGAGAAGAAAGCAGCTGCCAAAAATGAGCCCAAAGGCAGAAGGTCTGCTAGTGACAGACGGTAGTGACCAAAACACTGCTGGAAGGAGAGAGCATATGCAGTACTTATCAATTTAAGGCTTAGCAGTCCCTCTGTGTGCTCCTAACAAAGTACTTAAATCCAAGGTTCCTTAGACTACAGTTTTAATGATACTTACCCATCTTTATAGTTTCAGCAGCATGTGAAGGGACTAGTAAATGACAATCTACCATAGTGAAGCCCCTCAAACAATACATTAAGTCCAGTTAGGCTTTAAGTCTGGAAAGAATGGAGGCAAAATCATTGATTCCATAATCATCTTTAGCAGTAGAATATAAGTGTCTTAAGCTCCAATTCTCTGGAAAGAGAGGCATTTTTAAAGTGCCAGCATGCCATGCCTAACATGCACGTCACCTTCTGTTTGAGTTACATCCCAAATTCTTGCTTTGTTTTTAAAATCTACCTTTCAGTTGTGTCCTTTCCTGTAAGACATATGAAACCAACAGCCCTAAGAATAATAAACATTAGTCTTTGTCTTGACTGATTTTGAGGAAATATTAGCGCTACCATGGGAAGTAACAAAATCTTTGTCTTTGATTTGTTTCTTCTCTTCCAATGTGCTTTGGAAAGAGACATACTTAAAGGTCCCACTCCAGAAATGCTGTATCTAAGTGGTGGACATGGCAACCATATAAAGCATGCAAAACTCAACAGGAGTTCTCAGTGGGAATTCAGAATAGCTTTGCAATTCAGATGACAGGTATATTTCACATTGGCAGAATGCAATTTCACTGTCTGGAATTTGGCCAAGATACCAGGGTCATGCTCTTATTCTTAGAGAAAGAGTCTTGGGATTTTTAATCATCTCAAGCAGCTGGGAGCTTGGTTTTATTCCTGGATTAAATTTAACACTTCCCTCAGGACCCTGAGACGATGTTGTTCAGTGAAGGTTCAGATGATCAAGCCTATCACCTGATTCTAACATTACTTTCACTTCCCAAATTTTCATCCATAACGCCATTTCCTATCCAAGTTATTTCCAGGTGTAATCATTCTCTGTGTATGAGATCAGACAACAGCAAGCCAGTCTATCTGCAAGCAGAGGAAGAACATGCTAGTGATGATTTGTCTTCCTTCTACATCTACCTAAACACTTCCTTCAGACTTAAAAAATGTTATTAGCAAAAGCCTCAAAACAAAGCTCTAGACTTCCAATTTGGCTAATCAGTACTAGCACAAATAGAGTAGCAGAGCAGTCAGGCACAGCAAAACCAAGAAAGCACACACAGTTTAATGCTGATAAATAGCACAGTGTATTTTAGGGCAAAGAATAAAAGGAGGAAATATTTGTCAAATGGAGACAACCTTCAGCAAACTGAACAAAAGCCCTTTTACAATAATATAAGGGAAGGTCCCCAAGCCATCAGCAAAATGTGCAGCTGTGTTATGAAGAGAAACAGAAGGGTGGGTTGTACTGCTGAAGGAACACATTATCAATCAAAACAAGGGCAAATCCAGGACACCTTCTGGGGAAAAGCAAGTACAGAGAAAATGCTCTTCCTTCAAGCTTCCCACTTCCTTCACTCATTAAATCCTTTATTAAACCCTTCATGTTTGGCAAATCCAGTAGTGGATTAGTCTCCTTCTCTGGAGACTTTCAAAACCCTCATGGGCATGTTCCTTTGCAATCTGCTCTAGGCAAACATACTTTAGTAAGGGTTGAACTAGTTCTCCAGAAGTCTCTTCTAACCCCTACAGTTTTGTGTGATCCTGGATTCATCTCTGTTACTACTGTATTTTGGAATATCATGCTCAGTCTGCATGGTACTGGGGAAGTGGTGTAGAACATTTTAAACAGTTTATAAAATGCATTATGCCAAGCCAGTTTTAAAATCAGCCTAGTTCCATGCACTGCAGAAAAGCTTTGAAAAAGAATTATCGGGAAGGTGGAAAGAAAAGATTGCTCATGCTTATTATTGTAGCTATATATCTGCATCACTGATTGAAGAGGCAGTCTGCCTTCATCTGCAATTTGGCTCAGGAAGCTCTTTGTTTGATCATAATTTGAAAGAAGCAGCAAATGTATAGTAAGGCAGAATGGTTGATTAGATTTTTTTCTGGAGTTAAGAGGCAGTAAATTCACTGAGTAAACATGGGCAGAAGGGAATGAATCAGGCTGGCTTAGTAAAAATACTTGGCCTGATCTATCAAAAGGGGCATGTCCTTGCTAGTACATATTAGATTTGTGAAGATGGACACTTACATATTCAGCCCTCTGGGAACTCTTTAGCTTCCCAAAAGCAAGGAGGGCTAGGAGATGTATTAGTCAAATTTGACTATAAAGGGCCTCAGGGAGTTAGTACATCCATGGCAATAAACAGAGCCCAATAAGAATCCCCAGAAGTTAAAAAAAAAGTGATGAGTGGCAGAAGAGATGTAAGCAAGAGTGAGTGAAAGACTACTTTGTACAGCAAGTTTAGATACATCACCTAAATCACCTAATACACTAACATAAAAACCTTTACTCATTGTACAGAATTACAGTGCTAGGGAGCTGACCTCACTGTGAGGCACTGAATATATCCTACTATGTCCATGGCAGAACCAGAATATTTTGGATTGGACCCACCTTCTGCCATGGACAGAAATATCTTTCACTGGATCATCTTGCTCAAAGCTTTATCTGATGTGACATTCCAGAATGGGGTCAGCATCTCTGGGCAACCAGTTGCTGTGTCCTACCACCCTCATACATCAAGTTTGTCTGAGATGGTGTTAGTTCTCCCCATAGCACCTTCTGCAGTGCTGCATTTTGTAGTGATAGCTGGAAGAGTGTGGATAGCACACCAGTATCTTGGCTACTGCTGAGCAATGCTTGCACAGAACAAAGACTTTGTTTTTCCGGCATTCCCTTACCACTCACTACCAGTAGGCTGAGGGCTGGGCAAGGTCTTAGGAGGGGACATGACTGGACCAGCTGACCCAAATTGACCAGAAAGGTATTCCATACCATATGAAGTTTGTAGCCTAGCAGGAGCCCAAGCTAGAGATGTTACCAGAAGGCTGCCCAGTCTGGTACAGCCCTCTGACTACTATCCCTTATTAGTTATGCAGTTAGGGAATGATGATGTTGCGACCAGAACTCCCAGGGCTATCAAAAATTACTTCAGGGCCCTGGCAGATTGGTTGAGGGGTCAGGTGCACAAATAATTTTTACATCGATACTGTTAGGTGCAGGAGGGAATACCATAAGGAACAGGTCGGCAGCTGTAGTCAACAAGTAGCTTAGAGGCTGGTGCAGTCAAAAGAATGTTGGGTTTTTCAATCTTGGAGAACTTTCTACTGCACCAGGTCAGGTGGTAACAGATGGAGTACATCTGTCCCAGAGGAGGGGAAATGTCACAGTATATGAGAATGGCCTGTCCCCCAAAGGTAAAAAGATTCTGGGAAGGGAATTGGCAGGTCTCATTGACAGGGCTTTAAACTAGCTTCAAAGGGGGAAGGGGCTGAAACCAGTCCCCTCAGGCAGGAGTCCGGGGGTGATAAGCTAGACCCAGAGGTGAAACCAGCAGCCCAGCTGCAGTGCATGTGCACTAATGCACAAAGCATGGGTAACAAGAGGAGCTAGAAGCCTTGATGCAGCAGGAAAGTTATGATGTAGTTGCCATCACAGAGACGTGGTGGAACAACTCACATGACTGGAGCACTGCAATTGATGGCTACAGGCTCTTCAGGAGAGACAGGCAAGGAAGAAGGGGTGGAGGGGTGGCCTTGTACATCAGGGAGGCACTAGATGCCATTGAGATGGAGATCAGGGATGAATGGGTTGAGTGCTTGTGGGTGAGAATTAGAGGGAAGACCAGCAGGGCAGACATCCTGGTTGGAGTCTGTTATAGACCACCCACCTGGAGGAAGATGTCGATGAAGCATTCTATAGGCAGCTTAAGGCTGTGTCAAGATCACCAGACCTTGTTCTCATGGGTGACTTCAACCTGCCTGATATCTGCTGGGATCTCAACACAGCAGAAAGGAGGCAGTCTGGGAGGTTTTCGAGTGCATGGAGGACAGCTTCTTATCCCAGGTGCTGCACGAGCCTACCAGGGGTAAGGCTATGCTTGACCTCCTCTTCACCAACAGGGAAAGGCTGGTGGGTGATGAGGTGGTCGGAGGGTGTTTAGGCACCAGTGACCATGAGATAATTGAGTTTTCGGTATTCAGCCAAGCCAAGAGGGGTAGCAAAAAGACCTCCACTCTGGACTTCCAGAGGGCAGACTTCAGGCTACTCAAGGAACTAACTCAGAAGGTATCTTGGAAACAGCTCTTAAAAATAAAGGGGTCGAGGAGAGCTGGACCTACTTCAAGGAAGAACTCTTGAAGGTGCAGGAACAGGCTGTGCCAGTGTGCTGGAAGATGAGCCACCAGGGCAGGCGGCCAGCCTGGATGGGTAATGAACTTTTAATAGAACTAAGGGAAAACAAGAGGGTGTATCATCTTTGGAAGAAAGGGGAGGCAACCCATGGAATGTTTAGAGATGTTGCTAGGTCTTGTAGGAAGAAAATTAGGGAGGCAAAAGCCCATTTGGAGCTCAGACTGGCCTCTGCTGTGAAGGACAACAAAAATTCCTTCTATAAATATATTAATAGCAAGAGGAAGGGCAAGGACAACCTCCACTCCTTTGTTGACATGGAGGGGAACGTTATAACAAAGGATGAAGAAAAGGCAGAGGTACTTAACACCTTTGCTTCAATTTTTGCTAGCAGGCAGAACATCCTCCAGACAGCTGGCCTGCAGAGCTGGCAGAAGGAGCCAGGGAGCTGCATAGTTTCCCTCTGTTCCAGGATGGGATAGTGAGACCATTTTAGGCTATGCCTTTAAGAAAGGGACAATTGCTGGAAGATGCTGGCCAAATGTCTTTGACATTTAAAAGACAACAAGATAGTCACAAATAGTTAGAGATCTTCTCAGCCGCTTGGACCCCCACAAGTCCATGGGACCAGATGGGATCCATCCTAGGGTGCTGAGAGAGTTGGCAGATGAGCTGGCCAAGCCACTCTCCATCATTTTTCAGCAGTCCTGGCTCACTGGAGAGGTCCAGAAGACTGGAAGCTGGCCAACGGGGTGCCCATCCACAAGAAGGACCACTTGGACGAGCCAGGGAATTATAGGCCTGTCAGCCTGACCTCAGTGCCAGGCAAGATTATGGAGAAAATCGTCTTGGGGGCAAACACAGTGCCCCAGAAGGATGGCCAAGGGATCAGGCCCAGCCAACATGGATTTAGGAAGGGCAGGTCCTGCCTGACCAACCTGATCTCCTTCAAGGATCAGGTGACCCACCTGGTGGATGTGGGGCAGGCTGTGGATGTAGTCTACCTGGACTTCAGCAAGGCCTTTGACACCATCCCCCACAGCAAACTCCTGGCCAGGCTGTCAGCTTGTGGCTTGGACAGCAGCACTCTGTGTGGGGTTAGGAACTGTCTGGTGGGCCGAGCCCAGAGAGTGGCGGTGAATGGTGCCACATCCAGCTGGCGGCCTGTCACTAGTGGTGTGCCCCAAGGATCAGTGCTGGACCCTATGGTCATTAAGATCTTTATTGATGATCTGGATGAGGGTATCAAGTCCATCATCAGTAAATTTGCGGACAACACCAAGCTGGGGGCAGGAGTTGATCTGCTGGAGGGAAGAGAAACTTTGCAGAGGGACCTCGACAGGCTGGACAGATGGGCAGAATCCAAGGGCATGAGATTGAACACATCCAAGTGCCGGGTTCTGCACATTGGACACAGCAACCCCATGCAATGCTACAGGCTGGGGCCAGAGTAGCTGGAGAGTGGCCAGGCAGAGAGGGACCTGGGGGTACTGGTTGATGGGAGTCTGAACATGAGCCTGCAGTGTGCCCAGGCAGCCAAGAGGGCCAATGGCATCCTGGCCTGCATCAGGAACAGTGTGGCCAGAAGGAGCAGGGAGGTCATTCTGACCCTGTACACTGCACTGGTTAGGCTGCACCTAGAGTCCTGTGTCCATTTCTGGGCCCCTCAGTTTAGGAAGGATGTTGACTTGCTGGAATGTGTCCAGAGAAGGGCAACGAAGTTGGTGAGGGGTTTGGAAGACAAGCCCTATGAGGAGAGGCTGAGGAGCTGGGGTTGCTTAGCCTGGGAGAAGAGGAGACTGAGGGGCGATGCTATTGCTCTCTACAACTACCTGAAGGGAGGTTGTGGACAGGTGGAGGTTGGTCTCTTCTCTCAGGCAGCCAGTACCAGAACAAGAGGACACAGTCTCAGGCTGCACCAGGGGAAGTTTAGACTGGATGCTAGGAAGAAGTTCTATACAGAGAGAGTGATTGCCCCTTGGAATGGTCTGCCCGTGGAGGTGGTGGAGTCACCATCATTGGAGGTATTCAGGAGGAGACTTGATGGGGTGCTTGGTGCCATGGTTTAGTTGTTTAGGTGGGTTGGATTGGTTGATGGGTTGGACATGATGATCTTGAAGGTCTCTTTCAACCTGGTGTATTGTGTTGTATTGTATTGTATTAAGTCAGCTCAAACATAAAAGCTAAAGGAAGGAAGGAAGTGTGAGGCATTCATTTATGGTGTTCATCCTCTAAAGCAACCACCACACATATTGAAGCCCTGTTTTCTTGGGAGCAACCTGACATTGTCTGTGGATACATAGTACAAAATTATATTTCTGTTTGGCTTTGATTCCCCGTGCAGCCTTTGTGTTTACTTTTGCTGTATAAACTGCTCCTGTCTTGACCTGCATGCCTCTTGTTATATTTTTCCTCTCTCTGTCCATATAAGAAGGGAAGAGACAGAGCAGCTTTGTTAGACATCTGGCCCTCAGCCAGGGCCGAACCACCACACATCACCATAAAAAAAATAATTCCATCTTTTTATCTACTTTAAATCTACCCTCTTTCAGTTTAAAACTGCTGTCCCTTGTCCTGTCACCACAGGCCCTGGTCATTTTGTTTCTTTCTTATAAGCCCTCTTAAAATATTGAAAGGCCACAATAATCCTTGATCCTTGTCTTCTCCAATCTAAGCAATTCCTCAGCTCTCTCAGCCTTTACTCACAGGAGAGGTGTTCCAACCCTCTGATCATTTTAATGGCCATCCTCTGGACATGCTCTAGCGTTTTTATGTCTGTCTTGTAACAGGAATACCAGAGGTTCATAGATTCATACAATGGTTGGGTTGGAGGAGCCTTAAAGATCACCTAGTTCTAAAAAATCCCAGCCATGGGCAGGGATGCATTCCTCTAGACCAAGTTGCCCAAGGCCTCATATAACCTGGCCTTGAACACCTCTAGGGAAGTGACATCCATGACCTCCCTGAGCAACTTGTTCCAGCATCTCACCACTGTCACTGTAAAGAATTTAATCTTAATATTGAGTCTAAATCTGCCCTCCTCAAGCTTCAATCCATTCCCATTTGTCCACTACAAGCCTCTGTAAAATATCCCTTCCCAGCCTTTTTGTAGGCCCTCTTCAGGAAGTGGAAAACTGCTATAAGGTCTCCCTGGAGCCTTCTTTTCTCCAGGCTGAGCAGCCCCAACTCTCAGAGCCTGTCATGACAGAGGAGATGCTCCAGCCCTCTGGTCATCTTTGTGGCTTTCCTCTGGAGCCAATCCTGCAGTTCAATGCCTCTCTTAAGCTGAGGGCACCAGAACTGGACACAGTACTGAAGGTAGGGTCTCATGAAAGCAGAGCCGAGAGGAAGAATCACCTTTCTCATCCAGCTGATTACACTTCTTTTGATGTAGTGCAGGATACAGTTGGCCTTATGGGCTGCAAGCACACACTGTCAGATCATGATGAGTTTTTCATCAACTGACACCCCCAAGTCCTTCTTCTTAAGATCCCAACCCGTATTTGTGCTGGGGATTGTCCCACCCCAGGTGTAGGACTTTGCACTTGGCTTTGTTGAAGTTAAGAACTCAAACTGCTGGCCAGACTTCATTATATGCAACCCACAATACAGTTGGCTTTCTAGGCTACAAGCATAGTGCCAACTCATATCCATTTTTTTGTCCACTGGTGTGACAGTTTCAGACTATGCCTTTAACAGCTGCAGATTTTTGAGCAGAAGAGTGAAGAAATATAAACAAATCTACAGTTGGGTGTAAAGAAGGAAAACAAGAGATTATTCTAAACAAATTTCATTGGCCAGATGTGTGAAAAGGGGACTCTTAGCAGTCTAAATTCCCACATTCATTCCTTTTTCTCTCTTCTGGCTGTTGAGGATGTTTTCTGCTCTGCTTCGCTGGGAGGATTTATTGCTACTAGCTGACCTTGCAGATAAGACTAACAGAGCTCTCTAACGTCTCTTTTTTCTTTCAATGAAACAGAGGAAAGGGGGGAGGTTAGGGGGGATAAGTGGGGCAGTTTTCCCCCATACAGGGGGACTTCCATGCCATTTTCTCCCTGTAAATACCTGTATAATATTGTAAATACTGTATATTTGTACATATTCATTGCATTCCCTTGTAGAGTGCAGCTGTGCTCGTAAATATAGCTTCCATTTGCTTTCCCCAACAGAGTTGAGCCAAGAATTGTTAATGCTGGTGGGGAAAACTACCACAACTAGTAACCCCAAGGCTTTTGCTGAAGGACTGTTCTCAATCTATTCATCCCCTAGTCTTCACTGATATTGGAGACTGTCCCCACCCAGATGCAAAACCTTACACTTGCTCTTGTTGACCTGCACGGGATTCAAATCAGTTTATTGCTCAAGCCTGTCAAGATCTCTCTGCATGACATCATCTCCCTTAAGCATATCAGCTGCAACATTGAGCTTGGTGTCACCCACAAACTTGCTGAGGGTGCACTCAATGTCACTATCTATGTCATTAATATAGATACTAAATAGTATCAATTGCATTATGGACCCTTCAGGGACACAAATTGTTACTATCTCCTTTTGGACGTTGAGCCAACTCCTTAAATGTGGTCAGCCAGACAATTTCTAATCCATCTAACAGTCCATTCATTAAACTCATCTCTTTCCAGTTAAGAGGCAAGAGTGTTTTGCAGAATCATATCAAAGGCCTCACTGAATTCCAGGCACAAGACATTAGTTGCCTTTCCCTTCCCAGTGATGTAGTCAATCCATCATATACAAGGCCACTAGAGTAGTGAGGCACAATTTGTCTCACAGTCTCACAGTATTGCTAAGGTTGGAAGAGACCTCGAAGATCATCGAGTCCAACCTGTCTCCACAAACCCCATGACTAGACCATGGCACCCAGTGAAAGGACATTGCTCCCCAGAGAGAACACTCCTGCCCACTGCAGGCTTGAACTCACGACCTTCCCAGTAAGAGTCTTAGGTGCTACCAACTGAGCCACATGATGTCCTTGGTGAATCACAGAATCATGGAATCAATAAGGTTGGAAAAGACCTCAGAGACCATCAAGTCCAACCTATCACCCAACACCTCATGACTAATTAAACCATGGCTTCAAGTGCCACATCAAATCCTTTTTTTGTACACCTCCAGTGATGGCGACTCCACCGCCTCCCTGGGCAGCATATTCCAATGGCAAATCAATCTTTCTGTGAAGAACTTTCTCCTCACCTCGAGCCTAAACTTCCACTGGCACAGCTTGAGACCATGTTCTCTTATTCTGGTGCTGATTACCTGGGAGAAGAGACCAACTCCACTCCTTGGTGGGCATGGAGGGGAACGTTGTAACAAAGGATGAATAAAAGGCAGAAGTACTTAACACCTTCTTTGCCTCAAGTTTTACTAGCATGGCAGAATGTCTTCCAGAGAGCTGGCCTGCAGAGCTGGCAGAAGGAGCCAGGGAGCAGCATAGTTCTCCTCTGTTCCAGGATGGGATAATTAGAGATCTTCTCAGCTGCTTGAACCCCCACAAGTCCATGGTACCGGAAGGGATCCATTCTAGGGTGCTGAGAGAGCTGGCACATTAGTTTCATAGTTTCATAGTTTCAGTCAGGTTGGAAGGGACCACAAGGATCATCTAGTTCCAACCCCACTGCCACGGGCAGGGACACCCTACACTAGAACAGGCTGGCCAGAGCCTCATCCAGCCTGGTCTTAAACACTCCCAGGGATGGGGCCTCAACCACCTCCCTGGACAACCCATTCCAGGGCTTCACCACTCTCAGGGTGAAGAACTTGTTCCCCACATCGAGCCTGAATCTCCCCACCTCCAGCTTCATTCCATTCCCCCTAGTCCTATCACTACCTGATAGTCTGAAAAGTCCCTCCCCAGCCTTCTTGGAGGGCCTCCTTCAGATACTGGAAGGCCACAATCAGGTCACCTCAGAGCCTTCTCTTCTCCAAACTGAACAGCCCCAACTCCTTCAGTCTGTCCTCATAGGAGAGGTGCTCCAGCCCTCTGATCATCCTCGTGGCCCTTCTCTGGACACATTCCAGCACTTCCATATCCCTTTTGTAATAGGGGCTCCAGAACTGGACGCAGTACTCCAGGTGGGGTCACCAGAGCGGAGTAGAGGGGGAGAATCACCTCCCTTGACCTGCTGGCCACACTTCTCCTGATGCAGCCCAGGATCTGATTGGCTTTCTGGGCTGCAAGTGCACACTGAGAGCTCACATTGAACTTCTCATCCACCAGCACCCCCAAGTCTCTCTCCTCAGGGCTACTCTCCAGCCAGTCACTGCCCAGCCTGGATTTGTGCCTGGCATTGCCTCGACCCAGATGCAGGACCCTGCACTTGGTCTTGTTGAAGCTCATGATGTTGGCTTGTGCCCACCTCTCCAGCCTGTCAAGGTCCCTCTGCATGGCATCCCTTCCCTCCCACATGTCTGCTGCACCACACAGCTTGGTGTCATCAGCAAACTTGATGAGGGTGCACTCAATGCCACTGTCCATGTCACCCACAAAGATGTTGAACAAGACTGGTCCCAGGACTGATCCCTGAGGGACTCTGCTTGTCACTGGCCTCCACTGGGACATGGACCCATTGACATCCACTCTTTGTGTGCGGCCATCAAGCCAGTTCTTTATCCATCTGGTGGTCCATCCATCAAACCCATGTGTCACCAGCTTGGAGACCAGGATGTGGTGTGGGACACTGTCAAAGCTTTGCTCAGGTCCAGGTAAACAGCATCAGTTGCGTCAGATGAGCTGTCCAAGCCGCTCTCCATCATTTTTCAGCAGTCCTGGCTCACTGAAGAGGTCCCAGAAGACTGGAAGCTGGCCAGCGTGGTGCCCATCCACAAGAAGGGCCAGTTGGAAGAGCCAGGGAATTATAGGCCTGTCAGCCTGACCTCAGTGCCAGGCAAGATTATGGAACAGGTCATCGTGAGTGCGATCACACAGCACTTACAGGATGGCCAAGGGCTCAGGCTTAGCCAGCACGGATTTTGGAAGGGCAGGTCCTGCCTGACCAACCTGATCTCCTTCAAGGATCAGGTGACCCACCTGGTGGATGTGGGGAGGCCTGTGGATGTGGTCTACCTGGAATTCAGCAAGGCCATTGACACTGTCCTGCACAGCAAACTCCTGGCCAAGCTGGCAGCCCATGGCTTGGATGGGAGCACACTGCATTGGGTTACAAACTGGCTGGAGGGCCAAGCCCAGAGAGTGGTGGTGAATGGTTCCAAATCCAGCTGGCAGCCTGTCACTAGTGGTGTGCCCCAAGGATCAGTGCTGGGCCAAATGCTCTTCAACATCTTTATTGATGATCTGGATGAGGGCATCGAGTCCATCATCAGTAAATTTGCAGATGACACGAAGCTGGGGGCAGGAGTTGATCTGCTGGAGGGTAGAGAGTCTCTGCAGAGGGACCTCGACAGGCTGGACAGATGGGCAGGGTCCAAGAGCATGAGACTGAACACATCCAAGTGCCGGGTTCTGCACATTGGACACAGCAACCCCATGCAATGCTACAGGCTGGGGCCAGAGTGGCAGGACAGCGACCAGGCAGAGAGGACCTGGGGTACTGGTTGATGGAGTCTGAACATGAGCCTGCAGTGTGCCCAGGCAGCCAAGAGGGCCAATGGCATCCTGGCCTGCATCAGGACAGTGTGGCCAGAAGGAGCCGGGAGGTCATTCTGACCCTGTACACTGCAACTGGTTAGGCTGCACCTAGAGTCCTGTGTCCAGTTGTCTGGGCCCCTCAGTTTAGGAAGGATGTTGACTTGCTGGAATGTGTCCAGAGAAGGGCACGAAGTTGGTGAGGGGTTTGGAAGACAAGCCCTATGAGGAGAGGCTGAGGGAGCTGGGGTTGCTTAGCCTGGAGAAGAGGACACTCAGGGGTGACCTTATTGCTCTCTACAGTCCCTGAAGGGAGGTTGTAGCCAGGCGGAGGA
>JAAWVA010001184.1:0-12719 GCA_015227895.2 Colaptes auratus | reverse complement strand
AAAAAAAGAAAAGAAAAGAAAGAGATAAGATTTGTTCTTACATGATTTTGAGGAATACAATGCTTACAAACAAAATGTTACACTTGCTCAAGAATGTTGCATGCTTTAGTCTGAGAGCTATCACATTTTCCACAAATGCGTTGTCCCCATTTGTTTAGTCACCTCAACAAACTTGATTCCAGAAGCAGAAAAGTCAATCTGGTGCTTTCCTTGATTATATCACAGGGATTGATCCAATAGGTCTGCTGCCAGAACTGGAACAGATGTCTGCTAATAACAGCAGTCCCTCGAGCTAATTGGATGCGTGGCTCACCAAGGATATGACGTAGAATCATGCATGCCATACCCAGTGTCTATTTGCATGGAGATTTAAGGAATTACCCAGACAGACTTCCAGAAAAATAAGAAGAAAAAAATAAAGCCACAGTCAAATGCAACTGTATCAAAAGAATTGTAATTGCTTTTTCCAAATCAGCAGAGATGGGTATATGCCTCCAAGAATGCTCTGGTTAACCAATCCACGTGCAATTCAGGAGCCTTACAAGGAACTATCTGCTGACTACTGGCTGCCGACTGCAGATTGACCTCTGCAAACACCACAAATTTGGAGGTGGTACCTGAATGCAGATCTTCTTCAGCTTAGCTTGTTGGCTGTTCTCAGGTGGATTTCTCTACTGGAACTGTCCCAACCTACAGAAATAATTCCAGGTGTACTACAAGAAGGATTCCAGCATCCTGTGTGCAGAGCAGTGAACTACAGATTCCTCTCTTTGGACTAAATACCACTTGTGCAGCTCTAAAACTAGTGCAGACCAAAAAAGTTGGGAGACTTTCAAAAAAATTATCCAAGACACAGGTAATGCTCAATGTAGCACTGTAGGAAATAGCTATAAATAGGGAATGACATGGAGCTGAACCAGAATTACAGGCAAAATGAAGGTTCTGTTATTCAATAAGAATATTATGGGGCTCACCTTTCTGCATCCTGTTTCTCCCTCATGTTTGTCAATTTCTGCCTTGAATACCTAATAGCTTCTGTGCATTGTGTGCTGATAGAGAAGATCTCATTTAAAACAAGGACTCCTACTAGACAACAAAGAATCTTGGACTGAAAGCAGAACATTCAAGTTCTCCACATGAATCTCTCTGACAACAAAGTATAAACCACTAATTAGTGTAAAATCACAGCATCACAAAATCACAGAATCACCAAGGTTGGAAGAGACCTCAAAGATCATCAAGTCCAATCTGTCACCAGAGACCTCATGACTAAACCATGGCACCAAGTGCCACGTCCAATCCCCTCTGAACACCTCCAGGGACGGTGACTCCACCACCTCCTGGGAGCCCATTCCAATAGCTAACAACTCTCTCTGTGAAGAACCTTCTCCTCACCTCGAATCTAAACCTCCCCTGGTGCAACTTGAGACTGTGTCCTCTTGTTCTGGTGCTGGTTGCCTGGGAGAAGAGACCATCCCTCTCCTGGCTACAACCACCCTTCAGGTAGTTGTAGACAGCAATAAGGTCTCTCCTGAGCCTCCTCTTCTCCAGGCTAAACAACCTCAGCTCCCTCAGCCTCTTGTTTGTATCCTTTGGCTCCTGACTTCAGGGAGGTGTGCAGGATCTCAGTTCTGCACCAGATGAGGTACCGAATTTCTTCTTCAGTCACCATTAAGGTATTTGAGTTGCAACCTGCACTTTAAAGCTCAAAGATGGAACTAATCTAACCACCAGTACACTGTAGTTCTGGTACAATGAAGGATGAAAATATTATTTATTTTATTCTTGCCTTTTTCTACAAGAAGCCACCAAACAACACAACATTATGTGAATATTGCTTCCACCACATCTTTCTTATACTCAAAATATGTCCAATGCAAAATCTAGCTAAAAGCCTAAGATACTCTGATTTTTATTTCCTTCTCTTATTACTCTCAATATTCAACAGGTCAGTTACAGATTTCACCTCACTGAACCAGCTGCAAGATTGTTGAAATCTATAAAGCTCCTTTGCTGTCACAACTGCTAAGTCACATATGCCCAAGATCTAAGAGATTATTTATAATGAATGTATTGATCTGTTCATAGCCATTTTAGCTGAAATGCTGCTCCATGAAAGGAACCTCCACTGTCTGCAGATTTATAACCCAGCAGTAATGAGATGTTTGAACTGCATGAGAGACAGCCAATGTTTTTTTATTAACCTATTATTTGAAGCTACTGTACTTTAATGTGGTATCCAGAACGGAGTGAATTGTTTTCATTTTATTTGCCTTAAAACTTTCCACTTATCTTTGCAGCTGAGAGACTGATAGATAGATTTCCTTACATATCCCACAAAGCAAAGCCACTAGCATAGCTGAGAAACCATGTATGTCATGTATGTTTAGACTGGATCTTAGGAAGAAGTTCTATACAGAGAGAGTGATTGCCCATTGGAATGGGCTGCCCGTGGAGGTGGTGGAGTCACCTTCATTGGAGGCGTTCAGGAAGAGGCTTGATGGGGTGCTTGGTGCCACAGTTTAGTTGTTTAGGTGGGTTGTATTATATTATATTGTATTGTATTGTATTGTATTGTATTGTATTGTATTGTATTGTATTGTATTTAGGTGGGTGGATTGGTTGATGGGTTGGACGCGATGATCTTGAAGGTCTCTTCCAACCTGGTGGTGTATTGTATTGTATTGTATCTGTATATTGCTAGCTCTATTTTCAGCTAAAATACTTCATTAAGCTCTCATGCCAAGTTCAGTATCTTTATATATTTCTTTACATCTTACATATACTTTCTTGTAACAGTCATATGTTAGTTTTAAAATGTTAAGACATGCACTTTGAAATCTGTGCATAAGACAAGGTGGTCCAGTCAGAGACCTACCATTTACTCCAGTACTTATGCTGCAGAAGTGACCACTTGAGCAATGTGGGCAACTTCTACAGAGAGTATCTCTTTGTTTCCTAAGATGTCACAGTTAAATCCTCACATACCTCTGCCAAACCCCTACAGGAGGATTTTGTGAACAGGAATCCTGCTGTATTAGCAGTTTCATCTCCAACTCACAGCACTGTCAACAGTGTTCAGGGCAAGGTCTCAAAAGCAGATCAGATCCCAGTGGTTTTCACGATTCAGCTATGTACAAATGCTTATACAATGGACTGATGCTAAAGAGCAAGAATCTGTGCCAACAGAAATAGTGCCTGGAGATGGAGGGAGGAGGAGGGAATGTTCTTAGAGGAATGAATCTCGAAACATCCCTTCACAACAGCTCCGAATCACTGTGTGCCCTGATCACCGTAAGCGTTTCAGAGATGTGTGACCATCTGGGGCTTAGCAGTTGAAGTCTTTACTCCATATAACTGAGATTTCAGTACATTGCAACCCTGAATGCATTCTCCTCTGTTTGATTTCAGGATGCCAAACTCAATCTGTGTTAAATCTAATTCATATTGCATTTGGCCCAGTGTATTTTAGTTCCAAGCACTTTTAGAAGAGAAAATATAGGATATCAATAGAAGACTGCATCCAGTTGCAACTGAAAGCAAAACTGGGGTTGCTCTAATCACACCTAATCTGGCACCCTAAGTAGCTGAAACACTACTGCAGACTAGAACTATGATTTCAGTAAAGAAATTACCATTAATCATTTTTTAATGAGAAACATCCACAGTTTTTTTTTTTCACTGAGAAAGAATGATGAAGGCCAGAAGGGACAAAGGAAGAGAGGGATATGGTATTCACTGAGGAATTATTACAGTGTGGTTCTTTCTTCCACTTTTTATGTTTTCCAGCTTGATGTCTCCAAAAGCCATTGCTGACAACAGAGGGTGATGGACAATTTCTTAGATGTCACTAGACTCAGATTTTACTTTACTATTAAGGATATTAATTTGAAGAGCTGTGGTATGGCACTGCACACTGGAAGCTAAGCAATATTTATTTTGAGCATTTCTGTGGCTCTTGCTTGTCAAAATGTTACACTTGCCTCATGATTATTCCTCTCCTGTCAACATTCAGTGAACACAATAAGGGAGGATTACCCTTGAATTAAAAGGAAGTTTTTAACAGCTGCAGGCTAGGTGATAGTTTTTTTTAATATGCTTTCCTTCCATTATTCCATCCAACTCCCATTCTGTGTACATACAGTGAAAATATTGAAAGCCAAGACTTAAGAAAATTATTTTCTAGTAGAAATGATTTAACACAGAAATCACTGAAAAGAGGAATATACTTTCTTATTAATTTCTCTCTCTTCTTGACCCTTCCTTTTTAATCCTGCTTTAGTTTATTTAACCCTAACTGGAAGATTTTCTTTGGCTAGGAAGCAAGATCAGATCCATCTCCTCTCTTCTACATAAGCTTTACTAAAGCAATCATCTGCAAAATTCAGTAAGTGTACCATATTCAAAAGGGCTATAAAAGGATAAATCACCTTTTCCCATACCTAAAATAATCAGGAATTAGGTTTCACATCTTGGGCTGAATCAGCTTAGCCTCCAGTCTTTGAGATCCCTGAAAGAGCAAGAGCATAGTGGTTTTCCCACTGATGCCAGGATTTCCATGTAGCACCTCACCATTCTGATGCTCCCGAGACAGTTCCACCGTCAAGTCTGCCAGACAGGCTTGAAATTCTGAATGCAGCACATATCTTGCCTGCCAGAAGTTAAGATAATACTTTAATCACAGCTGCTAGGCTTCTTCACTTTCCTCATTCTTCCTCCTTCCATGATATATTTCTTCACTGAGTCACTTTAAACATCTGATTACTATTTGTAAGGATTCTGCTGCTGCAGATGGGTTATTCAGTCATGACTGGTCATCACTGACATAGTCAGAGGGGAAACTAAGTTATTGCAATTGTGTGTTATTATGTGCTAGCTGAAATGACTGAGCCTCTTTCCCCTCTGGTTTTATGACCTTGTAGGCCCAATAGCCAGAAAAATTGACATACTAACTCTGGAAAGGTGGCAATAGGACTCAAGAAGTTAATGCCAACACTTGTTTTATCACAAAAGATATGCAAGTTAGAATAGTTCCAAGGTGGAGTGTCACTAGAAACTCCAGTGATTAGCTGGCCACATTCCCAACATATCAACATGTGGGGAGCTCTACTGCTGCAGGGGTGGCTTCACAGCTGCCTACATGATAGCCTATCTCGAAGGTCTCTTCCCAACCTGGTTTGTTCTATTCTAGGACTCATTGGAATGCTTCCATCTCCATAGCCCTGTTATCAACCCATAGACCACAGCTTTTTTTTTCTTGTGAATTTTGACTGAAATGGAAAAGAAGAAGAAAAGTAGACAAAGGTTATTGGTATGCATAGTCAGTAAAACTATCAGAGAGTTGGAAGGTTTTGTTGCATTTTGGATTTTTGGCTATTTTGAGTTATTAAAAAAAAGAAATCTCAGAAAAGTTCCAGTATTGCCAACTTGGATGCATATGCTGAAATGTTTATGAGATTTATGAACTGAGCTTCTGGTCTTTGACATTCATTTTTTAAAACAAAACTGAATTTGTGGTTCACAGAAAGTAAGTACAAAAGTGAAAAAGTCCATCTTGTAAGGATTTCTCTTGCAGAAGTTTTCATTCCTTTCCTTGCCCTTTTTATCCCCAGACTAGTTGTTCTCTAAAATGGGAAACTGAAGACAGAAATGACAGTCAGAAGTAGCTGAACAAAAGGATTTCTTTTCTGCTTTTGATGCAGCATAAACATTTATCAAATCCTACCACCATCTCCTCCTCTGCAGAAAAGGGTAGAGAAGTCAGTGCCTTCTTCAGGAAGAAGCAGCCAAGCTGATACATCCTGGGCCCTCCCTGGGCACTGGAGTCCTATTTTTTCATGCAGATGATCCTCATCATTCATTCTGAATGACAGAGAATCAGTTGGTCTGAAACTAACACATAAATCATCTTTCCATCTTCCCTCAGCCTTTCATGGATGGCTAGCAAAGAGCTCAGATCTCCACAACCCTCTGGAAGCACCTAGAGGGTCAGGAAGAAACTATCTTGCTGTGTGTCCACAACAGCAGATTTCCTTTTGAGAAGTCTAGGCAGGAGATAAGAGGAAACTTGAATGGAAGAGGTTTCCCTGTAGATATGGCTGCTTTCCTTGTATACTGGAATATTAATGCAAACTCTTTGCTTTGATTTAAGGTTATAGAGTCCTATAACCCAGTAAATACATTTTCTGTTAATGCCAGCAACATGCCAATGGTTTCCTACTAGCTGTGCAGAGCCTGAGGGCTAAGGCTTGTTTTATCCTGCTAGTTTAAATGCAACAAATTGATGGAGTATAGACAACCTGCCTGTGCTTTCTTACGTGGCAGTTGTGTGGGGAGCCCTTCTGGGAATGCTTTTTTTGGGGGTGCCAGCCTACAGCCATCACAGAAGGCTAGAACACATTCTTACTGCACAAAGAATCTCATTTAAAACACCCTCTTTCTGAGCAGCCTAGGCTGTTCAAATTTAATGTAACAAATCAGTGGAGAATGTAGCCAATATGGCAATAAGGGCTCTATTCTGGGTACAAGAAGGAAGACTGAGTTCATTAGCTCTTTAATGAACCTAGGTTCATTAGCTTTTCCCAAACTCTGCAATGTAGCTGCCTACTGCAGTACTCGCGTAAATCCAAATTCAAAACAGAGTTCTTGAGTATACCACACAGAATGTTAAAAAATCCCTACTAATTATAAAAACTCCTGTAGGAAAGCCTTGTATCTCTCAAGACATGCACTCCCAGCAGCAAGAGAGGGCAGTAAGGGCAGGCAAGCTGGAAGACAGGAGTGACAGCAAAGCAAGGCGCTCTCCTCCCTGTCATTCCACCCTACCTGAACAAGCAGAGCAAAGGAGGTCTGATGATGATGAATGATGTTGGCCTCCAGCCCAGTGAGGCATACTGCTCTGTACTAAGGATGCAGGTCCAAGATGAAGCCAGGGAGACAGTTCAGCAAAGATATGTCAGGGCCAGGGAGGTGCCAGGCACAAACACAGGCACAACTGTGGCATAACTCAAGCAGAGACTGAGGATGTAAATGATCATCAAAACAAGGTGAAATTCATGTTATCTCCTCTTACTACCTGTGGTGGGTTAACACCCTTTTCTGAGAACAAAAGAACAAAGCAGGGTGGAGGGCTTGCAGGTACTTTTCACTTCCTGCAGGGCATTTTTCACCTGGGAAGCTGAGTCTGTTCCACTCCCCACTCCCTGCCCAGCTAGGGTATAAAAAGCAGGACCTCGTAGCTGTTGGCCCCGGCTTTTCTGGCTTCTGCCTCTGCTGGACGAGAGCTACTGCAGCTACCCTCCTGCTCCTCTGCCACGTGGTCGGACCTACTGCCTCCAGGCTTCCTCAGAGAAAGGCTGGTTTTGTATTATTCTCTTGTTTTTTGTCCCCCTCCCATCCATCCTTGTTCCTTGCCTTGTGAACCTTTTTCATGTTATGTTTTATATATATATATATATATATATATTGCTTAAAGGACAACTCTTTGCCTCTCTACTTCCAAGCCGACTCCAAATTATTGTTTGGTGGATTTGCTCCTTCCTTTTCTCCCCTCTCTGTTGGAAGGGAGGAGGGGGGGAGTGGGGGAGAGATTCCAGTTAAGGCTCAAACCACCACACTACCTCTGTGTTTTCCCAGTGGTAAGTCCCAAGTCTATGCAGCTGCACAACAGCAAATCTGATCTTGAGCACTGGCAGCCAAATCCTTAGGAGAAGCATGCACTTTAGAAACTCATTTTGGTTTGTCTTCAGTGAGGAAATCCATAAAGGTTGTCCTTCCAGGAGCATGATGGCAACAAACAGGACTTTCCCAATAATTTCTCACTTCTTTCATTCCTGAGACTCACATCTACACAGTAAAATAAAGAAATAACTAAATAAATACTTGAAATTGAAAATTGTCATTAATTAGCACAACTTGCTTGTATATGTAAATGGAATTAACACAACTCACCTGTACCTGTAAATGCATATGGAAGTATTGATTTGAATCAGAACCTTGGTGGAAAAAGCTAAGTAAAACACCTAGAAACTTTGTCAATACTATCAGTATATTGTTGCACAAATTTAATGTTTCTTATTATGCAGTGGAATAACTATTAGCTATGAAGTATTCATCGAAAGGTTGGTAGGTCAGGCATAGTTTGATTAAACCTCTGAAATATGTATCTTTATCCCAAGCTCAGACAAAGCTACAGAGTTAGTAAAAATCAAAAGTGAATAGTACAATTCCACTTCTGGCTGGTTACCAGAGTTGTACACACATGAGTAACTGGACATGTTAGATAAGAAAAGGAAATTCTACATTTCAGAACCTGAAAACAACTAGCTCTAGTATGGTTAGAAATGTTTATGTAAGGGAATGATTTTGTTTAAACCATTTTCATTATACATGGTGTATTTGAGCATGGATTTGCATTTATGAGTCAAGATTCGGTCTGTGAAAACAAAAAGACTGAGGGGAAAGCACTGGAGGAGTAATCTCCATTGTGCATGTGGTGTTAATTAAATGTAAAAAAAAAAATAAATATATAATAACATTTTCTCAACAGCAGATCCCCTGCTAATTCCAAGTCTTTGGAGAATGTTATTGCTTCTAAATGCCCTAAGGCTTCCATGCTGAAGAACGTCAGAAATTCATGAGAACATCCCTTCAGCTCCTTTGAAATTAGAATTGCATTTGAAGTCCTCAAATAGGGTTGCAAAAAATTTTATTGATCTTTCCCTTACATCTGGGCTCCTTCCAAATTTATTTAATAAACATTCACTTGATAACATACTTTAAAACTGCCCACAGAAAGTCACAAAATTGCATGTCTCTTCAGCAACTCAGGCTGCTGAAGTTACATATCTTTTCTGTGAAACTCAAACCTGACACTTCTCATAACACCAAAGAAAGTTCAATATTCCTCTAATCTTCAGCATTCAAGGACCACCTCTGCTATGAGGACAGGCTGAGGGAGCTAGGGTTGTTCAGCCTGGAGAAGACGAGGCTCCATAAGACCTAATAGCAGCCTTCCACTACCTGAATGGGGCCTACAGAAAGGATGAGGATTGGCTGCTTACAAAGGCCTGCAGTGACAGAACAAGGGGCAATGGCTTCAAACTAGAGAAGGGCAGATATAGATTGGATATCAGGAAGAAGTGGAACACTGGAAGAGGTTGCCCAGGGAGGTGGTTGAGGCCCCTTCCCTGGAGATATTCAAGGTAGGGCTTGAAGAGGCCCTGGGCAGCCTGGTCTAGTTGAGGATGTCCCTGCTGACTTCAGGGAGGTCAGACTGGAGGACATTGGATGGTCCTTCTGTCCTGGACCATTCTGTGTTTCTATGATAACTAGATGCACAGTACTAGACAATTGCAGTTCACAGTTTCATTCATCAGACAAATCATACTTTCCAAACACTTTGGAAGTCACTCTGAACAGGAGATTGCCCTTTACAGACCACCAGTCCAAGTCTGTTCCATGAGGAAATGAAGACTTCTATTTGGAAACTCACAGACATCTGGAGTCACTGAGTTTTATTATTCTGACCCTCATTAGCTAAATTTGGCAAAAATTGCATTTAACTGTCTCTCAGGTATTGTTCAGAAGCAGATAATATTTAGCAAGAGTTAAAGAGCACATAACATGTTAAAACAGAAGAGAAAAAAGGCAAAAAGAGGACACAAAAGAGAAAAATATATTTTACTTAGAGTGCTCGAAGCAACCTAAAGGAAATGAAAGAAGCAAACAAAAATATCCATTCTTCATATTTAATTTTTTTTAACTATGTCAGGAATAATTCATAAATCTCTAATTTAAATTCAAACAACAAGACACAACTCTACAGATCATAACATTGTTCAAGGGGTTGAGGTCTTTTTGTGGTTTCACTTACTACAGTCAGAGTGATAAATAATCTGAAGTGAATCAGATTAAAGAGCCATCTCTGGAGAGCAATTGCCCTTTGTGTGTCTTGTTCATCTGATGGTCAGTGCAATGAGCCTTTGATTTCAGTTCTTAAATGCTTCAATAGTGATAATAGACTGAAAATGCAGAGAAAATTAAAAGGCCAATGTCCTCTCCTCAGACAAAATTTGCCAATAGCCCAAACTGATAATTTATGAGAGCAGCAATATTCAATATTTTCAGGTTGCTTTTTAGAGTAAAAATAACAGGTTGGGGGGGAGGTTGGGACAATTTTATTGTCTCAAGGACTTCCTTCTCCAATACTTTTGAATCTGTATGTTTACTGGAATGTATATACCATTTTCCAGGAAAGCCTACTTCATTTTATATGACCGGATTTTTATTTTCCTTCTCACTGCCTTATGAAGCTGCTATTATCCAATTTTCTCCAGTCTTTCTACTCTTAATGTAAGGTTAGGCTTTACCCTAGCAGTTACAAATAACATTACAGCGAATACAAAAACATTGAACAGAATAGAATAGAATTAACCAGGTTGGAAAAGATCTTTGAGATCATCAAGTCCAACCTATCACCCAACACCATCTAATCAAATAAACCATGGCAACAAACACCCCATCCAGGCTCTTCTTAAACACCTCCAGTGATGGTGACTTCACCACCTCCCTTGGCAGCCCATTCCAATGGCCAATCTCTCTTTCTATGAAGAACTTCTTCCTAACATCCAGCCTAAACCTCCCCTGGTGCAGCTTGAGACTGTGTCCTCTTGTTCTGGTGCTGGTTGTCTGGGAGAAGAGACCAACCCCCACCTGGCTACAACCTCCCTTCAGGTAGCTGTAGACACCAATAAAGTCTCCCCTGAGCCTACTCTTCTCCAGGCTGAGCAACCCCAGCTCTCTCAGCCTCTCCTCATAGGACTTGTGCTCTAAATCCCTCCCCAGCTTCGTTGCCTTTCTCTGGACACGTTCCAGAAACTCAACCTCTTTCTTAAACTGAGGGGCCCAGAACTGGACACAGGATTCAAGGTGTGGCCTAAGCAGTGCTGAGGGGGCAGAATGACCTCCCTGCTCCTGCTGGCCACACTGTTCCTGATATAGGCCAGGTTCCCAGAACTCAGCCTCCACTGCAACAATGCACAATTCAGTCCACACTGTATTCCAAACTTGAGTCACCCTTTTCTCCTTGGATTTTGCTTTATATGCTTGAGGGGGAAAATGTTCATCCTGGAAGCCTCAGATACTCAAATTATCAGCTTTCTACCATTGAATTTAGCCTCTTGTTTCCATTCAGTTGTCCTGAATGTATAGGCTTTGTGAAGCTCAACCAAATCAGTCCCCTGGCTGCTCTGAAACTAGTCAAGCTCCAGAAATTCCATCTACATATTTAAGGGTTTGTACAACGAAGGAGGAAAGGAGGGCAGAGGGGAGCCAACAGGTTAGCAGGGCTTCACTTTATGATTCCTCAGGGGAAGAAAACTAACACTCTAATGATTTAAACAGCCTGATGTGTGCTGTCAAGGCCCATAAGTCAGCACCACAGTATTATATGTGATATACTCCATAGCAGCTAAAAAACACGTTTGCCATTAAAAAATATACTGTGTTACTCACCAAATATGCTCCACAAATCCAGCCCAGTCCCCTTTACATGGTGACCACTTCAAATATGATAAAGCTCTGGAGACTGTTTTGATTTTTTTTTTTACTATACACTGTAGCTTGCAGAACTCAAATGATCTACCTCAGAAAGTTCTTTGCATGCACTCCTTTTCTCTGGTTTCAGAATGCCATTTCCACAATATAAAAATATTTTGGATTGTGGTTAATTTTCACTATAAGCAAAGTAAATAGTTCTAATTTAAGGTTATCTCCACAGTATTAAACCTGAAATGAGCTTGAAAAAGAAAATACTTATCTCAGAGAAAACCAGCAAGCAATATAATATCAATACCATCTTTATTGGAATTAAAAAGCAGCACAATGTATGCATATTGTATTAAGATATCTTTGACCATCATCAGTTGTTAATAGACACAACTTCAGTATAATTCCATCTATGTGAAGACAGAACTTCTGCTCCCTTTGATGCACAACATGTTATGGAGACGAGAAACTTCTCACCTCTGCTACAAGGACACCTGGCATAGATTCCCAGACCCCAGGATTCAGAGCAATGTATCAGTGTTGCACAACATTGCATCCATGCCAGCCCACTGTATGCTTGCAAGCTGTGTCTATCCCTCACTGCTGCTATCAAGAGCAGGAAGCACCTACCATGTCAATGTGATACTTGATCCCTGTCCAGCTTGCCTGCCACCACCCAGCACCTGCTTTGATAAAATCCTCCATTGTTCAGGTATGATTCGCTACTGAAGACCTAGGAAGCTGCTCAGCATGCCTGTAAAGTCCCACTTAATTTGGATCCTTCAACTGTGCACAAAGTACCATGTCAGAAGATGATGTGAGCTGAGGAAGAGTTTGGCCCTAACAATTTCAGGCTCCCTGATATTTCCTGAGTTATCAGGAGATGCAAAGCCATGTAACCATCTATTATTCTTGTCACATAGCCAAGTGGAGACGTTGAGGGTCACCACATTTTAATATCAGCTCTCTTAACTTTCAGTGTTATTAAGACCTTGTGAGTCACTCATGTAATGATTTCAAATGAGGGGGAAAAGTAAGGTAGATAATGGAGCCTAAAGGTATAGAAGAGATTTATTATTCTGGGAGAACTATGCAGAAATGTCAGACTGGAGTAATTGAGTAATGCTCAATTAATAAAACTAACATTTATTTTAATAAAAGATAGAAGGATG
>JAAWVA010001183.1:0-12721 GCA_015227895.2 Colaptes auratus | reverse complement strand
CACTAGAGACAAGGAAATGCTTGCTCAGGAGAGATGATACAAATGTCAGAGCACCAGGAGATCTTTCAGTCTGTGTCTCCTGTGGCACAACCAGAGGCACATGCTCCAGGGGCCACTGGCTGCTGGGTGCCTCACTCTGCCCTGCAGTTTTGATGCATGGGATAAGATGTTTTTGTCTCCTGGAATAAGAATGACTCAGTTTTAACCACCTTGAGCATCTCCCCTAGGAAGAGAGACTGAGATCTCTGGGGCTGTTTAGACTTGAGAAGGCTGAGAGGGGATCCCATCAATGTCTGTCAATATCTGAGGGGTGGGGGCAAGTGGAGGAGGGGGCCAAGCTTTTTTCAGTGGTGCACAGTAATGACACAAGGACCAATGGAGACAAACTTGAACAGAGAAGGTTTCAGCTCAACATGAGGAGAAGCTTTCTTTACAGTGAGGCTGCTGGAGCCCTGGAGCAGGCTGCCCAGAGAGGTTGTGGAGTCTCCTGCTCTGGAGAGCTTCCAACCCCACCTGGATGCATTCCTGTGCAGACTCCCCAGGGTGCTCTGGCAGGGGGGTTGGACTGGATGATCTCTGGGGGTCTCTTCTAACTTCTTACACGCTGTGATAAATTAGCATAAACCCAGTGTATCTTTAATTCCTGCAGGTGTGTGCTTGTTTGCATTGAATCACAGTATCATCACTAAGGTTGGAAGAGACCTCAAAGATCATCCAGTCCAACTCCCTCTGCACTCAGCAGGGACATCCTCAGCTAGATCAGGTTGCTCAGAGCCCTGTCCAGCCTCACCTGGAATATATCCACAGATGCACCCACAAACACCTCCCTGAGCAACCAGTTCCAGTGTTCCACCTCCCTCATAGTAAAGAACTTCTTCCTGATATCCATCTAGATCTGCTCTTCTCTACTTTGAAGCCATTGCCTCTTGTCCTGTCACCCTGGCCCTTTGTAAAGAGTCTCTCTCCATCTTTCTTGTAGCCCCCTTCAGTTACTGGACAGCTGCTATTAGGTCTCCCTGGAGCCTCCACATCTCCAGGCTGAGCACCCCCAGCTCCCTCAGCCTGTCCTCAGAGCAGAGCTGCTCCAACCCCCTGATCGTTTTCATGTTCCTCCTCTGGACCCTCTCCATCAGGTCCATCCTATATTGAGTGCTCCAGACCTGTACACAGTACTCCAGGGATGGTCTCAAAAGAGCAAAGTGGCAGAATCACCTCTCTGACAACACATCTTTTGATGCAACCCAGGATGTGATTGGTCTCCTGTGCTACAAGCTCACACTGCCTGCTCAATCTCCATGTCTTAATGTGTTGGATGGTAGGAAAAGTATCTTCACAGAAAGGGTTCTCAGGCATTGGAACAGGATGCTCAGGGAGGTAAGGGAATCAGCATCCCTGGAGGGATTTAGAGGACCCAAGGATGTGGTGCTGAGGGATGTGGTTCAGTGGTAGTGGTGAGAATGTGAGCTCTAGGTGAGCAGTTGGACTTGGTGATCTCAGAGGTCTCTTCCAACCGCCATAGTTCTATCATCCCCTGACATGCATTTCATAGAGCTTCTCCTGCTCCATTCCAAAACCTGCTGGCACTAACAGGGATCTCTTGTTAGATGCACGATAAGAGGGCAGTTCTCTACATGAAACTTCATCTGTGCATATAGAAAACCATCACACTTTGTGCACAGAATGGTTTGGGCTTGTTCTTAATGTATCATGAGGGCTGGAGCTGCCCTGCTCTGAGGACAGACTGAGAGAGTTGGGGATGTGTAGACTGGAGAAGAGAATGCTCTGAAGAAACCTAATTGTGGCCTTCCACTATCTGAAGGGGGCTCCAAGAAAGCTGGGAAGGGACTTTTGAGGATGTCAGGGAGTAATAGGACTGGGGGGAATGGAACAAAACTAGACATGGATAGATTCAGATTGGATATTAGGAAGAAGTTGTTCCCCATGAGGGTGGTGAGAGAACTGGCAGAGGTTGCCCGGGGAAGGTGGTGGAAGGCTCATGCCTGGAGGTTTAGAAGGGCAGGCTGGAGGTGGCTGTGAGCAGCCTGCTGCAGTGTGAGGAGTCCCTGCCCATGGCAGGGGGGGTGGGACTGGCTGAGCCTTGAGGTCCCTTCCAACCCTGACAACTCTGTGATTCTATGAACTGAAACCTTCATAAGGGTTATAGCTAAGCTAATAATAAGCTTAGCTTAATAAGGTAATAAGCTAACATTGTGTTTTCTTCCCTCAACTGACAAACTACTACACAGCCCCAAAGAGGAGGAGTGCATGTTTAACTAAATGACTTGAGAAGAGGAGAGAGACACCTTGAGAAATGATGGCAAATCTCCTCTGAACAGGTTAAGAGAAATTGTTAGATGCAGCTAGCTGTGTGTTGTGTGATTAAAAGCCAAACTAGAGCTTATTTGGAAACTTTAGTTAACCTTTGTGGTGGGTTGAACTTTTTCCCCCCACCCCCCAACATCAAATTTGCCAGACAAATGCAGTTGGAAGCAAATGGAAGCTGTATTTACAGGCAAAATTACACTCTCCAATGGAACATGTACAAAACACACAGGATTTACAATATTTTACAGGTATTTACAATTAAACCACACGAGAACCTCCCCCCCACGTCAAGACCACCAGGGAAGCTGTCCCTCTGCCCCCCACCCCCTGCCCAAAAGGGAGAAAGGAGCAGAGAAAAAGTAGCAGTTAGGCTTCAGCAGAACAATGCAGCCAAGGCCAGGCAGAAGCAGGTTAGTCTCCCTTCAGAGCAGGAAGTGAACACAGAAGAGAAGCCCCAAAAGGTTTGGTACAGCCAATCTTGTAGCAGATATTTCTCCAGGCTGGGCAGAGTCCAAGGGCAGGAGATTGAACACATCCAAGTGCCAGGGGCTGCACATTGGCCACAGCAACCCCAGGCAGTGCTGCAGGCTGGGGGCAGAGTGGCTGGGGGCACTGGTTGACAGCAGCTGAAGATGAGCCAGCAGTGTGCCCAGGTGGCCCAAGAAGACCAATGGCATCCTGGCCTGCATCAGGAGCAGTATGGCCAGCAGGAGCAGGGAAGTCACACCTTGAGTCCTGTGTCCAGTTCTGGGCCCCTCAGGTTAGGAAAGATGTTGAGCTGCTGGAAGGTGTCCAGAGAAGGGCAACAGAGCTGGGGAGGGGTCTGGAGCACAGCCCTGTGAGGAGAGGCTGAGGGAGCTGGGGTTGCTTAGCCTGGAGAAAAGGAGGCTCAGGGGAGAGCTTCTTGCTCTCTCCAACTCCCTGAAGGGAGGTTGTAGGCAGCTGGGGGTTGGTCTCTTCTCCCAGGCATCCAGCACCAGAAGAAGAGGACACAGTCTCAAGCTGCACCAGGGGAGGTTTGGGCTGCATTTTTCCCAGCAAGAGAGATTGGCCATTGGAATGTGCTGCCCAGGGAGGTGGTGGAGTCCCCATCCCTGGAGGTGTTCAAGAAGAGCCTGGAGGAGGCACTTGGTGCCATGGTTGTGTTGCTCAGATGGTGTTGGGTTGGACTCAATCTCCAAGGCCTTTTTCCAACCTGGTTAATTCTGTTCAATGAAGTTGTTTGCAATTATCTTTGCTTTTCCTTTTCACCCCCAGTAGTGATTTATTGACATTTTTCTACTTCTCTGCTCGAAACCTGCAAGAAGATTTTGAAGGCATGGCCTAAAACACCTAACAATCCCATGAAGTGAAACCTGCAAGGGCTTGAGCTAACACTGGTGTGTTGTGGTCTGCAAAGTGACAAAATACTACACTGCAGCAAGCAGGATGAGTGAATGTACAACTAAAGAACTTGAAATGAGGAGAGAGAAGCCTTGAAACAAAAGTGATGACAAATCTCCTCTGCACAGTTTAAGGCAAACTGTTGCATGCAGCTTGCTGTGTTTTGGGGGGTTAAAAACCAAAATGCAGCTTATTTGGGAGCTTCAGTTTAGCCTCCACCTTGCCACTCACCTGAAAGATTGACTATAATCAAAATTATCTCTTTTTATGCTCACAGGATGTTAGGGGGTGGAAAGGACCTCTGGGGAGCTTCTAGTCTAACCCACTTGCCAGAGCAGGAGCATGGAACCCAGCACAGGCCACACAGATCTAGACAGGGCTGAAAAGGCTCCAGAGAAGGAGGCTCCACAGCCTCTCTGGGCAGCCTGCTCCAGGGCTCATAGTAAAGAAGTTGAAATGCTGTGAGTATTTGCACCTGAAGGCGAGAGTGCACTCAAAGAATCCAGCAGAGGCACAGAATGGAAAGGGCTGGCAAAGACTTCTGGAGATCGAGTCCAACCGACCTGCCAAGGCAGGGTCTCCTAGAGAACATCACTTAGGAACACATCAAGATGGGTTTTGAATGTCTCCAGAGATGGAGACTCCACAGAAAGAGTAATTGGCCACTTTAATGTGCTGCCCAGGGAGGTGGTGGAGTCACCATCCCTGGAGGTGTCAAGAAAGGCTTGGATGTGGCACTTGGAGCCAAGGTTTAGTTGTCAGGAGGTGTTAGGTTGGACTTGATGATCTCTGAGGTCTTTTCCAGCCTGGTTGATTCTATGACCTTCCTAAAGCAGCTCTTGCTCCCCCACCTTCATCTTCCTACTGTAGCTCCTGCTCCACTCACCCCCCAGCCCCTTCATCTTCACAAAGGAGCTTCTAATCTCTTTCCCCCCTGCCTCAACAGCTCCTGCTTCACCACCACCATTTCTCCACCTATCCCAGAACTGGGGGCAAGACCCTCAGCCAGCCAAGACACCCCCCAGAGGAGCCCAGCCCCAGTGAGGAGGCACAGCCAGCACCCAAGGAGCAGATTGGAGAAGTGATCAATGTTGGCCCTAACAGCCGGGGGGCCAGCAGGCCCCCCGGCCTTTGTTGTCACCACCACCAACACCCAGTGTGCACCAGGGGTACTCACCGGGGATGAGAGGAGGATCCTCAGCCCAGATGGGCTCAGCTTAGGGCTGCTGCCCTTCCTGGGGGGCATTAAATAGGGGAGTGGGTGGGGAGGGCCAAGTGGCCACACCTGGGGTGGGAGGAGACTCCAACAGAGCCCAGGTGCTCTGGGATGTGAGCTGAAAGAGGGTGAAATGGGGCAGGTGAGGGACTTCTAGGGTGTCAGGTAATGACAGGACCAGGGGGCGTGTAAACTAAAATAGAAATGGGTAGAATCAGATTGGATGTTAGGAAGAAAATCGTTCCCATGAGGGTGAACTTCTTGCCTACCAGGAATCTGAGGTCCTTCTCTACAGGGCTGCTCTGCAGCAGATCACCTCCCAGCCTGTACTGCTGCAGTTTGCTCTTCCTTCCCAGGTGCAGGACTCTGCTCTTATCCTTTTTGAACCTCATTAGGTTCTTCTCTGCCCAGCTCTCAGTCTGTCCAAGTCCTGCTGAAGGGCTGCACAGCCTTCAGGTGTGTCCCAGGGGTGGACTGTGCAAGGAGAGAGTCAGGTTCTGCCAGGGGCTGTAGTTGAAAGTAGAGTTACCAGAATTTCATAGAATCATAGAACCAACCAGGTTGGAAAAGACCTCAGAGATCATCAAGTCCAACCTATGACCTAATACCTAACACCTCCTGACAACTAAACCATGGCTCCAAGGGCCGCATCCAAGCCTGTCTTGAACACCTCCAGGGATGGGGACTCCACCACCTCCCTGGGCAGCACATTCCCATGGCCAATCTCTCTTGCTGGGAAGAACTTTCTCCTCACCTCCAGCCTAAACTTCCCCTGGCACAGCTTGAGACTGTGTCCTCTTGTTCTGGTGCTGGTTGCCTGGGAGAAGAGACCATTTCTGCCATTATGAGGAGCAACTGAGGGAGGTGAATTTGGAAAAGAGGAGGCTGAGGGGAGGCCTCATTGCTCTCTACAACTACCTACAAGGAGGTTGTGAAGAGGTGGTTGCTGCTGGTCCCTTCTCCCAAGTCATTAGTGACAGAACAAGAGGCAATGGCCTCAAGCTGCCCCTGGGGACTGGACAGTAGGAAGAATTTTTCCCCATGCAGAGTGGTCAGGGACTGGGAATGTGCTGCCCAGGGAGGTGGTGGAGTGCCAAGGCCTGGCTGTGTTTGGAGGTGGTTTGGCTGTGGTGCTTGGGGCTGTGGTTTGGGCTGAGCCTTGCAGAGCAGGGCTCTGGGCTTGACTTGGTGCTCCTGAAGGTCTGCTCCAAGCTGAATGCTTCTGTGATTGTGTGAATGGTTTGTGGCAAGCAATTAGGGATTGGTGGAAACCTGTGTCTGGGAACAGAAGTTTAATTGGTTAAAACCCCAGACATGGGGGGGCAAAAGAAAACCCACCCCAGACAGAATATCATGCATGTTTTGAAATGAAATTAGCCAGCACTGCCTGAGCTTCAGTGGACAAGAAAGGAACTGTCAGCTGAGGAGTCCAATGATTAATTATGCAGAGGAGAGGCAAAGAAACTGGAAGCTTTTGTGCGAGCGAGGTGCAAAGTGAAGCTGAAATGCATTCCTCTTGGCAATTAATATCATCTCTGTCCCAGTGAGGAACACAGCCCACTGTGGATGTGGGCCAAAACTCACTCAAGATGTTAATGATGGAGGTGGAGCAGGGCTGGTTATCTCTCCAGCTTGCCATGTGTAATTGCTGCTGGGCTGACCAGCCTTTAAAGTTGACAAGCTGGTGTGAAACAGCTACAAAAGGAACTTCCTTTTCTTATCAGCCTCTTCCTACTCATATTTTCTTTTTCCCTGTAGCAAACACATTGTTAGTGAGTGATCTTCCAGGCATCACCTTTTAGCATTCACAGCTTGGTGTTAAATTGTATTTTTTTCTATTTATTTTATCATTCTTCATAGAATCACAGAACTGGCAGGGTTGGAAGGGACCTCAAGGCTCAGCCAGTTCCAACCCCCCTGCCATGGGCAGGGACACCTCACACTACATGTGTACCCTGTGCTCAGCACTGGTTAGGCCACACATTGAGTGCTGTGCCCAGTCCTGGGCTCCTCAGTTTAAGAAGGACATTGAGAGACTTGAAGGTGTCCAGAGAAGGGCAAGAAGGCTGGGGAGGGGTCTGGAGCACAGCCCTGGGAGGAGAGGCTGAGGGAGCTGGGGTTGCTCAGCCTGCAGAAGAGGAGGCTCAGGGGAGACCTTCTTGCTCTCTACAACTCCCTGCAGGGAGTGCAGCCAGGTGGTGGGTTGGTCTCTTCTCCCAGGCAAGCGGCACCAGAACAAGAGGACACAGTCTCAAGCTGTGCCAGGGGAGGTTTGGGTTGGGTGCTAGGGAGAAATACTTTCCAGAGAGAGAGAGAGATTGGCCATGGGAATGTGCTGCCCAGGGAGGTGATGGAGTCCCCATCCCTGGAGGTGTTTAGGAAGAGCCTGGATGAGGCACCTGGTGCCATGGTGGAGTTGATTAGATGGTGCTGGGTGAGAGGTTGGTTGATCTCAAAGGTCTTTTCCAACATGCTTAATTTTGTATTCTGTAAATGAGTCATGCCTGGAGCTATCACAGGATTTTGAATTGTCATTTATTATGCTTTTACTGGGCTAAAATTTGTCACTTGCCATGTTCCTTTCATTTTCCCAGAAAGCTTGATGAGGAAAGTTCTGTGCACCATGGAGATCTGAAGCTCACCAGGAGGAACTTCTTCACTGTGAGGATCCCAGGGGCCTGGAGCAGGCTGCCCAGAGAGGTTGTGGAGTCTCCTTCTCTGCAGAATTTCAAGCCCCATCTGGATGTGTTCCAGTGTGACCTGAGCTGGATTCTATGCTCCTGCTCTGGCAGGCTGGTTGGGCTCGATAATCTGCAGAGGTCCCTTCCAACCTCGAGCATCCTGTGAGCCTGTGAATACTCTGTCCAGTTCTGGGCCCCTCTGTTCAAGAAGACCCCCAGGGAACTGCTTGAGAGAGTCCATCACAAAGCCATTAAAATGATGAAGGCAGTGGAACATCTTCCTTACAAAGAGAGACTTAGGGAGCTGAGGGCTTGGAGAGGAGGAGCCTGAGAGGTGACCTCATCATGGTGATAATGAATGAATCTGTTCAGTAACTCAGTCTGCTTCAGAAATAGGTAGAGGGAGGACTTCACTGTTCAGTTCCTCCCTCAATACCATAAGTCAAGAGAGAGAAAACCACAGAATTACAGAATCACAGAATGTTAGGGGCTGGAAGGGACCTCAAAAGCTCATCCAGTCCAAGCCCCCTGCAGAGCAGGGGCACCCAGAGCAGCTCACACAGGAACACATCCAGGTGGGGTTGGAATAGCTCCAGAAAGGTAGACTCCACAACCCCCCTGGGCAGCCTGCTCCAGGCCACTGTCAACCTCATAGGGAAATAATTCTTCCTCCTGTTTCCATGGCACTTCCTCTGGCTCAGCTTCCACCACTGCCCCTTGTGCTGGCACTGGGCAGCCCCCAGCAGAGCCTGGCTCCAGCCTCTGGGCACTGCCCCTGCACAGCTTCAGCCCCAGCAAGGAGCTCAGCTCTCAGGCTCCTCCTCTCCCAGCTCCAGAGCCCTCAGCTCCCTCAGGCTCTGCTCCTGAGGAAGATCTTCCACTGCCTGCAGCATCTCCGTGGCTCTGTGCTGGACTCTCTCCAGCAGTTCCCTGAGGTCCTTCTTGAGCTGAGGGACCCAGAACTGGACACAAGATTCCAGGTGCAGCTTCACCAGGGCAAAGTAGAGGGGAAGAAGAACCTCTTTGGAACTACTCACCTCAGCCCTTCTAATCCTCCTCAGGCTGCCTTTGGCCTTCTTGGCCACCAGAGCACATTGCTGGCTCACAGTCAACCTCCCATCCACTAGGATCCCAAATTTATGGTTGAAAACTTAGAAGGAACAGAAAAGGTTTGAAACTGGAACTTCCTGACCTGCTGGTTTCAACTGGACTTGGTAAATGCAAGTCATTTAGAATCACAGAATTGTTCAAGGTTGGAAGGGAACTCAAGGATCATTCAGTCCCAACCCCCTGCCATGGGCAGGGACACCTCACACCACAGCAGCTTGCTCACAGCCACCTCCAGCCTGGCTGCAAACACCTCCAGGCAGGAGGCTGCCACCACCTCCCTGGGCAGCCTGTGCCAGGCTCTCACCACCCTCCTGGGCAACAACTTCTTCCTAACATCCAGTCTCAATCTGCCCATTTCTAGTTCTGCTCCATTCCCCCTGGTCCTATCATTTAGGATCTCTTGGGGCTGGGGAGGGTTTTTTTTGTGGGTGTCTCATGTTTTTCTTCATCTGGCTTGCTCCCTGCTGATGCCAATCTCTGTGAGAAAGGTTCATTGAAACAATCACATCTTCTCAAGTGTGCTGCTTTGCATGTTGGAAGCTTGACTCAGAGCAGAGAGAGCATAAAACCAAACCAAGTTCTTTCTTTATTTCACTTCTGCCATCCTAACTTTAAGATCCATCTCCTGATAAATAAGAAGGTAGCACCAGAGTAGCACTTCTCATTATCTGTTAAAGCTGAAAAGTGAGTCAGTGTGCAATCCTGCTAATTGCATATGAACACTTCAATGAATAAGGAGCTTAAAATATCCCTAAATGTCTCTGAATCCAAATGCTGCAGAGCTGCAATGTTATACACACTTTGAAATGGGTTTGCTGGGTGCACTGCTCAGTGGAGAAGGAATTGGCTGGATGGTTGCAACCAGAGAATGGTGAGCAATGGCTTGGGGAGCAGTGGCAGTGGTGTCCCTCAGGGGTCCATGCTGGGAGCTGTGCTCTTTAATATGTGTATTAATGACACAGTGATATTGGATGCACCAGCAGCAAGTGTGCACATGGCACCAAGCTGTGTGGTGCTGTCCATCCAGCAGAGGGACAGGATGGCATCCAGAGGGACCTGGGCAAGCTGGGGAGGTGGTGCCCAGGTGAATCTCATGAGGTTCAACAAAAGCAAGTGCAAGGTCCTGCCCCTGGGCCACAGCAATCCTCACCATCAGTCTAGCCTGGGGGATAAGCGGTAGAAAGCAGCCCTGAGGAAAAACTTGGGTGCTGGTGGATGAGAAGCTGGACAGGAGCAGCAGTGTGAGCTTGCAGCACAGAAGGCAAATCACAGCCTGGGCTGCATCCAAAGCAGCATGGCCAGCAGAGCCAGAGAGGGGATTCTGACACTTTGCTCTGCACAGATGAGACCTCACCTGGAGTACTGTGTCCAGCTCTGGAGCCCTCAGTACAGAAAGGACATGGAGCTGATGGAGAGGCTCCAGAGGAGGGCCACGAAAATGCTCAGGGGGTTGGAGCAGCTCTGCTACAAGGACAGGCTGAGGGAGCTGGGGGTGTTCAGCCTGGAGAAGAGAAGGCTCCAGGGAGACCTAACAGCAGTTCGCCAGGACCCGAAGAGGGCTACAAGAAGGATGGAGAGAGACTGTTTGCAAAGGCCTGCAGGGACAGGACAAGGGGCAATGGCTTCAAACCAGAGCAGAGCAGACTGAGATTGGATGTGAGGAACAGGCTATGCTTTACTGCCTGCTTCTCTCTACAAATGCAACTCTGGTGTTATTTAGGGTGAAGAAAAAAATCATCTGCTTAATTTGATTTTGTTCTCTGCAAAAGCAGAGCTGCTTGCAAGTGTCAGCAATTGAGCTGAAGCTGTTTAGCTGAGACAACTGGACTTGTTCAGCCTGGAGAGGAGAAGGCTTAGGGTAGACATTGTTACCATGAACAGGTTACCCAGGGAGGTGGTGCAGCCTCCTGCCTGGAGGTGTTTGCAGCCAGGCTGGAGGTGGCTGTGAGCAAGCTGCTGTGGTGTGAGGTGTCCCTGCCCATGGCAGGGGGTTGGGACTGGCTGAGCCTTGAGCTCCCTTCCAACCCTGACAATTCTATGACCCTGTGGTTGCTGAGGCTGGATGGAGAATAAGAGGAAATGGTGCCCCTGACAGAGCAGGAGCTGCAGCTGGTGTGAATGCTCCTGAATGGAATGCAGTGGGGATATTATTTTTGGAACAGTAACATTTTTGACTGGGTAGTGCTCAGTTAAATTTATCTCTTTTTTTTCTTCCTTCCTTTCTTTCTTTCTTAATGCATGTGCTGTGAAATATTTTGCTCTTCCTGTCTTCATGAACAGCCTTTTGTTCTTAATCCTATCCATGTGCTCCTCCATAGCACTTAGGCTGTCTGTCATGGCAGCTTCTGATTCGCTTTTACCACCACATCTCTCTACTCTTTGCCACTTCTCCTTCTCTCTGGGGTGTTGGTGGGTTGGTTTAGAATGGAATGGGATGGAATGGGATGGAATGGGATGGAATGGGATGGAATAGAATAGAATAGAATAGAATAGAATAGAATAGAATAGAATAGAATAGAATAGAATAGAATAAAGGAGGTTGGAAGAGACCTTCAAGATCATCGTGTCCAACCCATCATCCAACACCACCTAATCAACTCAAACATGGCACCAAGCACCCTATCAAGTCTCCTTCTGAACACCTCCAGTGATGGTGACTCCACCACCTCCCTGGGCAGCACATCCCAAGGGCCAATCTCTGTTGCTGGGAAGAACTTTCTCCTCACTTCCAGCTTAAACCTCCCCTGGCACAGCTGGAGACTGTGTCCTCTTGTTCTGGTGCTGGGTGCCTGGGAGAAGAGATCAACCCCCACCTGGCTACAACCTCCCTTCAGGGAGTTGGAGAGAGCAATGAGGTCTCCCTGAGCCTCCTCTTCTCCAGGCTAAGCAACCCCAGCTCCCTCAGCCTCTCCTCACAGGGCTGTGCTCCAGACCCCTCCCCAGCTTTCTTGCCCTTCTCTGGACACCTTCCAGCAGCTCAACATCTTTCCTAACCTGAGAAGCCCAGAACTGGACACAGGACTCAAGGTGCAGCCTAACCAGTGCTGTGTACAGGGCAGAATGACCTCCCTGCTCCTGCTGGCCACACTCTTCCTGATGCAGGCCAGGATGCCATTGGCCCTCTTGGCTGCCTGGGCACACTGCAGGCTCATGTTCAGCCTACCATCCACCAGCACCCCAGGTCCCTCTCGCCTGGCTGCTCTCAGCCACTCTGCCCCCAGCCTGTAGCACTGCCTGGGGTTGCTGTGGCCAATGTGCAGCCCCTGGCACTTGGATGTGTTCAATCTCCTGCCCTTGGCCTCTGCCCATGTGTATTTTGGGTTCTCTCTTTATTTTCACACAGTCACTCTGTCATGCTTGTTGTCCACCTTGTCATGTCTTCTTTTGGGAAAACAAATCAAACAAAATCCAACTCAACTAAGTCAAAATCAAACCAGAAGTCTGTATGGGATCTGTTGTTGCCATATCTTTGCCTGTGTGGCCTCACAGAATCACTGAATGGTTGTGGTTGAGGGACTTGGAGCCATGGTTTAGTTAGTCATGAGGTGTTGGGTGACAGCTTGGACATCATGACCTCTGAGGACTTTTCCAGCTGTATTGATTCTATGATTCTATGGTTGTCAGAGATGTCTGGAAGTCATTTTGTTCAACCCACCCCTGTTGAAACAGGGCCATCTAGAGCCAATTGTCCAGAACCATGTCTAGAGAGCTTTTCAATGTCTCCAAGGATGGATGCTTCATCTCTGAGCCATCACAGACTCAACCAGGTTGGAAAAGACCTCAGAGATCATCAAGTCCAACCTATTAATCACTAGATAGCAGCCTCCAACTAGACTCTATACCTAAGCTCCTACTACATTCCTTTAATGAATAGATAAGATGAAAATTGCAATACTGATGTGCACACAGTCATTGGGCCAATGGGGTCCTAGGGGGCAGCAAGAAAAGTGTGGCCAGCAGGGCTGGGGAGGTTCTGCTCCTCTACTCTGTCCTGCTGAGACCACAG
>JAAWVA010001182.1:0-12755 GCA_015227895.2 Colaptes auratus | reverse complement strand
CCAGTGCAGGTGAGACCCCAGACCCACTGCCCCCCGGGGGGAGCAGAGCAGGTGAGACCCCGCTCCCCCCTGCCCAAACCCCCCCTGCACAGCTTGAGGCTGTGTCCTCCCCTCTGGCCTGGGGGAAGAGAACAACATCCCCCGCCCCAGCTGTGACCTCAGCCCCCTCCCCAGCCCCATGCCCCTGCCCCCTCCCCAGCCCCCTCTGCCCTTCCCTGGCCCTGTCCATGTCCTTCAAGCACTCCGGGCGCGGCCTGAGCAGCGCCGAGCACCGCGCAGGATGAGGCCCTGCCCCCCGCCGGGGTGCCAGCTGGGCACGCCGCCCCCTGCAGCCCCTCTGCCCCTCTGCCCCCAGGCTGCCGCTGCCCGAGCCCTGGCGCGGGCTGCGCGGCCCGGCCCTGGCGCAGCGGGCAGGGATCCCAGGCTGCGTCTTCGTCCATGCCAATGGCTTCATCGGGGGGCACCAGAGCCGCGAGGGGGCGCTGCAGATGGCCAGGAGGACTCTGGAGCTCCAGGAAGCGGCAGAGAGCGGCTGAGAGACCCCCAGCCCCCCGGCGTGCCCGCACCGCCCCGAGGGCTGGCTCCGGCTTGCTCCTGGGGGCTGCTGCCAGGGGTCCCCCCCCAGTGCCAGCCACTGCCCCCGGGGGCGCTGGGGGGGGGGGGGGGGGGGGGGGGTCTGCTCCCATCCCAGCCTGACCCTAACCAAGAGACTTTTGGATCCATTTCCCCAAGGATTGGCCCCAAATCTGTTGTGTGTCTGCCGCGGGGGGGGCGGGGGGAGCCTGGACCCCCTGCCAGGGCCGGGGGGGGCTGAAGCCTTCTCCTCTGCCAGCTTCCCATCCACGGGGGGAGCAGAGTCCAGCCCCCAGCCCCCACTTCCCACCACGGGAGGAGGCCTCTGAGCCTCCCCCCCACCAGCATCCCATCCAGGGGGGAACAGAGCCCCCTCCCCACATTGCCATGAAGGGGGGGACAAAGCTCCTCCCCTCCCCCCAAGCCTCCTATCAGGTTGGGAGCGCACGGAGGGCCGCCCCCTCCCCAGCCTCCTATCAGGGGTGGGGGGAGGTCGCGCAGCCCCTCCCCGCCGGGCCATGGCCGCCGCCCGGCTGCTGCTGCTGGCGCTGCCAGGCTGCCTGGGCGCCGCTCGGTGCCCCCCGGCGCCCCCCGGGCGCTGCCCCCCTCCAGCCTGAACCTCACCGAGCCGCTGGCGGGGGGCAGGCGAGCCCCGGACGCTGGGGCGCTGGTGGCGGTGGGGGGGTGGCTGGGGGTCCTCCTGCTCTGGGTGGGGGTCACCGTGCGCAGGAGCCGAGCCCGGACCCGGCTGCACCTCAGCTACCTGCGGGCACTGCCCGACCCCCGCCCCGGCCCCGGCCCCGGCCCCGGCCGGCAGCAGCAGGACGAGGAGGAGGAGGAGGAGGAGGAGGAGGAAGCTCAGCAGCGTCCTCTGAGCACCCCAGCAGCAAACTGGGGGGCGCTGAGGGGGTGAAGCCTTCCCCCCCCCCCGACCCCCCCCCAGGAGCCGCTCCGGAGGCTGCGGTGGGTTCGTATCGGCCCGGGGGGGCTCCGGCTCGGAGCTTTCCCTGCCCCCGGGGGGGTCCTGCTCCAGGTTTCCCTTCCCCTGCCCTCTGCTGCCTTCCCTCCCTCCCCCCCCGGGTGGTTTTTTCCCTGCCCCGGGTGGGAATTTGGCCTTGGGGAAGCATCCTGGGGGGGGGTCCCAGGGGGTGCTGCCCTCCCCCCCTGCAGGCGCTGGGCTGCAGCAGATCAATCCCAGAGGATTATCCTGGTGTAATCCCAGGCTTTAACCACGCTGCCCCCCCCGCTCCCCACTCTGGGGGGAGGGGGTTGGGGGCTTCCATCTGCTGCCCCTTATGGGCCTCAAGGCCTCTCCTCCAGCTCCATTCCCCCCCCCCCCGAGTGACCTCAGTTGGGGGTTTTGGGGTCCCAGAGAGGGTGGGGGGCACTTTGGGTGGCTCTCAGCAGCCCCCTCCCCATCCTCCCCACCCTCCCCCCCACCAAGAGAAGCTAAAGGCTCAGGGGAAGGATTTTTTTCTCCTTCAGGTTCAGCTCCAGGGGGCTTAGACCTCAACAAATAGCCCTGGAGACCCCTCCCCACACCCCCCCCCAGGACTCAGAGCCAAACCTTCGCCCCCAGCCCCTGGCAGGAAGAGAGAAGCAGAGAGGAGGAAGCAGCAAATTTAATGTGGAGAGAACCATCCCCAAGAGACCCCCGGGGGGGGCTGAGGACCCTGAAAAGGCTCTGAGGAACGCAAGGACGTTCGGAAGACCCCCAAGGGGGGCTGAGGAGCCCCTGAAGACCCCAAGGGGGGCTGAGGAGCCCCCGAAGGCCAGTGGGAGGCCCCGCGGCGGCAGCAGCCCCGGGGGCCGCAGGGCTCAGAGCTCGCAGAACAGAGGCTGCTCCCTGGCACTGGGCACAGGGCTGCGCCCGGGGCTGGCACAGGGCCCCTGGGCAGGGCTGAAGAAGAAGGGCACATGGCTGATCCTGCCGGTGGACCAACACTGCAGGAGGAGGAGGAGGAGAGACCAACATCAGCCCCTGCTGAGCCCAGGAAGGACCTCCCCACCCCTCGGGGCGGGGAAGGGTCCTCTGGAGCTCCCCCAGCCCCAGCAGCTTGCCCAGGGGGGGCTGCAAGCTCTCTGCAGCTGGGGAGCCCAGCGCTGGCCCCAGGCCTCCTCAGCTGTGGGCCCCCTGGGGCAGAGCAGAGGGGCAGCAGCCCCTCCCTTGCCCTGCTGCCCACCCTGCTGGCTGCCCCTGGGGCCTCCTTGCCCCCCAGGGCAGGTTGCTGGCTCCTGGGCACCTTCCTGTGCCCCAGCTGCTGCTCTGGGGGGCTGCTGCCCAGCCCTCAGCCCTCAGCTGCTGCAGCAGCTGCTCCCTCCCTGCCTGCCCCTCCCGAGGTTGCTCTTCCCCCGCTCTGCTGAGCTGGGACAGCCCCAGGGCCAGCACCGCCCTGCGGCCCCCCCGTGCGGCCCCCCCCCGCGCCCCCCCCCCTCACCACGGTGAGCAGAGCTCCCTGCCGGAAGCTGGGGTGGAAGGAGAAGAGTTGGGGCTCAGCCCCTGGCTCCCCGCGCAGGAACCCGCTGCAGGGAAGGGCAGAGCTCAGCCCCCGCCCTGGGCCCCCCCTGGGCCCCCCAGCAGCCAGCTGGCACCGGGGGGCTGGGCCCAAGGAAGGAGTTTGCAGAGGGGGAAAGACCCCAAGGTGGTCAAAATGCAGCTGGGACTGGGGGGGGCTGGGGGGGGTGAGCAGGGCCCAGGGGCAGCAGCTGCCAGGGGCTCTGCCCTGCCCGACCAGGCCCTGGGGGGCTGCTGCTGCCCAACCAAACCCAACGCCCACCCCCAGACTCGACCCCCACCCCCAATCTCAGCCCGAGGCCCCGCCCCGCATAGGCCCCGCCCCCGCGCAGGCCCCGCCCACCATGGGAGGAGCTCGAAGACTGGGCTGTTGCGGGTGCGGAACACTGCGATGGCTGCCGGGCTGCAGGGAGCTTCAGGATGGCCTGGGGGAGACACAGGAGCTGGGAGCTGGCCCCTGGCAGGTCAGCAGGGGCTGGGGGCCGCCCTGGGCTCACGACCACCCCAGCAGGGCTCCAGGCTGGGGGCAGAGGGCTGGGGGCTGCCCAGCAGGGAAAAGGAGCTGGGGGGGGTTGGTGCCAGCAGCAGGAGAGGAGCCAGGGGGGGCCCAGGGGGGCAGGGAGGCCACCAGCAGCCTGGGCTGGGGAAGGGGCTGGGGGAGAGGGCTGGGGAGGGGCGGCTGGAGGGGGTGAGGCTGCAGGAGAGGAGGCTGAGGGGAGACCTCCTGGCCCCCTGCAAGTGCCTGAGAGGAGGCTGCAGCCAGGGGGGGGCTGGGATCTGGCACAGGGGGGGATGGCCTCAGGCTGCCCCGGGGGGGCTCAGCTTGGCCATGAGGAGCAATTTCTGCCCCCTGAGGCCTGCCCAGGCCTGGCCCAGGTGGAGTCTCCCTGCCTGGGGGCTCCTGGGCCTGCAGCTGTGGTGCTGAGGGCTGGGTGCTGGGCTGGGGCAGGGCTGGGGGGGGACAGAAGCTGCCTCCTACCTCTGATGATCACTGCCAGCCTCTGCCCAGTGGGGTCCCACACCATGGCCTGGACCTCTCCTCCCACCCTGGAACCAGCACAGGCCACACTCAGACCCCAGCAGCCCCAGAGCCGGGGGGAAGGGGCAGGGGACCCCCCCAGCACCTCCAGACCTACCTCTCCTCCCCATAGGGGGTCTCGAAGGTGGTCAAGGACACATCTGCCACGATGGAGGCTGTCTTGGAGCCTCCCACCTGCCCCTGCATCTCCCCTGAGAGAAGACCCCTGGGTCACCCCTGGGTCACCCCTGGGTCCCCCCTGGGTCCCCTCTCCCAGCCCCCAGCCCCACTCTGATGCTCAGAGGCTGCGGGCCTGGGCCCCTCAGCCTGGGAGGGGGCACACAGGCTTTGCCCCCCACCAGCCCCAGGGGCCAAGGGCAGGGGCTGGGTGCTGCAGCTGCTGCCCAAAGCCCTCCTGCAAACCTCCTGCGCCTGAAGAGCAGAGCTGGGGGCAGGAGCAACCTGGAGGGGGAAACAAACTCGAGCCCAGGGTCTGCCCTGAAGGCCTCTCCCTGCCTGGGGCTCTGTCCCCCTGCAGCCAGCAGGGTGGACACAGGACAGAAAACCTCTCTGGAGCCTTCACCTGCTGGGCTGGGAGCCTCTGCTGCAGCCTCCTCCCCTGGGAGGCTTCTCCAGGCCCGGCCCAGGCCTGGCCCAGGCCTCTGCTGCAGCCTCCCTCCCTGCAGGGGTTCCCTGCCCTGCAGCCGTGGTGCTGAGGGCCAGGGCTGAGCCTCGGCAGGCAGGGCCTGGCTGCCCCGGGGAGGCCCTCCCAAGGCCAAGCAGCTCCTGCCCAGCCCCAGCCCGCGGGGGGAGCCCCCCGGAGGGGCTGCCAGCAGCTCAGCCTGGGGGCGGGGGCAGCCTCACCTCTGTACTCCGAGAAGGACAAGGAGTAGATGAGAGCCTCCCCCAGGACGCTGAACAGCAGCCTGCTGCCATCAGGGCTCCAGCAGCCGGTCTGGGGGGGCAGGACAGGGCCCCCTCAGCGCCCCCCCAGCAGGGCCAGCTGGGAAAGGGCCTCAGGGGCGCCCCCTGCCCCGCAGGGGTGGGCAAGGTCCCCCCAGCCCTGGCCCACCTGGCAGCGCCCTCTGATCGTTGGCCACCGCTCACAGGTCCAGGTCTGAGCCTCCCACACCCTGCAGGGGACGGAGAGAGGGCAGCAGAGCCCCGGGGGGGCTGAGACCCCCAGGGCCAGCCCTGCCCCAACGCCCAGCACCACAGCTGCAGGCCCAGGACCCCCCAGGCAGGGAGACTCCACCTGGGCAGCCTGGGCCAGGCCTGGGCAGGCCTCAGGGGGCAGAAATTGCTCCTCATGGCCAAGCTGAGCCCCCCCCGGGGCAGCCTGAGGCCATCCCCCCCTGTGCCATCCCCTGGGACAGATCCCAGCCCCCCCTGGCTGCAGCCTCCTCTCAGGCACCTGCAGGGGACCAGGAGGTCTCCCCTCAGCCTCCTCTCCTGCAGCCTCACCCCCCCAGCCCCCTCAGCTGCTGCTCCCTCCCCAGCCCTCTCCCCCAGACCCCTCCCCAGCTCCCTGGCCCTGCTGCAGCCCTCACAGTCCTCCTGGCCCTGAGGAGCCCCAGGCTGCCCCCCCGGGCTTCAACCCTGCTGCCCCCCAGGCCTGGAGCTCACCTGAACACTGCAGAGGGAGTTGCTGCCAGGACCTTGCTGCCATCGGGGGACCAGGCCAGGTAGGTGACCCCTCCCCCCCCAAACCACTGCAGCTGGACACAGCTCTCTGTGGACACATCCCAGACCTGCAGGGGGCACAGGGAGAAGACCTCCAGGACCTGAGCATGGAGCAGGTGGTCCTGGAGGGGTCAGGGAGCAGAGCCCGGGGGGCGGAAGCAGAGAAGGAGTTGGGTTGGGAGAGACCTCCCAAAGTCACCCAGGGGCAGGGCTGAGAGCCCCCTGGCAGCCTGGTGCCAGGCCTGGGCCGGCTCCAACCCCCCCTGGCAGCCTGGTGCCAGGCCTGGGCCGGCTCCAACCCCCCCTGGCAGCCTGGTGCCAGGCCTGGGCTGTTGCCCACTCCCCTCAAAGCTTCTCTCTCTGCAACCTGGAGACCCTCCCCAGGTCTGCTTCGAGGCCAGGAGCTACCAACCCCCACCTGGAGGAGATGCCACCTGTGCCCAGCAGCCCCCCAGCCCTTGGGGTGCCTGGGCTGTGCCCCAGGAGGTGCCACCCCCCCCTCCTCCTCCTCCTCCTCCTCACCAGCAGGGCAGTGTCCACTGGGGAGGCAGAGAGCAGCAGCTGCCCACTGGGAGCCCAGGCCAGGCTGGTGACAGGGCTGTGGCCAGGGTAGGACAGGACCTGAGCACAGCCAGAGGAAGGTCTGCAGGGAAGGAGGGAGAAGCCACCTGGGGTGAGCCCCCAAAAACACCCCCAACCCCCCCCCAACCCACCACTAAACCCCCCCAAAACCACCCCCAAAACCACCCCCAACCCCCCCAACCCCCCCCAAGCCCCCCAACCACCCCCCAAAACCTCCCCCAAAACCCCTCCCCAACCCCCACCCCCCCAAGATGCCCCACCCCAACCACCACCCAAACCTTCCCCAGCCCCCCCAGCCCCCCAGTCACCTGGTGGAGAGGGAGGTGGGGTCCAGGTGCCAGAGCAGGACGCAGCTCTGGCAGCCCACGGCCAGCAGGGAGGCTCCCAGGGGCTTCCAGGCCAGGGCAGCCACCTGGCGCTGCAGCCGGTGCTTGAGGGAGGGGACGGTGGCGCTGCGGGGGCAGCCCCCCCCCGGGCCCGGGGCTCAGTGCGGGACTAAGGGCAGAGGGGGCAGGGGGGGAGGTGCCCCCAGGGCGAGCTGCAAGCCCGGGGGGGAGCAGAGCCCAGAGCCAGGCAGGGCACGGGGGGGGGGGGGAGGGAGCAGAGCCCAGAGCCAGGCAGGGCACGGGGGGGGGGAGCAGAGCCAGAGCCAGGCAGGCACGGGGGGGGGGGAGGGAGCAGAGCCCAGAGCCAGGCAGGGCATGGCGGGGGGGGCAGAGCCCAGAGCCAGGCAGGGCACGGGGGGGGGGGGAGAGGGAGCAGAGCCCAGAGCCAGGCAGGGCACGGGGGGGGGAGCAGAGCCCAGAGCCAGGCAGGGCACCGGGGGGGGGCAGTGCCAGGCTGGGTGCCAAGGGCAGGGCCCTGCAGCAGCAGAGGGCTGAGGGCTGGGCAGCAGCCCCCCAGAGCAGCAGCTGGGGCACAGGAAGGTGCCCAGGAGCCAGCAACCTGCCCTGGGGGGACAAGGAGGCCCCAGGGGGGTCCTGGGGGCAGCCAGCAGGGTGGGCAGCAGGGCAAGGGAGGGGCTGCTGCCCCTCTGCTCTGCCCCAGGGAGGCCACAGCTGAGGAGGCCTGGGGCCAGCGCTGGGCTCCCCAGCTGCAGAGAGCTTGCAGCCCCCCCTGGGCAAGCTGCTGGGGCTGGGGGAGCCCCAGAGGACCCTTCCCAGCCCCTGCAGGGGGTGCTGTGGGGGGACCCCCAGGGGAGGAACCCCCCAGGGCTCTGCCTGCGGCTCACCTGCTGGAGTTGTGGACCCTGATGGAGTCATCCAGCAGGGCCACAGCAAACTTGTTGGCGTGGGGGTGCCAGGCAAAGGCCCTGATGGTGCAGCCAGCCCTGCGGGGGGGCACAGGGCAGGGCTGAGGGGCCCCAGGCACCACCTCAGCTCTTGGGGCTGCAGCAAGTGCTGCTCAGGCCTCAGAGATCCCTCCCCAGGACCCCCCAGAGCCCCCAGAAATAAAAGCTTTTGGCTGCTGACCGTTTCCTGGGATCCTGGCCCTGTTTCTGCCCATTTGGGGGCAGCCCCGGGCCCCGCCCAGCCCCGCCCCGCCCCAGGCCCTGCCCCGCCCAGCCCCGCCCCGCCCCAGGCCCTGCCCCGCCCAGCCCCGCCCCACCCCACCCAGCCCCTTGAAGGCTTTCTCCAGGCCCTGCCCCACTTGCAGCCCATCCCTGCACTGGGCCAGATTCAGCCTCTCACACTCTGGGGCAGCCCAAGGGACCCTCTGAGCACCTCAAAAGGTGCAGGGGGGTGGGTGGGCCCCCCCGTGGGCCCCCCTGTCCTGGTGCCCCCCACCCCTGCCCCCTCAGGGCTCCAGGGCAGGGCCAGGACTCACCAGTCCACAGCCTGGGAGAACTCTGTGATCAGGTCCTCAGTGGTCAGCTGTGGGGGAGGGGAAGGGGGAAAGGGGGGGAGGGACAAGGCTGAGCGCTGAGGACCCCAAATCCGAGCCCCACCCCCTCACCCCCCGCCCCCACCTCCCCCTGGGACTCTTCGCTGCCTTCGGGGCTGAGCCTGGGGGGGGAGGGGATTTGTGGGGGGATTCCAGCCCCCCCGGGGCCAGAGCAGCCCCCCCCAGAGCAGCCCCCCCCGGCCAGAGCAGCCCCCCGGGCCAGAGCAGCCCCCCCGGGCCAAAGCAGCCCCCCCCGGGCCAGAGCAGCCCCCCGGGCCAGAGCAGCCCCCCCCGGGCCAGAGCAGCCCCCCCGGGGCCAAAGCAGCCCCCCCGGGGCCAGAGCAGCCCCCCCGGGCCAGAGCAGCCCCCCCCCCGGCAGCAGGGCCCGAGGCACTCACGGAGAGCTGCGGCCGCAGGGAGCTGTGCAGCGCCGAGAGGCGGCGGCAGGCGGCCAGGCCGCAGCGGGAGAGCGCCGGCAGCCCCCGCGGCGCTGGGCAGGGGCACGGGGGCAGGAACCGGGGGCGGGGGGGGAAGGGGGGGAAAGGGGGGGGGAAAGGGGGAAGGGGAAGGGGGGGAAAGGGGGGGGACGGGGAAGGGATGAAACAATAAAAAAGGTATAAACAATTAAAAAGGGGAGGGGGAAGGGGAGGGGGAGGGGAGGGCTCCAAGCAGCCCCTGGGAGGAGCCCCCAGCCCCCAGCCCCACCAACCCCCGCCCCCAGCCCCCCGCCCCCTGCCCCGCCCAACCCCATCCCCACCCCAGCCCCCGCCCCCACCCCCCAGCCCCAGCCCCAGCCTCCCGCCCCAACCCCCATCCCCCAGCCCCCCCCGCCCCCTGCCCCACCCCCACCCCAACCCCAGCCCCCGCCCCCACCCCCCAACCCCAGCCCCCACCCCCGCCCCTTCTCACCTCCTCCTGGGCTCCAGCCAGCTCCTGCAGCACAGCCCGCAGAGCCCCAGCTCCCTCCTGCAGCACACAGCTCCTGCAGCCTCCACCCAGGCCCCTCCCAACCCCCCCAGACCCCTCCCAACCCCCCCCACCTGCCGAGCCCCCCCCCAAGAGGCTTCCAAGCCACTTCTCCCCTCAGCTGGGGGCACTCAACCCAGGCCCCAGGGGCTCCTGGGGGCTTCCCCCCCACCACCAACCAGGGCCTGATGAACCTCCAGTGACCCCTGGGGGCCTCCAGGGACCCCTGGCTCCCCCCTCCTCCCCCCCCAGGGACTCCTGAGCTCTCAGCTCTATCAGGACCCCCCAGCCCCTCAGCTCAGCCTGGGGCCCCCTCCCCACTGCTGCAGGGCACAGCTGAGGGGGCAGCAGAGCCCCAGCCTGTCCCCAGGCCTGGCAGTGGGCAGGGGCTCTGGGGGGTCCTGGGGGGGCTCTGGGGGGGCAGCATGCACTCACCATGCACTGAGGCATCTCTTCCAGAGGGACTCCTGGTGCTGGCTGAAAGCTGTCCTGGTGCTGTGCTCCCGGATGGGGTCTTTGAGGCTCTCCTTGGGCAGGGTGGGGGTGGGCAGCTGGCTGAGCTGTGGGCACAGGAGCAGGGCTGGGGGCAGCTGAGGAAAGCCCCCTCCCCAGCAGGGGGAGAAGGGATGAAGAAACCCCCAAGGAGCCTCGAAGGCTTCTTCCACCCCAAACAGCTCCACGGCTGCGGCTGAGGGGACGCCCTGGGGGCTGCCCGGAGCAGCCATGGGGCTGGGGGGTGGGCGGGGGTCTCACCTGGCTCTGGAAGGCCAGCGGCAGCTGCTCGTGGAGGCGGCCACAGGCCAGGGCGTTGTTGAACTCGTAGAGAGTGATGTCCCCGGGGGGGGCGGAGGGGGGAACAGCGCCAAGGAGCACATCCTGCTGCGGGGCTGGGCCTGAGGCATGCCCAGGGGCTCACAGATGCAGCCCCCCCCCCAGAGGAATCCATCCCCCCCCCGGTCAGTCGGTACCCAGCTTGGGGGGACGCCCCCAATTCACTCTCCTCATCCTCTAGCCCCAGGCTGCCCAGCTCGGGCCCGAGACCCCTGCCCTGTCCCCACAGCCCCCCTGTGCCCCCCCCCCCCCCCCGAAACCCCTACGGGGATGTCCCTGCCCAGCGGGGAGCCAGAGGGGACCCCGACGCGGGGGGGCTGTTCCCTGGTGGGGGTAACCGCTCCGGGGCCGGGGGGGGGGGGCTCCCCGCTTCTGTCCCCACGCAAACCACCCCCAGGCCCCCCCGAGGCTGCTGCCGCCGCCCCCCTCCCCCCAGCCCCTCACGCCCCCCCTTACCCTGTTCACAGCCCCCAGCCCTGCTCCCTACAGCCCCACAGGGCCACTGCGCAGGCCGCGGCTCGGCCTGGCCGCCCCTGCCGGTGCCGTCCCCCCCCCTCAGCGCGGGGCCGCTCCCGGCGCCGCCATTTTCCCCCCTCACCGCTTTTCCCGCCTCCCGCGGGCTGCCGACGGAGGCCGCCGAGGCTCAATCCCCGCCGAGGCTCAGGCGCCGCCGCGCTCCCCCTAGTGGTGCTTGGCGAGGCGCAATCAAAGGGGTGGGACCCCGGTTCGAGCCCCTCTGGGGGCGGCACGGCGGGGTCTCGACCCCCCCCGGGTCTTTCTCTCCGGTTTTTGTTCTTTCCCGCTGTGCCGAAGCCCCTCCGCGGAGTTTGGGGCTCCCGCTCCTTCAGGGCTGGGGATTCAGTGGCTGGGGCCCATCGATGTGGCATTGCCCCTTTAAGAGCGGCAGGGGAGCGGTGCCCGAAGGGGGCTCCGGCGGGACCGGGACCCCCGCCACGGGCAGGGACTTCTCTGCCGCCGGCGTCTTGAGCCGCTGCCCTGGGGGCCCTGCGCACCCCTGTGTCCTGCATCCCACCCCGTGGGGTCCCCTCCCGGGGCACTTCCGTGCCCTGCATTCCCGTGGGGGGGTCCCATGGGTGCCCAGGTCCTGCGGGTGCCGGGGTGCCCCCGTCCCGGGGTCCCATGGGCGCTGGGGTCCCAGGGGTGTCCACGTGTCTGTGTGTCCGTGCCTGAGTCCCGCGGGTTCCTGGGTCCTGAGGGGGTTCCTCTGCCCCCACCCCACACACAGGTCCCGCTGACGTGCAGGTCCCGTGGGTGCCCAGGTGCCCCCCCCCCCATCCCCATGTCCCATGGGTGCCCAGCTCCCATGGGTGCCCCCGTCCCCCCCGCCCCCTCCCCAGTCCTCTGGGTGCCCGGATCTTGCCGGCACCCCCACGGGCGCCCACACCCTACTGAAGCAGCCCCACGGGCGGTGCCCTCCTCCCCCCCCCCCCATCCCAGCCCCCCACCCTGGCTGCCTCCCAGTCCCCCCCCCCAGCGCCCCCCCGTTTGCCTGCCTTTATCTCCCTGTTTTCCTTAGCGGCCGCAGAAGCTATTTTAATTCTTTCAGGATATTAAGTGAAGGCAGCGGCTGGAAAAGAGGGAAGGGGAGGGGGCGCGGGGGGGGGATGTCGGGGTGCGGTGGGGGCCCTGCATTCCTCCCCAGTTACCAACTGCCTTTCAGTGGGAGGCACCCAATGGGCCGGCGCCGACATCAGAGCCGCCGCAGCGCTTTGGCTCGGTGGCTTCCCCTGGACCCCCAAAAAGAAGCCCCCCGGTTGTTGCGGGGGGGGGAGGAGAATAAAGAGAGAGGGAAATGAGGGGGGGGGGGGGAAGGCTGTTGGCTGGAGCTTGGGCTCCGTGGTTTGAGGAGGCTCCGGGCGGTCGAGACCTTCGGTGGCCGCCGGGGTCGAGGTTTGGCTCCCGGGACGCTCCTGGGATGCTCTGCGCTTGGCACCGGCCCACCCACGGCGAGCGGCGGAAGGGCCTTGGAGGGGGGGGGAAGGGGGGGGGTGCCTGTAGGGAGAGGTGACCCCCCCTACCCCACACCCAAATTCCTCCTCCTGCCCCCCGCCCCCAGAGCCGCGCCGGGGGCGGCTCTGTCGCCCCCCCTCCCCTCCCCCCGTGTGGTGGCACCGTCGGCACAGGGACAGCTCCGTGCCTCAGTGTCCCCTCCCTGCGTGGGCAAGGCAGAGTGGGACCCCCCCACACACACTCAGGGCAGTGTGGTGCCCCCCCCAGACACCCCCCCTCCAGGGGGCAGCTGTGGCTACCACAGCTCAGCCCGGGGCTGGCACAAGTGGCTGGGGGGTGGCACAACCACCCTGGCACGGGGACCCTCCGCTGTCCCTGTCCCCGCATGGAGCTGGGGGGGTGCCAGTAGCACACCCCCACCCCCCCCAGCCGAGTGCTGGCTCAGGACCTGTTTCTGCCTCCCTTTGCCTTTTTCCGTGGTTTTTGGGGTTGGGTTTTTGCTGCAAAGCCCCAAAATGGGGCTGGGGCCACCAAAGGGCTGGGGGGGAGGGGGAGGGCAGGCCTGGGGGGTAGGCGCTCGGGGGAGGGGGGGGTTGGGGTCTCTGCCAGCCCACAGTGCCCAAAATTGGGGGGTCCTCAGGCACACGTGGCCTTGCCACATGCCCACGAGCTGCCACGTAGCCCCCCCCCAGGGCACAGGGGGGCGTGGGGGACACTGAGGTGCCAGTGGGG
>JAAWVA010001181.1:0-12773 GCA_015227895.2 Colaptes auratus | reverse complement strand
TTTTATTTACCTAATCCCGATCTGTGCTCCACCGCTGGCAGCCAGTTAAAAGTTCCTGGGCTAAATATGAGCTAGCAAAATAAAACAATAGGGAAAAAAATAATAGTAATTAAAAAAATTTAAAAAAAAAAAAAAAAAAAAGAGAGAGGTTGGGCTAGGTCAGTGTCTGCTGGCCTGGGGGGCACAGCCCTCTCCCAACCCACCCCACTGCTCCCAGCGGGTACAGGCAGATCCGAGCTAGCAACGGAGCCAGGTGTCCAGGTGCTCTGGCTGATGGAGACGGAGGTGTTCTCCCTCCTCCCGCTCCCGGCGCCGGCTGCGTGTGCCGGAGTGGAAACGCGCCCGGGAGCAGCCGAGCTCAGACTGAACAGATCCCTCCCTCCAGCCTCCCTTATTTCAACTCCCCCCCCAGCTCCCCCTTAACCTCCCACCAGACTCCGGCATGCGCATGCAGGGAGAAAGTTTCTGGCTGGGAAGAACTACATTTTCAAGCTGCTTCTCCTGGAGGCACAGAGCTTGGGGCTCGCAGCCGCAAAAGTGTGATCTCTTCCCTCCCCGCCCTGCTCCCGCAGCCTGTTAAGGGCATCTCCCTGGGCCGCTCAGCGGGGCCCCCCGCAGCGGAGCGACCTCCCGAGGAGAGATGTGAGGGATTCCTGTGCAGCTCCACGCTGCGCACGGCGGTGGGGCGCACTGCCTGGCTGCGCTGCCTGCGCGGATTCGGCCCTCCGCGCCGCTCCGCACCGCAACGTACCGCACCTCACCACTACGCACCGCTCTCGGCTGGCCTCGCTGCGCCCTCTCCCCGCCGAGCCGCAGGACAGGACTCATCAGGACTTTCCCAGGGAGGAAGGGAGAAAGGCAGAGGGGAAAAGGGGTGGGTGGGGGGAGAAAAAAGGAAAAAAAAATGAGAGAGGGAAGCGGGCGGGAAGGACGGAGAGTAGAGGGATTGATCCGCATCCGCTCCGTCTGGGAGGATTAGGATCGCAAGTTGTTCTCCCTGAGAAGATCCTCCGACAGGATTCCAGGAGCAACTTACCTGTGAGGGGTCCACCCGGCTAGAGACGCTTCTTCCCCTACCATCATGCCCTGCCAGTCCCCGCTTTTCCCCTCCAGCGCCCCTGACCTAGGCACCTTTCTCCTATCCCTCCTCCCATGGCCCGCGACAGTCTCTCTCCGTACCCGGGAGGGGTTCCGCGGCGTGTGAGAAGTCGCGCGTATCGGGAGCTAAGGAGCCCTTCTTAAATCACAGGGGAGTCAGACTACCCAGGCGAGAAGGCCAGAGCAAAAAGCTCTCGAAAGAAAAAGGTTAAACGTGCTTATAATTAATCCTGAGGCCATAATCTCCTTGCTTATTTGTTTTTCTATTCATCCATCCATTCACACTCCTTTAGATCCGTGAAGGGGGAAAAATTTGCTTGGGTGTATTACATTGTTCAGAGGAGCCAGGGTAATATAATACGCTAGCGAAGACAGATCCGTCGGGATAACATGGTACCGTGCTCAGGGACACGCATGTGCTTTTTCATTGTTCAGTGACGTTGATTACTGATTTTTGCCATTGTTCGAAGGAAAACACAACAAACTTTAAAATAATAGTGATTTTTAAAAATCAACAAAACAACAGCAATAAAACACTACGTTATCATCTTGCAGGATATGCGTTCAGAAACACGACAGCCCTAGCGCTGCTGTTCATCCCCCAGACATCTCTATTGCGGGGAGAGTATGGGGTCGAATACCGCTCACTGCTCTGAGCAAGTGAAGAGATTTTCGTTCCTTCCTATGTAAACTAGTAGCATTTTTATGAGGAGGCAGAGGCGAAGCAAAGACGTTTCCCCTCATCCGGCTTCTTCAGTTCTCATTTTGTGCTTTATTTTTCTTTTTCTCTCTTTATTTCTTATTACTTCATTCCTCCCGTCCCCCCCCCCCCCCAAAAAAAAACAAAAAAAAAAAAGAAAAAAAAAATCCAAAGCCCAGATTTTGGCACTTTATCCTGTTCTGGGGGTCGAAATGTCAACATTGTGATCCTGTAAGTGGATGCTTCGAACAAGTTTGCATTTTCAAAATAGTTTTCAAGTCCTGTTGTCAGAACACAAATGTAAGACCCCAAGTGTTCCCAAAACAAGAAACAGACGGGAGACACGCTTTTCTAACTGGAGATTTTCTTTTCACGGAGGAAAGATCATGGTATATCTGAGGATGGGTGCTTGCGCTGACAAAACAAAAATCGCAATTATCTTTAAAGAGCGAGCAAATTAGTTGAGACGGTAAACAGAACAACAGCAGGGATACCTGAACGTGCTGCCTTTAAGGGGAAAAAAAAAAAAAGAAAAAAAAAAAAAAAAACACACCAAACACAACACCCAACTCCACAAATCAACACTTCCAGTTACAGAAAGCTCCAGTCGCAATAAATACCTAAGGATCGAAATAACGGACAGTAAAAGATTCAGAGTCTAACGTGGAGGGAGACACATAAAATTACTCCCCCCGAAAATAATTCATAATCAAAGCGTCTCGTTGGGATATTATTCTGTCCCAGAGTACTAACGGAACACGTAGCTGAAAGCTGCCTGGATAACGTATAACCTGATATTTACGTATTTGTTTAAAAATTTAAAATATTGAAGAATATTACTCAACCCATGGCCATTCAGCTGAAGGTTTAGGTTAACTGTATCGTTAAGTGCATTGGTTTAAATACCTGGTACTCAAGTTATGAAGCGTACTCTTTTCCAAAACCTTTATTCTCGGATGGATATTTATGATGTCCCTTGCTAATTTGCATTATGTCAACTTGTAGCGGTCGGGAACCTAATACCGGGAACGGGATACGAAACCACTATGAGCACTGACACGCAGGGAATACGCTGCACTATCCACAGTGAAGATCTGCTGTAGATTAGGAATGCCACAACTTCAAGAGACTCAGAAAAAGTGAAGGCATCTGGTCCCAACGCCAGCCACGTTTATAGAATTTAGACATGACAGCGAAACCAAATTTGTTGCACTAGAAGTCTGTGGGGTGACTGGGGAGACCAGAGCCCCCCATCTCTATTTCTCCTTCCCAAAATCATCCGTCTCCTCATCCTGCCCCATGTACCCGCAAAGAGAAGCCCTCGCCCTGGGCTGTCCCCCCCCCCCTTTTTTTCAGGTAGCAGCATCCCCGACAGCACCCGTCGGGGCTGCCTTCCTAGACTGCCCCCACAGCCCCGGGGCCGGTGCCGCTTTCTGCCGCCTCGCCTCTGGTCCCGATGCTGTGCCTGTGCCCATACATGGGACAGCGTGGAGAGCGTTTCGTGCACACCCTGCGGGGTAGACTTAGCGGGCACGGGGAACGCATCTGGAAGCATTTCCGCTTTCCTATAGAGAGCCCGCTGCGCTTGTCACCACGTCTCCAACGAGTTCTTGAGTTCGACAGCTAATCCTGCACAGCGCAGGTACTGAGGATCGCTCCTCCTCTGGTTTAAGCTTCCGTGGATACCGGGCATCCCTGGATACACCTACACGTTTGCTGGGAGAGGTATGCACAGCCTGACCAATGTTACCCTTCCCTTCCTCCTCTGGGGCGCCCAGCTTCTTCTTCGGCATTCAGTTAACCTTTGCAAGAATAACGATTCCCAGCCCCGTATCTAGACATGTGCTGAAGAAAATTCCCTTTTGCTTCCGTGGAACTTTTTCCTACGGGAAACGGCGCTTTTCCCTTAAAACATCTTTTATCGGGGAGAAACAACCGTGTGCCACTGCATCAGCCGCAGGACCCTCGCTAGGGCTGCGGGGAGAGAAGGGTCCGGCGGGGCCGGGTGGGAGTATTTGTTTGCTCGGTAGGTTTCAAGAACTGCCATCGCTGCCCGGAGTCCGGCAAACATCTCGCCCCTGCAACGCAGCAGTGGTTGGACGATGGCTGGTCAAAGCTGCCTTCGGCCGGCAGCCTTGCAGTTCCCAAACCTCCCTTGGGAAGAAAGCGGGGAGTAGGGCAGAGCAACCCGGCTGTGCTCAGCGGCGTTTCCAAAACCTCTCCGAGCCTGGAGCTTCATTGGGTGGGATGGAGCCAGTCTCGGCAGCAGACACGCAGGAAAGAGTAGGCACAAGTGCAGTGCAGCGTCCTCCCCTTGCCTTTGTGCCTTCCCGGGCAAGGTGTCCCCTTCTGAGAAAGGTTCCCTGGTTATCAAAGGCACCTAGAAAATAGATATTTTTTTTCTTTATTTCTTTCCTTCTCTTTGCCTGTTTTTTCCTCTTCCTGCGGTTTTGTTGTTGACCGCAGTGGAAGATCACACGGTGCGGGCTCTGATCGCCTCTGCCTGCCCCGGGCAAACCGGACTCAGATGGAAATGGGAGATCCAGGAAGGGCCGAGGAAGGGCCCAGGAAGGAAAAGGAGCCCGTCGGGGCTGAACCCGAAACATGCCGGAGGGAGGACGGGGAGCGCGGGGGGTGACGGGGAGCGGAGCCGGACGCCGGTGGCAGCGCGGGGGCTCCAGCACCCCCTTCATAAAAATAGTTCACATACACCCCCCCCCCCAGTGCCCCCCTCCCATCCCGGCCCACACTTCACTTCTCAAGTCCCATGTAGCCTTATTATTTTAATAGATGCTAATAGCAAGACAAGGAAGAATAGCAGCAAGCAAGACGGGTGGAAACTGCTCTCGCAGTGCTAGTAAATGCTCTTCTGATTACGACTCCCGTCCCCATCCCCCAAAACAAAATCGGCATAAAGGTGTATAGAACGTTGTTCTTCCAAGCTTTGCTGCGCTTTTTTTTCCCGCCTTTTTTTGTCTTTTTCCCCTTTTCCTCTTACCCACTCCGTCCCCCCAACTTATAGTTTTAGGACTCTCTGAACATAAAAGACAAGCTCTGGAGCATCTCCATTTTGTTAATGAGGAAGTAGTTTACTTGATTTTTAACGCGGTGCTGAGACGTGACCCAGCCCCTTAACTTGTTGCTGCCCTTCTCTAGCAGCTACTGGCGAGTGGGAGCGAGCACAGCCTGCCTGTGCCTGAGGAAGGAGTTTTGGCGTGGTGTTGCCCGATGCCCTTTCCACGCTGTGGGCTGGTCACCCAGCAGAGACAGACCCCTGCCAGCAACTGCTGCGGACCAGAAAGGAAAATGCAGAGCATGAAATAGAACGATAGGGGATTTGTCTTCTTCCAGAATCACAATAGATTTTGCAAGCGACTAATTAAGTTCAAGATCTCCCACTCTCTCTCACACACACATCCCTTGTTTGCAAAGTGGTGTGAAGTCGGTTGGGTAAATGATTCCACTTTAACTTCCAGACCCTTTAGATCACTAATAATGCTGTGATGGTGCTGCTCACACTGCTGCAGCAAGAGTCAGCATTTCCATTATAATTTCCTATTTTCGGGAGTTTTTACAGTGGTCATAAACATTCAATCCTGGCTCAAACTTGGCATCCCAGGGCTCCTCCCAGGAGTAATTTCTTTTTGTTGTATTTGAAAGAGGAAACCATTTATCTGCTTTTATATTACTACAGAGCAACAAAAGGAAGCAAAAGCAGGGTTTGAAGAACACTTTTGTATTTCATATTGCTTGATTTTCCTCAGTTTTATGGTATCTGCTATAGATGTTACAGGAATACAGTACACAATAATTAATAACATGTGAAAAACTATAAGGTTATGGAGAAGCCAGAGTCCACAATGAGAACTTGTCATATAAAATACCCCTAAACCCCTTTGCTTTGCTAAACTGAAAATTTGTTAGCAATACATCCAAAGTGTAATTTGATGCTGGGTGTCACTTTGATTTAAAGGTAACTGATAATTTTGGAACTGAGAAACTTTATGTATGTGCTTATATTTAAGAAAAATCTCCTAAAAGTGCAGATGTTTTCATTGCAGATTTGAGGGGTCTATCCTTCACCCCCTTTTGTGCAAGTATATGTGTAACAGTCAAATAATCTTTGGATTTAGGGTGTCCCTAAGTATTCATTTATATGATGGATTGTAATGGCTATATGGTTCCCTTGAAACCATTATATTCGATCAGGTCAAAACCAGCTTCTTAAAAAAAGTTAATTTAATGCAAAGTGGCTGGTGGAATGATTTGTGTGTACTGTCTTTGTTCACATACAGTTCCCATATCTGCTGGACACTGAGTAAGAATTTGAGACCCCCATGGGAGCCAAAGGTTTTGGTGACATGAGCTCAGAACATGCCTATGAGACAAAGATCAGTGTGAATTGGGACACTCAGGTGGAATGCCAGCAAAGCCTGGACATCACATCATCTTGTTGTGGATTATGCCTATGCCATGTGTTTTACAGAGAAGTGCTTTCTCTACTGCAATAAAACATATATTTCTACTACCCTGGAAACTTAGTATCTTGCAGCTCATCCTGGACAGATTTGGATAGGAAAAAGGACCACGAAGAATGATAACTTGCAGAGGTAAAAAAAATATTTCTAGGGGTCAAAAAGAAGAACATGTATGTAATTAGAAGTACATATGTGCCTGTATATGTGTAGCCATAGAGATTAAGACAAACATCTTCACAGTATGCACAACAGAATTGAGAGATACAAGTACATTGATTCAAGGAATGTCAGTCACCTTTATCTTTTGAAATAACCTGTACTCGATATAAGACTTATTTTTACTGTAGCTAATGGTTAAAAGAGGACTCCATAACTCTTGGGAAATGAAGGCAACATGCATTTACTGGTTTTGAACACAGGAGTTTCACAAGATTTACCTTCACATGGGGGATTTCATCACAGTGGCATGGGCTAATAACCTGCAGTGGAGCCAGCGCTCCTGAAAGCAAAGGAAATAATTCTCTTAATTTCACGTACACCTGTAACTCAGTCCACATGTGTTCTCTTCCAATTAAACTGTTGAACTTAATTTAGAAACCTGGCTTCCAGATTCTTCAGAGATTGAAGATAAAGCCAACCCATGTTTGATCTGATTCACATTTCGAAAAACCTTTCTTTTTCTTATTGACCACATGCTAGCACATGCACAGAGCCAACAGTCCCTGTTTTAGACATCTCAATTCATTGCCCAAAGGTAAGTGAGATGGGTGTTCTGCATTGTTGTCAGGCTTATCTTTAGTAGTTAATAAAGTAAACATCTGCAGTAGTTGATAGCTCATACACTTACTTGACAAGAATCTTATGACTGAAAAAAAGAAACCTTGTGTGTGTGTGTGTGTGTGCAAGAAGCAGTTGGAAAAACTTCTAGGACTTAGTTACAGCAACACTTCATGATAGCAATTCAGTATCTCTCTTGGGCTTGGTAGGACTGAAGAGAGAAATACAAACAGGACTCAGGTTTTATATCTCAATTATTTGGGATCCTGTTCTGGCTTTGTTCAGTGCATATATCCCAGGATAAATAATGAAATCAGGCTCTAAGCTCAGTCAATTGCCAATACTCGCTTCTCCTTATCCTGATAGACTACACACCAGAGCCTAAAGGCACTTTCAGTCCATATTGCAGTAACATAAGGGAAGACCAACATTTCTGACACAGAGCTCTGACTCTTGTCCCAGCACTGTGAGCATTGAAGCATTTAATTTCGACACATCAACTACCATGTCTGTTCAGCACAGAAAAGAGAGTGAAGATTGTGACGACCCTGTGCAAATCCACTCTGCCTCATTGGGCAGGCTCCTGGGCAGGTCTACCAGGTCAGATGTGTTGACTCACAGTCTGCAGCTCAGAAACATGGGTGCTATTTTAAATATCCTGTGCTTAATCCTTGGAAAGCCTTCAAGGGAGGCCAATAGTCATTTGGGGTCAACTTTAGAAGTAGGTTTGGGATATTCACAGTTTTAGTGAATATTTGTACTCCTGTATGATGACAGGGGAATGTACTACAGGGCTAAAGGTGCATTCACAGGGATCACCTTCCCCAGCACACACAACATTGTTGCCAGTAGCTAGTAATCCCAGCACCACTTCCTGTCGAGTCAGTGGCAGGTCTACAGCTAACTGACAAGTGCTGCTAGCGCATGCAATGACCAAACCCTGCCAGAGGAAAAAGGACATTTTTAATTCAATGCCATCAGTCCCCAATCCTCTAAATCACATCTATGCTGTGTTACTTCTATAACACAGTGATTGCCAGAGGGCAGTTGATCCTTGGCCGTGTATGCTGCTGACATTATCATGTGGCCATGGGGTTCCAGTTTTCTTCCAGAGAAATCTAAACGAGCTTTTAGAATTAACTTCAGTGACAGTAATGTCTAACAAATACAGTACTGTGTCACTGCAGTTTCAGTGTCTTGGCTTGTTTTTAGTGGAAAGGTATTATTTTAAAACAGAGTATTATTGGTACTAATATAGAACCAGTGTCAGGTCAAAGTACTTAGAAATGGCAGGAATTTTATTATTTAGAATGCCTCCAAAATTAGGCTTATTGAATGTAATACATAAGAAATAAGAATTGTGGTCATGTATTCACTCACAATGTCTTTCCTGTTTTTAGCAGCTTCTAAGTATATCCTGGCACTCTAGAAAAACATGTCATTCCTTTTTTTTTTTTTAATGTTAGCTTTCAAAATAGGATATAAATTCCCACTGAAACTACATGGAAATAAACCTCAGATAAAAGTCACAAAACAAAGGAAGTTAGGAGTCAAGTCAAAAAGAATTTTTTCTATCATACGCAGCTACACTGAAGTGTTAAGAGGTAGAGGTCATCTAGCGGGGAGGGGGGGAGGCTTTGTGCCATCAGGTGACCCGAAACACCAAATATGCTGTAATACCTCGGCCCAAGGGGAAGGTTAAGTACTGACAGAGTTTCAACCCTAACCGGGAACTTCCTGCTATTTGTGATTTGAGGTCAGACCCTTAGGGTCGTTTCGAGATAGGCTTTTGTATGTAAAAACTGTAGGAATAATGCAAGCAGGCATTATTGAATAGACGGGACCATAAAAACTTATCTGGAAAGCGCAATCCTGAAGAAAACTCGCCACCTGCTGGCCAACCCCCCCACCCCGTCCAGAGCTGCGCTTCACTAAACATTTGCTGGTCATTCACCAGTTTACAGCAGCTGGAATCGCCCACAGGTTATGGTTTCTCCAGTTGAAGTGTTGATTTGGGGAGCTTCTGCCATAAAGGAAATAAAAAATTAATCTGAAAATCTCTGCATGACACTGTTTGCACTGATGTTTGAAGCTAATCCTAATCAAGTATTTCAGCATTAATTATAGTCTCCTGAGACTACAATTCAAGTTTTTATGGGCAAATTTTGTGAAATGCTATTTTATGTGAAATGCTATTTTAAATGCATTAATTTCTTTCATTCCTTCATGATTATAACAGAAATCTTTGTGGTTTCTTTGTGATACTTGCGCAGCCACAGAATCCTTTATTTGCTGTTACTACTTTTATTTACTGTTACTACTTTTATTTACTGTTATTAAGTAGTGACAGGAGATTTCAAATCTCATTAGAAATAGCTCTCATTCTTGTAATGGGAAAGGGAACACCTCAATGCTAAAGCTCACCATCTTAAGAGTTACCTTTTTTCTTGTAGATGTTTTCATGAGCAACACTGGACTATTTAGTACAGAATACAGAGGTTTGGGTTGGTTTGGGCTTTTTTTTTTTGTCAAGTAAGTCTGGTATATAATGTTACCTTTATTTCTTAATGTTTGCTCTATAGTCACCTAAACCTGATGAAAGATTCGAATCCTCTCTGGGTAGGCCATCATGCAATAACCCAAAACACAAGGTGTGAATTCTTCAGAAGTAGGTTTATGTTTTCTTGGTGGATCTACAGGGGAAAAAAGATTCAGAGCCAGCAGGTTCTGGACTCAGAAAGAGAGAAGGCAGGGAAGGCTGGGTTCCTCCAGGTTCAGTGACCATGTGACCTGTGAAAGGGGGCAGCACTCAGAGGGGAATAGCATATATGTAGGTATAGAAATGAAGATGTCAATACAGCCAACAAAGCAAACAAGGAAAGGAAAACATGGATAGTTCTACAAAATGGAAGAAAGCAGTAGAGGAACATTAGAGGCTATTAGAACTGCTTACTTCCAATTCACATTATATTCTGATTTCAATTTAGTGCTCTATATTACAAAATTGACAAAGGTATTTAAGTTTAACAAAATATTACAGAAAGCAGGAATAGTGGAAAAATTTTTTAAAAAATAGGTGTATATCATAAAATGTAAGCATAATACTGAGAAGCTAAAATGAAAGTGGTGGTTAGAAGTACTAAAAGAATTAAAATGAGAGTTCATTGAGGAGATAATGGAAAAACAGCCTAACAAAAAGATGAACTTCAAAGTAACAATTCCTGCTCAGTTTGTGATAATAAGGATGGTCAGAGAGCATCAGAATGAACAAATGTGACTGAAGTAGCTAAGGATGAGATGTCACCAGCATAATGAATGATGTGAACACTAAACTCGCGTTTCTCTGCCCAGAAATGGGGCAACAGGGGTATGAGGAAGAGGCCTGAGATTAGGTCAACCATTTCTACCAAACCAACTATTCATCTAATTACCAGGGATTACATAAAGGAAAACTTGAGATAATATATTTCATAGAGAGAAAATAATTGTAGTCTGAATGAGGGAAAAGAGCAGAGGAATCTCTCTTTCAAGCAGGTACCAGTGGTGCCCGGAGAACGTGGACTGCTGGCAGTGCGCTAGGTGGCTATGAATGCGATGTCCTTCCACATTTCACCATGCAAACTCACTGAGAGTCCTGAACTGAAGAAGTTTATCAAGGTTTGGATGAGAAGATAGGACACAGAAATCAGTTTTGAGTTTGTCCTACTAGTTGCTCTGTAGCAATACTTACATGCATGCATTAATTCACGGTGTAAAGACACGTTAATTTATAACTTTCATGCCTTTACTTGCAGTATACCCACATATGTCATGGAGCACAAGGAGACCAATATGGTGAACATAGCATTTTTATTGTTTTCTCATATTTTTATTGCATAATTAAAAAAGCTACTGAGAATTATTTTGGGGTTTGCTTGTTTATTTATCCTTCTTAGAAAGCCATTGCAGATTCTAAACCCTCACCTCTTGTATCTCATAGACAGCTTATTATACTCTTGTGCTAATTTAACCTTTTTTCTTCCTTAGTGCTCTCTCCTTTGGCTTTTGTATTAAAATAAACAAGCCCTCTTCAGAAAGATGGATGTTTCATATTCAGGTTTCTCTGCATCTGTTTTGTTTTGAAGTCATACATAGGCAAATGATACACATGGGGTCTTAATGGTGGCTTCTAAAGTAAGTTGAGTGCCAAAAGGTAATTGATACCCATGACAGCACATGCTGTGTTTGCATATACAGTCACATTTATTCATACAAACAGTCTTGATTACATACCCCATTTAAAATACAGCCTCCTGTTTTCAGAACAGATACATCCTGTCAGGCCACACATCAGTGCTTGAAGTCTTGCAGTTTTGCCTTCTTAGGATCTCTCAAGTTTTGCTGCTTGGCTCAAAGGAGAGGGGTATACTGAGGAATAGAGATAGGCAGAGGTTACGATCTTCAAAGACGAGTTCTCTATTGTCTCTGGCCATACCCAAGGTCCATTTCTCCACTGGAGTCCAGACAGTCCTGTCCACTGCATTGGGACTGGTCATTTTCCATTTGGGGGTCATTAACCTCATCCAGTAATGTCTACCTTGAACAGTGTAAGGGTAGTTCAGTTCAAGAGGACAACTGCACATGCTTCTTCTCAGCCATCAGGGAAGCTGAGCATCCAGATGTTTGTAGCTGTGGTTGAGTTTAGACATTTTCCATCTACTTCTCACAGGAACTAACAGTATTACATTCCACTGACCATACAATCTGGGCTTCCTGTCTTGCAGGACTATAGTATCCTTTTCACCTTTTTTATCATTGTCAGAGATCTTTCCATTGCATTTATTTTTTCTGCAGCAAAGGTTTGGTGTTGTTGGGGTTTTTGTTTTGTTTTTCCCATAAGGACTGAATCTATATTTTTTTTTCTTCCTTGCATCCTTTAGACTTTTAAAGCCAGTGTTTAAGTCAACTATTGCTAGAATTAGCTGAACTACTGTATTGCTGAATACAGAGGAGGTGCTACAGAATAATTGACCTAGTTTAGTTTTTCAGAACAGATGAAACTCTTTTATGTCACACTTCATGACATTTTACTTATGGATTCTGAATTGAAACTCTTACTAATCTGGTTTTATTTTAAATTATTTGATGGATGGCATATTAATTTTTTTGTCTGGCAATGGACTGCTTGCAAGCTGTTTGCAATAGAAGCTGCTTTATGTTTTCACACGTCATTAACTTTCTGATCAATATTATTGTTCTGCTTTGACTCAATACATTGTGTTAGAGCTCTCAGCATGGGCTTGTAAGCTGTAGACATTTTACGGCACTCCTACTTTCCCCAAATTTCCATGAATACAGAATTTCACTCTCCAAAATATGTTGCAGAATAACATGACAAAAATGAGTAAGAATCTCCAGCTGAATCTTTCTTCTCACATATTAATTTTGCAACATTTGCACAGCCTAGCTGACTTTGACTGTCAGGCTGAAGATTCACGTCCAAACAATCTTCTGCAATGGAGTTTGCCTTCACTCTCTGTGACTTTATAGGAGTAGTCATCACTGAATTGCACTGGACTTAAACTCCATCTGCAATGAACTCTGCAGATACAGAGTAAGCTTTTACTACTCTGATGTTTAGTATGGTCCAAACCCCCAGATGACACAGAGAAATTAGCCAAAGGATTGTATTTATTTTAAGTGTATTTGGTTGTTGTTTGTTGGTGGTTTCTTTCTTTCTC